>OX411771.1:26353637-26877753 GCA_948252455.1 Acleris cristana
TAGCATCCCCAGTTGGGGCTCCGTGGTGGGTGGTGAGCGAGTCGGATGAAATCTAAGTAGAATTGATATGGAGCAAAAAAACATAAATAATAAAAAAGAGATGGAGAGAGGGGCAGAAGTAGGAGGAAGGCCGAGCACCAACATGACGGTGCAAGGGGGACCTCCACGGATGCTGGATGAAGTAGAGAAGAAGAGAGCAGAAGGTGGGGCAGAAGTGGGCGGTATATCGATTACCAACAAGATGGTGCAAGGGAGACCCCCGCGGATGTCGGAGGGAGAAGTGGAGAGGAGAGAAGAAGGTGGGGCAGAAGTGAGTGGAAGGCCGAGCACCAACAAGACGGTGCGAGGGGGACCACCGCGGATGCCGCGTATAGATCTTGAAAATTTGAGGACGAGGAACTTCTGCTGAACCCGCGCCAGACTCTGAAGGAGGAAACCGCCACGGCGGCAACCACGACGGAGGGCGACGGTTTCAGCAGAAGGCTCTCCAAGGCGGAAAAAAAGAGAGGAAGGGTGGAACGGAGGAAATTGAAGATGAGAGAGAAAGCGGCGGGAGAGAACCCTAGCCGTAGCCAGGCGATGGGGAGACCCCGCCGCCAGAGAGGGCGCCGAAAGTAAAACGGCACGGCCGGCTGGATGAAGGTACCTCGACACGGCCTCCAGCGAAGCGACCGAACCGCGGCGACTCGCTGACGGGCAACCGTGCGACCGCAAGGGAAGCACGGGAGTTCGCAGTGGCGATTAGCCGCGAAAATGGTGTACCGCTGGATGAGTCGCTAGGAACCCAAGTCAGGAGAATTGTTAGCCGGTTCATTACGGAGGCCATAAAAGAGCAGGGCATTCGTGGGAAACCGCTTCAATTCGCAATGTCAGGGCTGGTGTCGGAAGGATTCTTCCTTGTGACACCATCCACGGCAGAAGCGAGGGAGTGACTTCTCGGGAAGGACCTGGGGGAGCCACAGGGACACAGACTGAAGGCCCGAATGCTTAACAGCACAAGGGTCAACATCTGGATCCCAGGCTCGCCGGATGAATTGACGGAGGATCCGCTCCTCTACATTAGGGTCCAAAACTGGCATAGGGAAGAGGAGCTGAAAATCCAGGAGTGGATGCAGGTGAGCAGGGAGGATCTCGTCACGGGTATCCGGGTGTGCTACTCGGTGCCCAAGAGCGTGGAGGATGCGTGGGGTGAGGAGGCCAGCCAGTGGCTGTTCTTCCAAGCCACGGGCATCCGGGCGCGGTTGACGAGGTCCTCACCTCACAGAATGAAAGAGGTGACGGATACCGCGGTAGGGAAGGGGAACTGCAATTGTAGATGCAGCTGTGGTGGCTCAGCGCTGCAGCCCGGGAACCAGGCTGAGGCAGCCCAGGTCGGCAACCATCCACCACAGATGGAAACCGAAGGGGGCTCCACAGACTAGGAAGACGGGAGGCAGCCTACACAGAACAAACACACATCCAGTAATGGACAACACAGACAAACAACACACACTACACAGCAACACAGACAGATACAAAAAAAATAAGAATATGTCAAGTAAACCTCCAGCACTGTAAGGATGCTATGTCCGAACTGTGCCAATACATAGTGAGGGAAAAGATTGACATTGTCCTGATGCAAGAGCCGTACGCATGGAAAAACCAGGTAACAGGACTGGGTAGCCTAGGGGGCGACCTCCACTTTGAAAGAAATGGTGAGCTGCCTCCTAGGGCATGTATATACGCAAGTAGAGACCTAAGAAATATGGGATGCCTAATGACCATATGTTTCAGAGACCTAGTGGTGGTAGAATTCAGCCTCGTGACCAGGACCGGAGTGGGAGTTAAGGTAGTGATGGCATCCTGCTACATCCCAGGTGAAAGCAACGCGCCAACCAGAGAACTGGAGGAAGCAAACCATGAGGTGTGGGGGAGCAGCAACACCACAAAGAAGGGGGAAGCACTACTAGAATTTATTGTAAGTAATGACCTGGACATACATAAAACAGGTACAACCCTTACCTTTATAACCAGGGCAAGAGAGGAAGTACTAGATATAACGTTAACCTCAGGGGAGATAGGCAAACATGTAAAAGACTGGAGAGTAGACCAGGAAGACAGCATGTCGGACCACAGGAGACTACTGTACGGACTGGACTACTACACGGAAAGAACAAAGATAAGAAACCCGAGGAAACCGGACTGGGAGAATTACAACAGCATACTGAGCGAGTGGACACCCCTTACAAAGCGGCAGGCCCAGATGGAGTGATACCCATATTACTAGAAAAGGGACTGAAACACATCTGGAACAGCCTAAGGGAAATCTATGAAAAGAGTCTGGAACTAGGGCACATCCCGACCATCTGGAATGAGGTAAAGGTAATATTCCTACCTAAACCAGGAAAGAAGAACTACAAAGACGCAAAATCGTTCAAAATCATCAGTCTGTCATCATTTGCACTGAAAGCACTGGAGAAGATCATAGATGTACAAATAAGAACAAGCATGCAAGCAGGGAGATTGCCCCTACACGGGCACGTTTACATAGAAAGAAAATCAACAGAAACAGCCCTTCACAATCTGACCACAAGAATAAAAAGAGCTATAGAAGATAAAGAGCTGGCACTAGGATGCTTTTTCGATGTGGAGGGCGCCTTCGATAGAGCTACCTTTGGTGCAATAGAGAAATGCCTAAGGAGGGACGACATAGACCCAGCAGTTAGAAAGTGGGTAATGGCAATGTTAACAGGTAGAGCGATTGTAGCACAACTAGGGGGAGACACGATAAGGATAAGGACGAGCAGGGGCTTCCCGCAAGGGGGCTGTCTGTCACCACTCCTGTGGTGTCTCCTACTAAACTCGCTTATTAGAGAAACAAATAGAGGGGGTATACATATGCAAGCGTATGCAGATGACGGGGTACTCTTAATAAGCGGCAAAACCCTCAGCGTAATGAGAGAAGTCTTGATAAGAGGGATAAAACAGGTACTAAACTGATGTCAAAGCAGAGGGCTAGACCTGAACCCGACTAAGACGAAAATAGTACTCTTCACCAATAAAAGGAAGCTGCCGACTCTGACACCCATCAAAATCAAAGGTGAAGAGATAGAAACACTCAAGGAAATAAAATACCTGGGGGTAATACTAGACGGCAAACTGCTATACAAGACACATGTTAAGGAGCAGTGCAGAAAGGCAACAATAGCGCTATGGCAATGTAGGAGAGCCATAGAAAGAAGATGGGGACTAAGACCACTGATTACACAATGGATATACAAAGCAGTGGTCCTACCAAGGCTGCTATATGGAGCCATAGTGTGGTGGCACATAGCAAGAATAAAAGATATAGACAAGGAGTTGACGAAGGTTCAGAGACTAGCATGCCTAATGACAACCGGGGCAATGAGGACAGCCCCCACTCAGGCGCTGGAGATAATGCTAGGACTGAACCCCGTACACCTCGAAGCGGAGAAGAGAGCCACAGAACAGTGGTATAGAATAAAAATGAGCAGAGAGTGGATCGGATCCGAGATGGACAAGAGACACGCAAGCATACAAAGGGAGTCAATGATGAGCATGAACATGCTTATGATCGACAACGACCTAATAAAGAAAAGGAAGATCTTCGACAAAAAATGCAGAATCCATATAGAAGAGAGAGATAGCTGGGAGACAGAGTGTAACAATGCAGTTGTTACGCTCCTTACCTGTGTGCATTTTATTGACAAACTAGCTTTAATATCACTTCATTTTCACTTAAATTCACTATAATACAACAGATCTTATATTTGTTATTTACTAATAACTGATAACTGTCAAACAGACAGCCATAGATTGTTAAAGACGTTTTCATAAATCGACTTTTGTCAAATGTTAGCGGCAGTAAGCCGACAGATGGCGTTACTAGTCATTCTTTATTAGCTTCACTATTGTTTAAATATTTTAATAATTAACAGTCTACTTTAATCTAAATAATCTTCTAATAATTAATTCATTGTAATTATAAATAAATATCGTATTAATTATTTTCATTCAGCGCATGAGGAAATAATTGAGGGTATGTTGGTGTCTCACGAACACGACTCCAGTTATTTTCCACTCGTGACGCGAGTTGCTATCTAGCATTTCTTTGTTCGCCCTACTCATATTCAAAATGAACAGAAAGGGGTGAAAGCTTATAAATAGGCCACGCACCCTTCATTCGGCTTCTTTGCCGCCTCAACTACTACTTTGAAACAACTTGACGTGTTAACGTAATAGGTACTAAATACCTAAGTTCTTATTATATTCGGTGCATTTCCCCAAATCGGGTAATTTCAGTGCAACGAACTAATTATCTATCCTATCTCTATTTTGCTGTGTACTGTATTTGTGTTTTATACTTATTGTGTTCTTCTAGATTATTCCAAATTGTTCTTTTAACCTTTTTATTTCGAATAACCGACCGTTACTTCATAACGGTCGTTAATAACTATTAATTGTTCTTTTGATTTAGCTTCTTCTTGTTTTAAATTGCAACTCTGTTCCGGTAGTTCTTGCCACCGCCAATAATTAAACCTTGCGCTATTCCCTCGGGGTTTCACCCCTCAACGGCGGCTGGCATGGACTATCCCAATGCTGGACACCAGGCTCACACAGCCAATGCTTGGGTTTTCCAGGGTCCACGGCTTGGAGCATTCCACGGCTTGGAGCATTCCACGGCTTGGAGCATTTCACCGCACCGCTAGGAGCACTGCACCGCTAGGAGCACTACCGCTTGAACGACACTTCTTACTTCGTGGGATCGGGCTCTTAACCCTGTCCACTTCTCTTCTTGGCCGGAGCGGCCTCTAACCACGTTGACCAGGATCGTCGAGTGAGTTCCGGTGCTACACACCGGGTGCTGCCCCCGACGTCAGGATCCTGTCATCGCACACCGTCGGGCTGCCGTCGGTTTCTTCACCGCCGCTCCACGTCACCTACTGCGAGGGAAGTGCTAGCTTGCTTCGCAGAACCAGACCACACCCTACGAACCTACCTACTCTGTTCTGATCACACTACCGGCGTTCTTTTAAAATAAACTATTTAAACTTCTCTTGAGTTTTTACTTGCCACCCGGTAGGACGTGACAAGAGATACCGGAACCCAGAGTTACATGCTTCACGGACGGTTCATGGAAGTCCTCAACTAAAAGAGCAGGGGCAGGCATTTATAACCAAGAAACGGATGAGCATACAACGATACCACTGGGGGGCTTTACCAGTGTGTTCCAGGCAGAAGTGTATGTCATCTTGAAGTGTACACAGAGTCTCAAAAAAAGAAGCAACATAACAGAAAGCCATGTTATAATCTACTCACATATCCAAGCAGCACTGAAAGGGCTAGATAATCCGGTTATCAAATCCTCCCTGGTGCAGGAATGTAGAGATGAACTGAATAATCTAGGCACACCATCCTATTTAACACTGGCTTAGGTACCAGTACACAGCGGAGCAATAGGAAATGAGAAGGCAGATGAACTGGCCAGAGCAGGGGCGGACCAACAATATCTGGGCCCGGAACCAGCACTTCCGATATCTGCAATGGTAACGAAGGGAGTCATCGCCAGAAGAATAGAGACAAAGACAAATAAGACGTGGATGACAGCACAGGGATGCCGGCAGTCCAAACTCATGATAGGAAGGGTAAATAAGAATAGAACAAGGTACCTATTAGATTATTACTTTTCTTTTCTGTGTTCTATTTGTATTTATTGGAAAGTGTTTTTGTTTGTTTTTTGTCTTGTTTTTTAAATTTATAATTTTAATATTTTTTATTGTTTCTGTCACCTTCCGTGCTGTCACCGAGCGGGCCCAACGGAAGACTAGCGCTCGCTTAACAGCGGCACATGCTGAGTTGGGACCGTTTCACAACAACCTGTCTAATTTTATTTACTTGTTTTTTTATAATTGTGCTTTTGTTGTGAATAAATATATTTTTTTTCTTTCTTTCTTTTTTCCTATTAAATCTTGGTAAGTACAACCTAAGTATACTAACAGGGATCTTGACTGGACACTGTCCACTCAACAGACATCTGACGGTAATTGGAGTCAAACAGGATCCTCGATGCCCACACTGTGGCAAAGAGGAAACTAGTCAGCACGTCCTGGCCGAGTGTGTAATGTACTCGTCACTGAGATATCGCACATTTGGACAGGATGCACTATCAGCAGAGTCACTTAAAAGCATTAACTTATAGGACGCACTGTTGTTCTGTAGGAAAACAAGAAGATGGGATCAGTGCTGGATGGGAGCGCCGCCGAGCCGCTAACCTGAGGCTTGATCAAGGGGAACAGGGCGGAATGATTGGAGAGCCACTCGACCGCCCGTCTGCCTCGGCCGCGTCCCCACTCATCATCATCATCATCATCATACGCACAGTCAGAACTGACACACACACACACACACACACACACACACATACACACACACACACACACACGCACATTCATTCTCGTGACTTCGCTGAAACGCGTACACTAAACAGGTAGAGGCTTCTCTGAATCGCATACCTGACAGACAAGGCATTGTCTTGCTAGGACAGAGGCATCGCTGAATCGCATGTCCGGTTGTGACAGAGGCATCACTGAATCGCATGTCCCAAACAAACGACCAGATATCCGAGCCTTTGTTATAATAACAAGTACCACATCGGAAACAGAAGCATCACTGAATCGCATGTTTCATCACCACAATTAATCGTTAACACAAAAATAATAAATTCATAAACCTTCAACTCCTTCAACTGCAGCCGATAACTATAAGACGAGAAATAGTCAATAGTCGGGTCAGTTTGTTGTAGTAATGGAAATATGTTAACGTTATGGTTATCATGAAAAGGGGAGGATAGCGCTTAAAAGTCTGCAGAGAGTTGGTTTACGACTTTATTACCATAATGAGGTGATCACCTACTTACATTCGAAAAAGGTAGCATAGGTGTCCGGACACCACTCTCCTCTCCACGGCACCATGTATTGGGCGGCGGCTTGTGTGGTCTTACCATATGACCCACCAAGAGCTTTAATTCGCAACGGTCACTGGACAGCACCTTTATTATTTTGTATGGTCAACGCATTCCCGAATCAAGTTTCCCCGTCGAATGGGAGTATTTTATAACAAAAACAAGGTCATTAATAGCATACTTTTTTGGAGTCTGCCTATCCCTGTTTGCGTACAAGTCCTGAGCTGCCTGGTTTTGACGTAGTAGGTCGCTAGCTCTTTTCCGACAAATCTCACGCGAGGCTTCCCTATTAGGCCTCGATTCATCAAGTGCTACGTCGCGAACGAGAGCTCGTATCACGGGTGTGGTGGCCTCAGAGCCAATAAGAAGATTTAAAGCGGACGTCTGAGTGGTCATTTGTCTTGTTATATTTAATACCAACTGCAGCTTCCACAACTTTTCGGACCGTGAAGCGTTACGATGATTAACCTCAATCCTTATCATATTCAGGACAGTGCGCACGTAGCGTTCGACTTGACCATTACTGTGATGCATTTCAGGAGTGACGTAATGTAAATCGCTACCCAATTCTGTGATCCATTCAACGAACCCTACAGACTCGAACATGCGTCCGCGATCGGTAACTATTAAATGCGGGACACCGAACATTGAAACTCCGCTTGTAAGCACGCGTTTGAGTTCAACGACGAGGGTAAAGTAAACAATACTTCGTGAATGAATCCACCAAAATTAGCAAAAACTTATAGCCGTTTGACTCGGGTAGAGGCCCTAAAGAGTCAATGTGGACTGTGTGAAAGGGAATATCGGGTTTTTTCCAAGATGTGATGTTCTGCCGGTGGGCTCTGGGAACTCTCTGTATTGACATGCACACCAGGCAACTTACACAAATACTTGCTGACAAATTGACGAAGGCCAGGAAACCAGAAATGCTTCAAAATAAGGTCTAGAGTCTTTTCAGTGCACACATGTTCATGTTCATCGTGAAATATCCGCAACAAACTAAGCCTATGGCCTTCAGGGATATAGCAAAGAAGCCTACTTTTCTCGTCTGTGGGTTCGTACTTGTAGTACAGAATGTCATTCTTGTTAATGTATTGGCGGGAGTCTACACGACCTTCTCTAAGTTTTTGTAAGAGTTCCTGGGTTTCGTTATCAGCGGACTGGGCGATTTGCGCCCACTTCCTCGGTCGCTGGATGTTGCTGACGGTTGTGACGGGGTTGCGACTTAAAAAGTCAGCATGGGACATATTGACACCTTTGCGGTACTCAATGGTAAAGACAAAATCCTGGAGATAAACCCACCAGCGTGCGACTCGCGGGAGCAAGTCCTTCTTACGCTCTGTCGACTTTAGAGCGTTGCAGTCGGTGACTACTTTAAATTGAAGGTCAACTTAATAATGGCAAAAGTGCTGAAGTGCTTTAACAACCGCAAGAGTCTCCAACTCATAAGAGTGGTATCGGCTTTCGGCCCCTTGTGTGACTTTACTGAAGTATGCGACCACCCGTTACCTATCACCTGAGTGCGTTTTAAATAAGATGGCGCCATAGCCGGCACTACTTGCGTCTGTGTGTACCTCAGTTGGTAAACTAGGGTCGTAAATAGCTAATATGGGCTCTTCAGTCAGCTGAGATATCAAATCCTGACAAACAGATTCCTGTTCAGGACCCCAATGAAACCCTACCCCCTTTTTAGTTAAGTGTGCAATGCAAGCAGTGTTTGTAGCGTACCCCTCTATGTATCTCCTAAAATAACCTGCTAAACCCAAAAACTGTCTAACTTGCCTTACATTGGAGGGCACCGGTGCATTGATAAGAGCTTGTACCTTTCTCGGACTCAGTTTAACCTGACCTTAACTCAAAAATTCAAAAAAATTAAAATATTTATTCAGTAAATTGGCTACATGAGGGCTCTTTTACACGTCGGTAATATGTAGTGAATCTACTAGCGCTTCGGACAAGACCATCATTGCGGAGAAGAAGCGCCGCAAGAAACTCCAGCAGAAGGTCATTTTTTCCAATCATGAAATACAATAATACTTAAAAGTAACATTACAAGGTAATAAAGTAATAAATAATTAGGTATTTAAAAAAAAAACTAACACAAATAAATCATTACAAATGTAAGCTCAATAAAATTAAAAATATTGACTAGGAGAACAACATAACGAGGTCTCTACGTCAGGAACAGTCATTAAAATAACTAAATGGAAAACAGGTCCTTGCAAGCGTGAACAGACCGGACCCCACAGACAGCACCCGTTCACGAGTATGACGCGTATCTCAGCCATCGCCTCCCTCAACCATGTGTTCGGGAAGGTGGCGACCCGATCAACGACGCCGCCGTAAGCAAAGACCTTTGAGTGAGCATGACATGCTCATGCTGCCGGACAATAAATCAATAAAAGTAGCTGTCCGGCGAGAAACATCACAATGTGTTCTCATTTCAAAACTATCTTGTGCACAAGAACCAATAAAATTACAACAAGAAAAGTAAACATTAGGTAAATTTAAATTTTAAAATGTCTACATTATTGGCTTAAAAAGTATTTTGCAATAAGCGCTGCCCAGTGCTCAGCTATTATTACTATTTAAAAAGAAGAACCCCAATTACACTACTTAAAAACGTCTTTATCATCTAGGAAGTCATTTACAGTATAATATGCCTTACCCATCAAGCAGCACTTAATGCGAGACATAAATTTATTGAACGGCATATTGACAATATCAGTAGGTATCTTATTATAGAAGCGTATACAGTTCCCCACGAACGATGTACTTACTTTACGAAGACGATGACCTGGGACTACGAGTTTATCCTTATTTCGCGTGTTGAGGTTGTGAACGTCACGGTTATGCCTGAAGTCATGTATGTGTTTGCGTACATATATGATATTTTCAAAGATAAATACTGCGACGCTACAGTAAGAATATTAATTTCCTTAAATTTATCTCTGAGTGAGACCCGTGAACCCAGTTGATAAATAAAACGTATAGCCCGCTTTTGTAATACAAAGATGGCCTGAATGTCAGCCGCTTTTCCCCATAACAAAATTCCATAACTCATGACACTATGAAAATAACTATAATACACCAGTCTCGCTGTCTCGACGTCTGTAAGTTGGCGGATGCGCTTTACCGCATAAGCTGCAGAGCTAAGTTTACCAGCAAGGGTGGATATATGTGCATTCCATTGCAGTTTTGAGTCCAAAGTAATACCTAAAAATACTGTTTTATCTTCGAATCCCATTGTCTCATCCTTTAGTTTTATACTAGTCCCATTCACTCCTTTCACATTTGATAGAGAAAATTTCATGCTCTTGGTTTTCTTGGCATTTAAAAGTAAGTTGTTGGCTGTAAACCAGTCAACAGTTGTTGACAACGTATCATTAATATCATTTAAATTTGCCTGTTTTCTACCTACTTTAAATAAAAGTGAAGTATCATCGGCAAACAGAACTATTTCATGTTTGTCGCGCACAACATAAGGGAGATCGTTGATATAAATCAAAAACAAGAATGGGCCCAGAATTGAGCCTTGAGGCACTCCCATAGCAACAGCTGATCCAGGAGATTGCGTTCTGTTTATGTCCACCCGCTAAGTTCGGTGAGCAAGGTAAGAAATAAAAAGATCAAGTGCACCGTTTTTAATACCGTAGTAGCTTAGCTTCCTTACTAACGTAACGTGATCAACACAGTCAAATGCCTTGGATAAATCACAGAAAACTCCAATTACATCTAGTGATTCTTCCCAGGCATCAAATACATATTTAATTAGGGTAGAACCGGCAACTGTTGTTGACCGTCCCTTGGTAAACCCAAATTGACTACTATGAAGCAACTTATTCTTACAAAAATGTGAAGATATTTGGTTAAGAATTAATTTTTCAAAAACTTTACTCAGTGCTGGCAGTATCGAAATTGGTCTAAAATTTGTGGGGTCTGTTCTTGCCCCTGACTTAAACAAGGGTTTAATCCTACTGTGTTTCATCAGATCGGGAAACACTCCAATATCTACACACTTGTTAAATAAAGCAGCTAGGTATGGTGCAGTTAACTCTAAGATGGACTGTAGTACTGTGACGGAGAGGCCCCAGAGATCTTCAGTCTTTTTTATATTTAGTGACCTAAAAGTTTTAATAACAACTTTTGGAGAGACGTGATAAAATTTAAAAACATCTGTGCATTCCTTCACATTTGATCTTAATAATATTTCAGCTTTATCAGGAGATGATGATAATGATTTAGTGGTATCTAAAGGTATATTTGTAAAGAACCGCTCAAACTCTTTAGCTACATCTAGGTCCGAGTTCACCACAGTACCTTCAACTTGGAGGCTGTAGTGAGGGTCTCTAACTCTAGTTTTACCAGTTTCAGTATTAATTACATTCCAAACAGTTTTAACTTTGTTATCTGGGTTACGGATTTTGTTAGAAAAATATTCCGACTTTGCGGCGGCACAAATGTGTTTGAATTCTTTAGAGTAGTTTTTGACGTAATCTAGAAACTCTGGCCTATGATCAATAGCTCTTATAGCATATAACTCATACAATTTACCTTTTTGCGTACTGTGCGACTAACAACTCTACCAAGATAGTCTACTTGATGCGATATTTTAAATGATGAGGTAATGTTGCCTTTTTTGCAACTTAGTATTTGGTTTTCTTCGGGTGGATGGGTAGTAATTGCTGAGCTTTGTTTTGTGGATTCCTCGGTGCTCGGCATTGTTGAAGCATGTTGAAGAGATTTCTGTAGTATGTTTGGGGAGTCAGACGCCTTTTTTGAGATAGATGTTGCTTTGATTTTAGTCGTTTTCCTCTTGGGGTCCTTTGTTCCTGATTTGGATTTTATTGTATTTGTATCAGTACTTGTTGTGACATCACTGTTCAGTGTTTTATTTATTGTTTTTTTGTGTATATGCAAGTGCTCCTTGACTTTGCTTACTGATGTTGCTTGTACGATCTTACTTATTGTTTTGCTGGTTAGACTCGCATTATCTTCTTGCTCCTTACTCTTCGTATTGGTAACTGGGGGAGCAACTATTTGTGTCTTTTTCACTTTTCTGTTAGAGCCTGGTGTAGAAGGGCAGTCAATGTTAATTTTCTTAAGTACTTCAATTTGCTTTTCCTGTCTCTGCATACACTCTTTTAATTTCTTTGCTTCCATATTCAGATTTTCAATTTCTGTATGCGCTGAGTGCAACTCTGTTTGTAGTGCTCTTAATGTACTGTTAAGATAATCAACGTCATCTTCATTATCGGGTGCAATAGTTGGTAAGCTAATAAGGCTCGAGTCATATATTGTTGTGTTTAGCAGAGATGTATTTAACATATCATTTTCCAGTGAATTTGATCTGACTCTTCGTGGTCTTGTGTTTACGTTTTCCATCTTGTCAAAATTTAATAACAGGAAAAATAAAAAAATAAAAAAAATAAAAATGTAAACAACAAAAGAAAAGAGAACTAAAAATAATAAAGTTACTCGGATACGGTGCGGGATCGAACCCGGGGTCCGCTGGGTTTGTCACTTAGTTACAACGACCGCTATACCACTAGACCAAATCTCACATACGATTCACGCCAAATTACTCAGTTGTGTTTTAGGAGTTCGACATATTTTAAAGTTAACGTCGGTACTGATTTTATTATGTGTATGAACTACCCGTTTCTTTCTTTTTTTCTCACAGTATTGATGCACAAAGTTACTAAAGTTTTATTAAATTGCATATAATAGACACATATCAGGGTGCGGCCTGACAACACTAAGTTTGCAGTATCATATCACTCTCTTTTCAAAATAGTTTTTTCACGTAATAATCACTATTTCTTGTGCAAAGTTCACTTTTGAGTATTTAGCTTTTCACTCTTTGTTTTCCTTAACCCGCACATTTCAGGCTTTTATAACACTTCCACGTGATATTCCGATGGTTTTCCTTATAATTTATTGATTTTTACTGGCCAATTCTCAAAGTAAACAAATTATTTGTAAAATATATACAGAGCTGAAGTAAGCATATAAATTCTTACATAAAAAAACACAAATAAATAACTACACACATAATATATACATATCGAAAGATAAGCACAAAAATTACAGATAACGCAATTAGAAAATCAAGATGATGGTCAGCTCTACCTACAAAGAAATTCGCGAACTTTCTTTTTAAAACCAACCTAAACATTTATGGTTTGTTGGGATATTATTACTTTTTCCTAGGTCATCGATACCAACATAAGTAAAGAACTTAATGATTATATTTACAAAAATATTTAAATTTCCAGAACAATATTTGTACTTATCGATTTTTTCTTTTACTTGTGCAGCAAGTTCTAAGTCATTGGGAAGTACCTAGTTACACATTTTGATTAGTGGTCAAAACAGTGATTTTCGAACGCCAATATTTCTTGAACGGTAAGTAAGAGGTTTTTTTAAATGTACTTAATTGAGTATTTTTTAATAAGAAGTGGGTCTTATAATATAAGACACGCAAAACTGGGATTGTCCAAAACAAAACCCTATTTTTTTAAGTATCTTAAAAATAGGCTATTTCATGAAACTAATTTCAATTTCAATTTCATACGTTAAACATTTAGATGAGTTTATTAAAGTGTACACATATTTATGAACTTGACTGTACCTCTTTTATATTTTATATATTATTATGATTGTAAAGTAGGTTTAAAAACTTTTTCTAAGTAGCTGAATACGGTTGAAGCAAAAAAAAATGTATTCATACATTGAGTGATCCAGTATCCACCCTGGTTACCTGGTGGTATAGGTAAGTTTTGATATTGAAATTGTTAGTCATATCTATATCTACATAATATTTTTAACGATTTGATTATCAATGCAAAAAGGTTGGCTATATCTGAAATGTTCAATTGGGCTTTGCGACACCAACAATGTTTGAGTCTTAAATTAGATTTTCGAGTATAGTTATATCTGATTATTTGTTAAAATTACACAATTAACAATTAATCATTTTAATTCTGTGTGCGATACCGGAGCAAATGTATTCAGCACTCCTACTATTTATACAATTTAATTAGCGCTATTAAGCTAACTAACCTTTGTACAATTAAATTAAGGTAGCTAGGTAACAAATTATTCAATTATATTAGATAGCTCCCTACTTGGTCCTAAAGACTTGCAACAAGTTACTGAAGATGTCGATATCACTTGCACTTGTTCTATAAGCTATTAGAATATATTCATATCAATGGGATATCCTTATGAGGCATTTATTAACAATATCTGATCATTTTATGGATCATTTTGTCTAATGAAATGATTAATAACTAATAAGTCTATAATTATACTACACTTTTGCAAAGATGGCAGTTTAAAATGAGGGCCTTATTTAATAGCTATTTATGAAGTAAAATTATATATGAAGTTAACATACAATCTTATAAAAAATTGTAGCTTGCTTATGTGTACTTATTCTGCTAACTACACTATAATGATATAATTGTACATGGCATTATCATTAGTGACTATAGGAAAATGCATTGTTACCAAAATCATAATACAATACAATACAATACAAAACACTTTATTGTACACCAAACAAAAACAGTACAGAGAAACAGTACAATTAAAAATAACACAGGTAAACAACAGGACATAATGATTAAACTATGTGATCAATAAGTTTTTAGAATTGTTATGAACCATAATAATATTAGTTGACCAAGTCTTGCAACCGAAGTGCTGTAAGGTAAACGCAGCTATCAACGACCCATCGAAAATCTGCAGGTATTACCGACCCATTAGCTTAATTCGAAATTTTAACGTTTCTGCAACTATTTGATCCATGGCAATAGGAAAAATACACGCGTTTGTTCGTTGAGCATCGAAAAATCTTACATTAGTGTACGTGTAGTTCGAAAAGGAGATAAAATACATCAGTTTCTGTGCGGCCGACGTAAACGCAGGTCTTATCGTATTGACTCTTGTTCCTGCAGGTAAGTATCTAACTTTTCTGCTTAAGACATTTCTTACATATAAATGATGCCTAAAATTATCATGTAGTATTAATTGTATTCGTTTACTTATAAATTTGCGATTTAGTAACGCGTTTTATTGAAAAAAACGTCACTTTATATCATAAAACTTTAAATGAAAATAGGGCGGTAATAGCTTCTTCAATTTTAGTAGCTGTAGCCATCACCGACCCATAAGTCGGTAATGGCCGTCACGTAGTTTTTCGTTTTTTATATCTTTTTTTGTCAATTATACAAGTATTTGTATAAACGATTTTAATAACAAACAATCAGCCTTTGTAAAAATCTATTAGCGATATACAATAATTGCTCTAGTTTTCTTGTTTTGGAGTTGTAAATTTCCCAAAAATTACTACTTTATTCATAGATCGATATAGGTTAGCGACAATAATTAATTACCATATTCAAATTTAACTGTATGTTTTTAGTTAAATGTTATGTTACTTTAATCAATCAAGGTCTCTTTTACAGTCAGGAAACCACCGATTATGAATATTAGCTACTTTTTATAAGTCGGTAATTTATTTTACTATTATACCTATATATTCTATCACTGACCCAAGTGGGTCGGTAATAGCGACAATGAGCAGCTATTAGCGATTCTACACAAATTATTTAACTTTATTATTATTATAAAACATATTTATTTCACTTTATTACTAATACTAAAACTTAGTTATTATAACTAAAAAATTGGTACTCAAAAACTAAAAAAAAAAATTCTGAAAATCTGGATCTAGACTTAGATGCCTCATGCCTAGACCGATCCGAAACACCCCCATGTATGTTAAGCGATTTTCGTTGGTTTCGATATTTTTTTCACCATTTCAATTTGTATCATTTCTCTTACGATCGGTAATACCTGCATAAAAATCGTTAATAGCTTCACAGCCATTACTATGGATCGTTAATAGAAACAATCGACTTAGAATACTTTATTTTGAAGCATTTATCATCGTAAATATAAACCCAATATACAATATTACCATATAAAAAATACAAAAATACTGTGAGGACTACCAATATTCTTAACAAGTATGATCAATTCCAAAATTGCCTTAGGAGGGTCGTTAATAGCTGCATTTAGCATTTTAAGAAAGTGTTCGGGGGTTTTAGGAACAGATGGTTCCTTTAATTTAGTTTCAATATCAAAAGTGAAGGGTACATCAGGGTCATAGTCATCAGTAACCGGAACTGGTTCACAAGGAATTTCTTTATATAGCTCACCACTTACCCCAGAATAAATTGATACATTATCGGGACAAGCTAAATCGTTATGGCCTGATGAAACAATATGTTTGCGGAGCTCACCCCTTTCTTTAAATAATTTGTCCATCATACGATTAGAACGATGCTTGCGCTTACGTTTCTTACGCCGGTTGCGGCGCGACCGGGAGCCGTTGTTAGTGGAACTCGACGAGCTCGAATAATCGCTGCTCGAGCTGCTTACTCCGGAGTCGCTTGGGAACGCGAGGCACTCCGCTGGGGCCAGCCACAGTGTCACGTTGGTAATGCCCGGCTGGTTTTACCAAGTGACAAAACGAAATAGACGGAATAACGTAAACAGAAAGTTTGTAGAATAAGTTGAAGATATGGAGTGTTCTAGGACGTATGATGAGGAGCTCAATGAAACAGGTTAGTAAATATCACAGTCTTTATTCCTATGCAGCTCTATACATGATGTTAATTAATTGTGAACATAACGTTGCTCATAATTCTTACTCTACCAGAAAATATGTTTAGCTCAGCGGAAGGCTGGTCGTTTTACACAAGTAAAGGTTCTTATGTTATAATTCACAATTCTTAGATAGTAATTTGTTAGTCCCTACTTATAGAGTTGCCACCAATTCCAATTTGAGTTCAAATAACTATTATTGATATCCTAATTCCCTAATTATTAATATAATTTCCACAGACCTTAATCTGAAGAAAACCTTCCTTCCTGGACGATCGACTTGATGTAGTCCCAGGTCGGCAGGCTGGTGGAGCGGTCCCAGCACACTGTGTTGCAAGCCACAGTATCCTCGGTCAGCTCACAGCAGCTTGAGAAGGTCTACTGAATCCTCGTGCCTATGGCACGCCTACTAAAGGTTGGTTTAAACCTTTATATCCTACTTCATTTTACTTATATGTTTTCTGAATGATCAGGAACCTAAACATGAATTTATTACTTACAGATCTAATGAGTGTTCCTGCCAAATACTGAATGTCTATATAAGCTACTCATAGCTTTACTGAACCTGAATATAGTTGGAGCCTGAATCGGAATAACGGAATGCAAAATTAATCATCCAACCATAAAGGCAAATCAGAAAACTAAATTATTCTGAAAGTAACTAAACAGAATAACAGAAAACAGAGACTATTAGACGGAAACTTAAATCAGTACATATTGAAAATATCCAGAAAACTAAATGACCTACTGAAAACATCCGGAAACTAAATGAAACTGAAAATACTAGAAAACTAGAAAACCCAGTCCAGCTGTAAAGACAGAGAGAAATTGCTCTGATTAGCACTACGGTTAAGAAATGTATGAGACATGTGGCCTGACATTTAATGGTTAACAAAATTATGAATCTTACCGGAAAACTTCAAGGAAAACCCCTGGTAATCTCGACGCTCAGACATTCCCTCCTCTCCGCGTGTGAAAAACATTAACTGAAAATTCACCATTTGGTCAGAGAATTGCACATTATATTGCAACAAATGCCTCCATCAGCAAGATGTTATTAATTATTACTTACTAGTTCCTTTCACCGAAATATGACTGAAAGTATGTACTAGGTATATCTCCACAGCAGGTGCTGGTTACATTATCGAGGATGGCTCCTCCGCTGTCATTCAGCTTAAGTCTGATTTTATAATGGGCTATCATCTTGGACATCTTGATGAAAGCTAGTCAAAACATAGATGCAATCAAAATGCATAGAATGTAGCTATACAATTTAGGCAGTCTGGGTAATTAGGTACCCAATTAATATATTACCTACATGAAAGTACTACATTAAATTAACTTTTGACTGAAATGTGTTTGTTTAATTCTTTTATGTACAATTACTGCCAAAAGAAATCTTTGTATTGTTTTATTTACTTAATAAATGTATACAACTATTGACTCCATTTATTGATTAATTACAGATATTTATTATTCCCCTAATTCAAGGTATTTTACCCTAACGCGGCAACATCAACCTACAAATCTGTGGTGTTGACGTTTGACAATCAAAAGTAATGACCAGTAATGCCATTAACACCTTAAATATTTCCCCAGTCTTTAGGTTCCGATTCACGCAAGATATGCAACGTTACAACAGCTTCCGGCCGGGCGGCCGAGTTTTGATTATTACTCATTACTGTAAGATGAAACGATGTTAAGCTATTTGTAACACCACGAATTCGCTAATTGCTATCTAAAAAGTCGTATGAAAAACTAGTTAAACCTAATAGTAATTAAATGTAGTGATCCGAACGGCAAATAACCGTTTAAAAGAAACGATCACTAATATTTACTTATAGTTAACTGTTTAAGTTTATAAGCGAAACTTAAAAATGGTTAGGTACTTACGTGTTCACGATTTATTTAGCACAGTTTATAGAAATCTTACACGTTATTATATCACTTTATACTTTTTAAGTCGTCGCAGGAACAGAATTGCTGCGTACAAGTTGCTTCGACGGAAAAGAAAAAGCCAATGAGGCAAGGCAGCTTGACATTATTTTACATTGTTATTTTACGTTAAGTAAAAAATGGCGCGCTGCCGTTAGGTGTCACCACTAAGCCGGAAATCGAAGTCAAATTGTATGAAAATTGGTAGAAATTAGACGGAAACGGATATGCCTTCTCAATTGTAAAGCTTCCAGTGACGGTCAAGTAATTTAATAGGAGTGTACCTAAGTATATCTAAGTAAGGCATTTATATTTTAGAATTGTGTCTATTTGTAAAAAATAATCCCGAATATTTTTTAAAACAATCATGTAAAAGTAATGTCCGAGCTCAATATAAATATAATATGATACCTCCGAGAGCTAGCACCTTCATTTTTAAAAAGAGTGCTTTCATAGCAGCTATAAATATTTTTAACAAGCTTCCTATTGAAATAAAAAGCCTAGAAGGTAATCATTTTAAAAGTTCCTTAAAGAATTTTCTAGTAGATAAGGCCTTTTATAATTTGAATGATTTTTTTAGTCATAATATATAAACTTGTATCTGTATACTTACTTAGTTTAAGACTTGAATATTGTATGCCCGAAAAGGGTAAAACTGTTGATACTGCCTAAACATGTACCTATGATCCTTATACCTACACAGTTTAAACAATAAATTATTCTTGTTCTTATTATATTATTAACGTCATCTATGTCAAAAGAAAGAGACATAACAATGCTGTCTAATACACTAATTAAGGAATTAAGTCTAGTTTTTACTTCTAAGTTATAAGATACAAGATACAAGATAATTTATTGTCAGAAAGTGGGTATTACAAAATGATGTCATGTTACAAAGTCTCACCACAGTCAGCCAGTATCGGCATACAATATTAGAATACTTAAGAATAACAATATTTGAAACATTATTTAAAATTATTATTGCGAGAGTACCTACACCAGTAATAAAAGTTAAGATTCTCAAAAATTATGTAGATGTCCAGATAAAGTTGTCATTCAAAGTGCTCACTAAGATTGTAGTAAGTTTTCCCCAAGCACCACTTATACAATTTTGTTTTAAATTCCGGAAAATCAGTCCGTTTAATATTGTTAGGCAGATTATTAAAAATTTTAGCTGACATGTACATAAAGCTCTTCCTGTAATGCGCAGTCATACAAGTTGGAAGGCGTAATTGAAGCTCACTATTTTGTAAGATTTTCCTGGGATTTGGTTTTACCAGCGTGTACAGATTCAGATTCTTTTTTACATATAGACACACTTCATAGACATAGAGGGAATACAAGGTTAGTAGATTTAAACTTTTAAATAGCGGCCTGCACGAATCCATCGGTCCGGCGCCACAAACAGCACGGACGCATTTTTTTTGTATTACAAATATTTTTTGTGTGCTAGAAGAGTTTCCCCAGAGTGTGATACCATAACGTAAGTTTGACACAATGTAACCATGGTATGCCAACAGTGCGGTTTCCTGTGAGGCTATTCGCGTTAGTTTACGAAGGGCGAACACAAACCTATTAAGTTTATGCACTAAATAGTCTAGATGCGCGTTCCAGTTACCATAGCAGTCAATGATCACGCCTAAAAAGTTGGTGATTTTTACGTTTTTAATCGTCTGACCATGAAACATGATTATGGCATCGTTAGTTTTGCATTGTGGTGCCTGAAACTGCATTAAGTTTGTTTTGCTAAAATTGAGTTTAAGGTTGTTGTTTCGTAGCCACGTATCAGTGTCATGAAATACTTTATTGACTTCCGCTTCGAGTGTATTTGAGTTTTTGCCGCAGACAGTCACTGAGCAGTCATCAGCAAAGAGAACAGCACTTTGTGATGAGTGATGTGTGGAAGGTCGTTTATGTAGACAAGGAACAGTAATGGACCCAGTATGCTCCCCTGTGGTACTCCTTGCTTTATTATATCTATTTCAGATCGATACTTTATCATTGATTTTGTGTCCGCGCAGTAATGAGAAATTTCCGTTGACTGTTGCCTGTTTCTTAAGTATGATTCAATCCATCTATGACAATTACCTCTCACTCCGTAGTAAAAAAGCTTACAAATCAGTATTTCATGAGAAACCATATCGAATGCCTTAGACATATCCATGAAAATCGTGGCGACAGGTGTCTTCTTATCTCTGCATGTCGTTGTTATCTTAAGGAGTTCAAGGATAGCCAGGGTAGTAGATCTGTCTTTTCTGAAGCCAAATTGATTGTTTGTCAAAATATTAAATTTTTCAAAAAACTTCAGTAGCCGTTTATATAATATTTTTTCATAAATCTTGGATAAAATAGGAATTAGGGCGATAGGTCTATAGTTTTCTGAATTTCGAGAGTCTCCTTTCTTGAAAATCGGCTTTATAATAGTTAGTTTTAATTCGGCTGGAAAGACTCCACCTGACATTGAAATATTAACTAAGTGAGCCAGTGGGAGAACAATATATTTTACATTTTCTTTTAAAATGGAAGTGGAGAGATTATCATAGCCACATGATTTGCAGTTTCTTAACCCCCTGATGATTTTGTCGACTTCGTAAGGATCCGTGGGGCTCAAGTAAATAGTTGTAAAGCTGTCGTTTCCCAAGTCGTTGGCTACTCTTGTTTGAACTGGATGATTAAAGCCATGAAGATCAATAAATTGCTTGTTAAATGCATTTGAAATACTTTGTGGGTTTCGTATCGTGTTACCCCTAAAAGTAATTTCATCAAAGGTCTGCTGAGCAATGTCTTTGCCGGTGTTCTCATTAATAATTGACCATGTTGCCTTCGTTATATTATCAGCGTTGGTTATAACTTTGTCATTATTGAGTTTCTGCGCTTTTCTTGCACAAATTCTCAGCAAACGTGAATAATTTTTAAAGTACAATTTTTCGTCAGTCTTGGATCCTGTATGCTTTGCGTGCATATAATGAAGGAGTTGTTTTCTTTTGTTCCTAAATGATGTTTTTAATCCTTTCGTTATCCATTTTGATCGATTATATGCATTGATTTTCACTCTAACATTAGGAAAACAAAGGTTATGGAACATCAATATTAATTCATGGAATTTAGCAAAAGCCTCGCTTGGGTTATTGCATGATAGAACGTCTCTTAAAGACAGGCTTTGCAAGCATTCGCTAAATTTTTCGCGATTATCTTTGCAGAAATCTCGTTTTTCCATGAACCAGCTTTTATTATTTGTTTCAATGTGTTTAACAGGTATTGTGATCATCTGAGCTGTATGATCAGAGAGGTTGAGATGGTAGACAGTAGGATTCACATTGCCTTTAAAGTTTATTGCTATGTTGTCTATACATGTATTCGAGTATTCAGTAACACGCGTAGGTTCACTTATTTGTAGCTGAAAGTTGTAGCTTGACAAAATACGCAAAAAAGTTTTAGTAACCTCCATCTCTGTTTTCATCCGATCAATATTAAAGTCACCGCATATAACTTTTTTCCTTCTACAATTTCCATTACGCAGTAAAGTATGAAGCAATTGGTCTAATTTTCTAAAAAATAAGTCTAAGTCAGTCCGTGGGATCCTGTAGAGGCACAGGACAATCAAATTGTCGTCTGGTATGTCCACTCCGCAACATTCGAAAATATTTTCTTGACAAAGGTCCTTTATCCATTGCAGGTTGGAAGCGTGTAGACTCTTCATCCCTAAAATGCACACTCCTCCTCTTCTATCTCTGTGTCTTGAAAAAGCAGACAGTACGCGATAATTTTTTAATGTCGTGTTCTTTTCCTCTCCAGATTTTATAAAAGTTTCGCTTCTGCATATTATTTGGGGCACAGTGCCTCTATCCTCGAGTTCTTGAATTGCCAACTCAAGCTCACATAACTTATTCAGCAAGCCCGCGATATTTTGATGAGCGATTCGCATGTAGTTATTGGGATTGTTAGGGACGAAAAAAGGACGAGCTCTTATTGGAGGGGGGGGTAGATTGGTTTTGATTTGGAGTCATCAAAGTAGATTGGTGACTAGGGTTAGTTATCTCGACTACCAGTGTGTCTATAGGTTTTACATCCAATTGAGAAATTTTCTTAAAGTAAAATGGAATAGTTCCCCGACGGGGGTTATGCAATACTGAAATTTCAATCAACTGACTGCATTGCTTGGCAACATGTTTAAAATTTAAAAATCTAGCCTTATATTCTAAAAAGTCAATACAGGAATTAATCTTACGGCTAATTTCATTTAAATAATGTGTTTTTGAATAGAAATATTTATCGGCATCAATGTATTTACATTGTGGAAAACACTGAGTAAGAAGCTTAATACTACTGTTAAGTTTTTTTACATTTAAATATTTATTCGATAGGACAGGTAAAACGTATGTGGTTTCAACTGTGGCTAATTTGCTTAATGCTATACTTATGTTTATAATAATTTGTTGTGGATTATTATCATGACTACCGATGCAAAGTACTACGATGTCATCTTTTTCAGGGGTTCCGTAGATATCACTGGAGCACTCGAGTACCTTAGATGAGTCAGCATCTGGCATGACGAGCCCGTAAGGGACGTAGTTGTCGTTCCATTTCCCTTTCCTAGAATTCAACAAAGCTGCTGATAAGCCAGATATTTGGTCGTCCCCGAGTAGAAGAATGCGACGTTTGATTTTTCCGGCTTGATCAGTGGCGCCATCTATGGAAATCTCATTGGGCTGTGGTTCCGATGGGCTTTTAGGGTTAAGGGGAATTTCTTTGGGCTGCGATATGTTTCTTGGGTTCAATCCTTGGTTCAAACTACTTTCCATCTGAGTTTTTTTAGTCAACTTTTCAGGCGTTGTAGGAGAACTTTCACACTTGCTGTGTACTTCTATTCTCTCAAGTAGATGTTTATTGTGGTGTAACGATCGACGTTTATGTTTACGTTTCTTCCCGGAGTTTGGAATTGGTGTAGAATTTTTATTTCTTCCTAGATATTCTAGGGTCTGATTTAGGATTTCAAAGTTTTGATTTAAATTTTTTTCCTTATTTTTAACCTTATTACGAATTTAGATTTGTACACCAAAAATTCTGATATACATAATTTAAATACTAGAAATAAAAATAAAATCACTATTCGAAAATTCCGTGTCCGTAAAGTATATAAATCATTTGTTGGTCAATGCATTCATTTCTCTAATTTAAAAACGGTATGATAAATGCTTGTTGTTGTATGCATTTGGGAAAAGAAACATTAGTTAGGTAATTGTAATTACCAAAGCAGTGACTTTATATGAGAATGTTATTTGAAAACATAGTTACCACTTACTCAGTAGTATTTACTAATCAAAGCGTAAGAAGTGACCATGTCACTAGACTTAAAATCGGGGGGTTGTTAGGTACAACTTGGAATTCAGGTGATTAGAAGTATAATCGTCGCCGCCGTAAGCTCTCAAGTGCGGTATTGTGTGCGATAAGGCAATAAGAAAAATGACGAATTGAGCGTACGTAATTTAATTTCTAATAATAATGTCTGAAAACGATAGAAAAATTGTTATTAATGAATTCCTGACGTTTGTGAAAAACAAGATTAGTAAGCTGGATGTATGTAGCATTGTCCAAATATGTACAAAGTCGTACTCGGAGGCTGAAATTGAAGCTGGGAAGTCATTGATATACAAGCTTATGCCGGATGGTTCAAGACGTGTACAGCGCAAGGGCACGGATAAGAACCAAAAATCGGTAAAGGATGTCATCAAAATTATGAAGGAGTGACCAGATTCCAGTTAGTGACCAACCAATTTTCGTGGCGAAAGACCTTAACCGTTTGCCCCCGGTGTCGTTTGACCACCTAGATGTCAGCTGCCTGCTAAAAGATCTTGCGTACCTAAAATCTGAAATCCAAAGTATGCGAGAAGACACTATCTCAAAAACGGAGATTATGATGTTACGAGAAGACGTTAAAAAAATTAAACTCAGCGAAAAATGCAAAAATAATAAACCTGACTTGTACCCACCCGCATCTAAAAGACAAAAACGCAAGGCGATTCGCTCACGGGATGAATCATCAAATCCACGGACGCAGGTTAGCGAGCCGGCAGCCGCCGCGGCCAGAGAACCAGTTTTAACACTGGAGTGCAGTTATATCTCTCTTTAAGGTCGGACGCTATTTCGTGACGTGCTTAAATTGCCCGTAAAAGCCCATAGCAATCAAGCGCTTAAGGTATCTGTGATTACGGGTTTTTGTGCTGTGCGGTATTTAAAGACATTGTGCGGATTATTAATTTTGTTCACTCGCGGGAGCGCCCCTCCTCACCTCGGGGAAAAGAGGTAGTTGAAATAATTCATCCCGCTCTCTAGTGCCGACACACGAGCAACATCCGATCATCGCCGTGCGCACGCAAATTTTCTGTCACTCAATCACCGAGGCCTGCCGAGTGTCACCGAGCGTCGCCGAAGAAACCCGAAAGCGTCCGCATTTCGTCAGCTGCGTGTAAGCGTTAACAACCTACCGCCTTTGTTTCAAGTATTTGCTGAGAGTTAAGCTTATCGCTTATCGTAACTATGAATAGCACCTGCGCGGCATGCTGCAAACCACTAACTAAATCACAATGTTTAACCTGCTTAAAATGTCCCGATAAGTACCATTCTCTCTGCGTAAGCGTCACCGATTTCAAGAAATAAACGGAAGCTCAAAAACATAACTGGACGTGCCCGGGTTGCTTAAGTAGCGATCCGAAAAAAGGCAATTCCAACACCCCAGTGCGGTCGACCGCTATCAGTGACGACCTGTCGACTCGAATGCTAATGTCACGTTACGGGCGCCTAGTCGTAAACAGGTATTGCCGGATACGCCGCAAATGACTAGCCCCGACAGCGAAGCGCTTTCTGTCCTAACTAACGAAATTAGGTTATTACGTAACGAGATGAGTGAGATTAAGGATCAGCTTAAAAACTTAACCACTGGCTTTGCCACTTGCTCCTCGCGCCTTGACAGCTACGAGTCAAAACTATCGAAAGCGGACGCGAAAATTATTGAGCTCGAGGCCCGGGGCGCACACAATGCGTTGCTCAGGACAAGGGTTAGCCAGCTAGAGGAGGAAATGAATGCACGATCGCAGTATGCGCTTCGTAACGAAATCGAAATAACGGGCGTTTCTGAGTCGCCTAACGAAAGTTCGCAGCATATTGTGCACACCTTAGCTTTAAGATTGGCATTAATCTCAATGAGAATGATGTAGACTTCGTGACTCGAGTAGGCCCGCGCCAGAATAGAAACAATCCTACGACGGACAAACCTTCGAATCCGCGGGCCCTGGTGGTCAGGTTTCTGCGCCTTGCTAAACGCAATGAGTTTATGAAAGCAGCTAAGTCACGTCGTAACTTGACATCGGACGACATTGTGGGATCTGGCCTAGCAAACAAACTCTTCTTTAATGACCGTCTAACCAAACAGAACCGGACTTTATTTCGTGAGGCAAGATCACAGAAAAACAACGCCGGGTTTAAATATTGCTGGACTCACAATGGAGCTATTCTTCTGCGTAAGAGAGAGGGTGCCGCAGCGATCGCCATCCGATGCACCGCGGACCTCAGAAGATGCTTTGGTGGTGAGCTAGTTGCCTTGCAGCCCGTGGACTCCGCCCCGGTCTCCGGTGATGCCGCTAAGATCCAGTTATAAGAACAGTTTAATGCCTTGTCTTATAGTTTTGGATATTATTTTTTGTTATTTTCTAAACCTTTCGATTCGCTTCTCGATTAACTTCTTATTTCTAAATAATTACTTAGGTCAGTCACACAATCACACGTTACACCCACACATAAAATATACACTTACACTAAATATAAACATGCAAATGAAACAATTTGGCGATTTTACACTACGCGGTCAAAATTAATCAAAAGCAGCTCGATGTTGTTTAAATATAAGGCTGAAAGTCTTTTTATCTTATTCAATGGCATTACTTGACGTCATAGATGATATGGATAACGTGATCGCTATCGAGTGTCATCAGCTGGGGAGAGTGGAATGTTGCAAAAAATATTTGATGCCGAATCATACTTTTAAGATGATAACCTTTAATATTAGAAGCATCCAGAAAAAAACTCTTTTGTAGTTGTCCTAAATCGTATGAGTGTGGAATTTGACGTCATAGTTCTGACTGAATGTTGGCTGAGCGAGGGGCAAATCTTGGATCAGCTCCCAAGTTATGACGTATTCTGTACCACCAAACACATAAATAAATCAGGTGGAGTAGTTACTTACGTTAAGAGCTCCCTGAGATCCTCTGCAGAAGAGTTGCCCTTGGATGATGCCAACTGCCTATCGATTAAAGTTTCAGATCAACTCACAGTTATCGGTATTTATCGATCCCCTTCCTTTACGCAAACTAGTAGATTCACAAACTCACTTGATTTGGTGTTGACGCATAAACAATCTAATCAAACATTAATAGCGGGAGACATCAATATCGATATTATTAATGAACCTGCAACGGATCAGTGCTCCGAGTACCTTAGCTTAATGAATGCTCACGGCTTTCTCCCAGCGATCAGTTTTGAGGTTGCCGTCGTAGGATTGCAGTCCTGAGATTGCCATCGTAAGATTGTAGTCTTGGGACTACCATCGTAAGATTGCAGTCTTGAGATTGCCATCGTAAGATTGCAGTATTGAGATTGCAGTCTTAAGATTGCCATAGTAAGATTGCAGTCTTGAGATCACCATCGTAAGATTGCACAGTCTTGAGATTGCCATCGTAAGATTGCAGTCTTGAGATTGCAGTCTTAAGATTGGCATCGTAATATTGCAGTCTTGAGATTGCCATCGTTAGATCGCACAGTCTTAAGATTGCCATCGTAAGATTGCACAGTCTTGAGATTGCCATCGTAACATTGCAGTCTTAAGATTGCCATCGTAAGATCCTGACTTCACGGCCTCTTCAGTAATGTACTATTTTAACTAGTACAAAAAGTATTGTTCACTATCAAGCTTTTTAATCTCGTACCTTACTTAGGCCACTCAGCAAGCTTTGTGGCCTATACACGGTACTCGACTAAAAAGGTCTCAATTATAACACGATTGTGAAAAATACTATTTAGTAAACTACCACCTGCATCTATAAGCCCGCGCTTTATGCGATTTGGTTTTGTATTAGAAACTAGGTACGACACAGAAGATTTTTTTTTATATAACTTAAATTTTGATTGTTTAAGGAGGTGAATGCGTTCAAACAATCTCGTTTGACTTTAGAAGAAACTTGACTAGTACAAAAATGGTTTAACCTATGAAATAATGCTTCCACCTTATCTATATGAGGTTGAATATGGCTTATATCAAGATAGGTAACAATATTCCACTCATTGTTTGTGAATTTGAGGCCGAATAGTTTATTGAAATAAAGTCCAGGGCTGCTTATGATCGGGGATACAAATCGTCCTTGCGTGAGGCATAATGCGTTCCTGTAACAAAAATATTGCGGATGTCTAATTGGCTGGTTTAACTTGATCATAATGATGTCGAATATGTCGGCGGTTTATAAGAAGGGTTAGAGTGTGGTTCCCGTCTATTTTAATGATTTTGTAAGGGCCTTTCCACACTGGGGATAGTGCTTTATTTTGTTTATGGTGACATCTAACAAATACAAAATGACCGGCTTTATAGGTAACTAGCGACCCGCCCTCGCTTCGCTTCGGTTAATATGAGTTAAAATAACCCAAGTCCATCTGGAATATTAACCTATACTTTTTGAATGGTGAAAGAATTTTTAGAGAGGTGCATTTGCATAGAGGTTTTTTTACGACGATTTTCGAAGACCTCTTATCTGAAACTTTTAGCGAAATTAAGTTTTTCATGTTGTTAGATTTAAAATTGAATTCAAATCATTACTATGAGTTATCCCAGAATCTCTCTATATATACAATGTTTACAGTTGACTTTTCATTGCACAATACAATTTTTTTTTGCCTGGAAGTTACACGCGAAAGGGCTGCTACAGCTGTCCATGGGAAAAACACTCGACGCTCAGGTCTAAGCCCGCAACTTTGAATGTTTGACCTTGTGATTTGTTAATTGTCGTTGAAAACGATAAGTTTACGGGAAATTGCAGTCGTTTAAACTGGAAAGGTAGATCCGTTGTTATTACCGAAGTCCGGGGAAATAAAACGACTTCTCCAGCTGCACATCCAGTCAGTATTGTGCACTTTATTATGAACTTTTTAAAGATGCTGCACGTTTACAACACAATATTGAAAGAAGAAATATGGAGTTTCACCCCTTAAATCCACAAAATTAAAAAAAAAACACAACCTCTTGTTGATAACCTAACATAAAAGAAACGAAAACAGACTATGCCCAAAGCATAAGAGTAAAATTTGGAATCTTGACTTTTTACCAAATCATCATTTGGCAAACAATGTCATTTTACAAACTTTCATTTCGCAAAAATGTAATTGTGCTTAAACCATTACATATAACCAAACCTCGAAGTCGCGGTGGCACGAATAAAATTTTGCTAGGGACTTCCACGCGATATTATTTCATCGATAAATTACTTAGTTACTTATTACTAATATAAGGTTCATAATTGATTAAATGAAAAATATGTAATGTAATGATGTTAATGTACTTCTAGGTTTTAGTTTACTTTGCATGGAAATTGATGAAATAATTTTCTTGTTGTAAACGTTGATTTTTATTTGAATTTTAAAATTCCTAAAAATGTCCTAAAAACTCGTTTATTGACGGGTAGTAATCATCACATTTTAGTTAATTTTCAATTATTCTGTAGGTAAACTTTACAGCTAATAATGAAGTGTCACTTCCAAATAAGCATTCAGTTATCGATAAATGTTATATCGGAAGGAAGTCCCTAGTTAATTGACGTTATTGCCACCGCGACTTCGAGGTTTGCATATAACATAGGCTACATGGGCTTGTTAAATAAGTTAGGTTAGGTTAGACTTTTGACCACAGTAGTTTTAAAGATCTAAGCATACATAGGGACAGACAGACAGACAGACAGCGGGAAGCGACTTTGTTTTATACTATGTAGTGATAGTGATAGTGATGATAGTGATGAAGTGTAGAAAAAAAATTCGGATTTGTTGGAAGCATTGACTCCCAGTTCGCAGGTGACAGTTACGTGACAGCTGACAGAAACAGCAAGTAAATGGAGACGACATTGTCGACGTTGCCACAGAGTAGGCAACCACAACTAACAGACACATTTTTGAATAGACAAAATTTGTTTTAGTATATTTAGTAGCATGGATTTTAGTAGGATGGTTTTGGTTAATTTTAATTTGTATGATGTTATACTTACTCATTTATACATACAGGAACCATTAGCCAAATTTTACTTGTCTATTCTCTGTTGTAGATAAAACCATTTGTCACTTAGAGCCAAATTAAATAGAGCGCTGTTTCTTTCAATTTTGATTATAATTATTAGAGTTGGGATTTTTGGTGGCAATTTTGAACAGAGTGCAGTGGAGTCGTTATTATAGATACTTTTATGATTGAATGAATGAATGAATGATAATGAATGACAAAAAAATTAAAAATAGTGTACTTGTTACAATGTCAATTATTAGGAGACTTTCATCTATTGAAATATTTGTACATTCTAATTGTTTTATTGAATCTGGTATAATTTCGTAGCAATCTTGTATAAATTTTAATTTATTTTTCAAATGTTCATTTCCAAATAAAGCTTGAACTTTTCTGATAGCAATTGCATCTCTACTATTTAACTGCATCACAACGTTTTTTATATCTTCAAAGTAGGTAGCGTAATAGAAACTAGCCTGTAACCAGGTGCCCCATCTAGTGATTACCGGTTCTGGTGGCAATGGTATATTTGGAGCATATTCTTTAAAAAGTCGAACGCGGTGGGGCGATTTCAAAAATATTTTTTTTACATTTGATATTAAAGTATTTACCAAACTATGTTCAGATCGAATTTGCTCCGCGACTCTATGTAGACCATGAGCTAAACAATTAACGTGTTTAACATTGGTGTATGTCTTCTTTAAGATCTTACCAGCGGCAAGCATGTACGCAGCACTGTCTGTGCAGAATATCAAAAATTTATTTATATTTTCTGTGTAGTTTTCTTCCCATAAAAACCTTAAGCTGTCGTCAACCACAGAAGCAATTGTATTAGCATTTACTAGAGTCACAACTTTACAGGCTAACAAATACGGTCTTTGCAAATTATCTTCCAAAGACTTAACGATCAACGATTAACGATTAGTGTCAACTGTTTCGTCTACAGTGAGCCATAGATTACTGTCGGAAACTGCAAGTCTTATTTTATCAATTATTGCCACGTAAATTTTTGACAGATAGTTTTTTTTTTCAAAACACTTTGCTCCGGCAGCTTTTTATAATTTGTACATTTACAACAAAGGTATTTTTCAAAAAACTTTCGAAATTCCGGATGATTTACCCTGTTCCAAGGAATATTACACGCAATGAGAAATATGCACAAGTCATAAACAAAGTCATGTTGGTCGCCACATTTCATTCGGTGTTGAGCACTATTGATGTGTTTCAGCACGTTATATTTTTTCATCTGCGTCAGACTTACTGCACAAGCTGAACAATATATAGTTTTGCTTTCTTAGCTATATACAAGTTCTTCATATGGTTCTATCCATCCCAAAATTCTTCTAACTTGACGAAAATTCATTTTATTTATTATTTAAGGTCACGTCGACAACGTTTCGTAAATTATGGGTTGCTTCCGAAAATTAATGAGACTACGATTTGTGTGAATTGTCAAGATTGACAATATAAAAATGTCATAGTGATTGACTTTATTTGAAGATATTTTTTAGTCAACCAAAAAGGTATAATATTTGATGAAATGATCAGGCGATTGGTAGCTTGAGTAAGTGGAAAATTTAATTCGAGTCGTAAAATAATTTAATGGAAATCGTTTACGTATAATTTTACATAAGTTAAGATTTGTACCATTCAGTCATTCATTCAATTATAAAAAGTAAATAATGATGACTCCACTGCATTTCTTGTCCAAAAATGCCACGAGAATCCTAACCCTAATAATTATACTCACGATAACTTTTGAATGGTATGACCGATTTGAATAATTCAAAAAGTTGTTTACAGGTACTGATATAACTTTGAATACGAAGTGATTTATTTTGATAAGGATTAATACCAAGGTACGAATAACGTGGCCTATTTTGTACCGGCGTAACTATTGCATATTTTAACATGAAAAAGTAGTTATTGTGACATAACTGTAATAGTTAGACAAATGGTATTGCACATTTTTTTGTAGATATTGATGTCTTCTTTAAAACGGTTCTACATCACTTTGCTCTATTGTCAATAGTTTCCGCAGTGTATGCGATATAAGGTTTTTTTTTTCACACCTTGGGCTACATTATCAAAGTTTTTATACGGATCCCTAATTTTTTGGAAATTATTCTATCGCCTATGTTCATCAGGGATAATGTAGGAATCTAATGGTGAAAGAATTTTTGAAATCGGTCCAGTAGTTTCGGAGCCTATTCAATTCAAACAAACAAATAAACAAACAAAAAATCAAATCTTTCCTCTTTATAATATTAAGTATAGATTGGTTTAATACGTGAATCATAATATTGTTTTGATTGCTCTTTAGAACAATTTATGTTCTGAAGCGCTTTCTGTCGGCTGTAATACAAGCGGTGATTTAGGACTCAGACATAATTGGTGTAAGTGTTATTTTCAAGGTTATCTATGCTACGTGGGAGATAGGGTTTGAATCCAAATAGAAGTTCAAAGGGAGAATAGCCAGTTGTGCTTTGTACATTAGAATTGTAAGCGAACATTGCTGTATTAACGTATAAGTCCCAAGCGAAATTCGTTTTCATCGACATAAGACCTTAGGTATTCTTTTAAGGTGGAGTGACTCCTCTCAAGAGCACCGCAAGTTTTGGGATGATATGGGGCAGTAAATATGTGTTGGATGCCTAATAATCTTTCAAGTTGTTTAAAAACGTCAGAACAGAAATTAGTCCCTTGATCTGTCACTATTAACTTCGGGATTCCTAAATGGGAGATAAAATGGACAAGTCGTTGGACGGTTTCTTCTGCGGAGCAGGTTTGCATAGGATAGGCTTGGGAATACTTTGTAAATCTTGTAACGTTAGCAGGAATTTGTATTTATTTATTGGTGTTTCAGGGAGTGGACCGACGAGATCTAAGAATATTTTTTCGGTTGGTCTTGTGGAGGTAGAGTTAATGATCATGGGTGATTGATTGGTCTGACGTAAGGGTTTGTTGACTTGGCAGTTTTGCAGTTTTTAACGTAGTTTTCTATGTCTCGGTTCATATTTTTCCACCAGTACATGGATTTAAGTCTTTCTGTCATGCGAGTGATACCCGGGTGGCCTGCGGCGGGTGAATTATGGTTGTCTCTTAAGATCTTTTGCACTTCAGTCGGAAAAGGATATAGAATATTGTTTTTGTAAATGTTGATCGTCATCCCCGTGTTATGAAATACATACGCCAAGATATTATAAATCTTTGTGTATGACAGCTTGTTAAAGGGGTCTTTAAAGTCGGAAATAGCACGTTCTTTCTCACATTGATTCCAGAATTGAGCACAAAAGTTTCTATACCTAGTCTCGGAGAATGTTAAAAATAGATTGGTATGTCATTTAATCATAGTGATGTACTCGAAGGAACAGATGAGTAAAGACATGTTTATCATTAGCAGTGGAATGGAAAGTGAATAGCTCTTTTTCGGCTGCACGAATGTCTGAGCCGTCATTTGATAGTTGAATTATTTCTGAACAATAAGAGATGGAGTCGTCCCAGTTGATAGCGGATGGATATACTATGAACTTGCTTTTAGGTTTAAGGTGTTCGTTACGTCTACGTTTTGAGGTGAAGAAATTAAACCATAAAATAAAGTGATTGATATTTATTTAAATTCCAAACGCCGCTAGCACACGAAAAAAGTCGTAGGGATGGGGTCGTCAAATGCCCATCAGATTTTGCTCCCGGTACAAAGGGTGTATCCGCCACCACGCTAGTACTCCCCTGGTTCCCAGAGTAACGCCGTAGAGATGAAGCGAACTGAGGCCGAGGGACGTCAGCCGTGGCAACCCGACTATAGTGCAGGCTCTCGAGCCGTAACGTAGCACCCTGGAATGTTACATTTGTCCAGTCTAAATATATTTATCCTTTTAACAGCTCCGTTGATTGTGACCGGCGTGAAGCAGAAGGAAAGAGAAGCAGTACTGCGTTTTGGTGAAATGGTTTGGTGAAGTGCGGATGTCACAATCAGACGGAGGTTACATATAGTGAAAATGAAAGCGAGAATGATCACTAGTTACATTTATTTAAATAAGGATTACAATTAAAGTGTGATAAATGCATATTAGTCATATGAAATTTAATGATATGTGATGCGTGATTAGCATTCGGCAAGCAAAATCGAACAAAATCATTGTGAAGATAAAACCGTTAAAATTCAAAAATACCTGCTACTTAAAATACACATAAAGATGTTCAACACTTACCCAATATAGGGGTATAACCACTCACTTTAACTAATATTATTTACTTAGTATTGCGCAAGAATTAGAATACGGCGTAACAACGACCTTTATAAAAATATACGCTCGCGTAATTACCGCCAGCGCGGCGACTTGTGAGGTCACTAGGAAGAGTGAACGTGCGCCTGCGTTGAAAGCCAAATCTGTCTGGCTGGCTGCGCGAGCGCTAGGGCGAGAGCCGCCGTGCGGCACGGGGAGAGGAGGAACGACCGCAAATAAGGTTTTTAAATTTGTTATCATACTAATAGATTTTTTTAATAAGTATCATTTTATGTTATTATAAAATTGTAACCTAGGTTACGTAACGTTTATACGTTACATGTTCTTGGATAATAGTGTCATAGGATACGTCAGGTTGTCGAGAGCTGTGTAGGAGTTTTTCGTAGGTATCTGAGACAGAAGGCTGGGGTTGATTGTCAGTCCTATCATCGTCAGCCAGGGCTTGAATGGGATTTTGAGACAAAGAGTCAGCGTTACAGTTCATCTTTCCTTTCTTATACTGAATTTGGTAATCGTATGCCCATTTTCACTAAACTTGAGTTAGGCTTGCCCTAGTTAAGATACACCTAAGCTTAAGAGCAGCCTAGCTAAAAATTTTCGTTTAACCTTTCGCCTGTGTTTGTTGTTTGGGATCAGTAGGTACTCAACATTTGGATAGCTATTTGTATTTTGTTGTGTATATCATAATCTGAAGAGACTAGAACTTGGTATTTTTTTAACTCTCACATACGAGGGATTAAACGTAATATTATCACGTCATCAGAGTCAGTAAAGAGAGAGCGCTGGTCTCTAAGTTATAACACCGCTCTGTTGGTGCTCAAGACAAAACTAGTATTTAAAAATATAAAAAGTGTAGTCTGCAAAATATAATATATACTAAAATATAGTGGAGAAGAAGTGCTATCGAGCAGTAAAATCCGTTTTTCAAAACACCATCTACTTTCCGAAATATCTTGATATTTAAATTTAAGATTCTGAGTCATTGTGGTCAGTTTTATTTAAAAGTCGTGCGGCCAGCGGACACTATCGGCTAAAGGGCAACGACCGCCACTTCGGTAACCTTCGGCGGGCTCGGAGGGTACAGCGTTTCATCGAGACTGCACGGCGCCAGCGCAGCTGAGCGAAAAACTACCCACCAGTAAGTGTTTTTAAAGTAAATAAACAAACCACTGTTTATTTATATGGGAAATAATGGCGCATAGCTGCGACAAATGTAACACATCAATTCGAAACAGGGAATATCTCGTGTGTTCAGAATGCAAACTTGCGTATCACCTGGACTGCTGTTTTGTTACCACAAACCGATTTTACTTAATGAGAGAGGAAACAAAAATGTCCTGGAAATGTAAATCCTGTCTATTAAAACCAAATTTTTCTGGTACGGACGAAAACGTCACTTTACGTAAGAAATATAGACCTATTATCCCCATAAAGAATTCATTTGAGCAATTGTCGAGCCTATCATCCGACGAAACCGACGAAGAAGATTTGGACCAAACCCAACCTTCTTTAGGCACCGACCTAAACAGAAGTTGCCCCGAAAGAACTTGTTTGTACATATGCTAGGATCGAAGAGTTGGAAAAAAATAATTCTGAGCTTCGAGATAAGCTAAAAATAGCGGAAAATGAAATTGAAAACCTGCTTACGGAAAACTATTCACTAAAAAATAAAACAAAAAAACTATGAGGATAAAGTCAATCAATTAAAGACCATAAGTAAGACGATTACGAATAAAAAAACCAGTAAACGCTCAAGGAGAAAAGCTAACAGGCAGAGTCTCAACCAAAGTTACATAGAGTTGAATACACAGTTTCCAACCCAAAATAAAAATTCTTCCTCTGGTTTGATTCTTGAAAATCACAGCCTACCAGTGTCACCAATTAACAGGCCACCACATTTTAGTACACCAACGGGCCCCGAGTCAAAATCAAGGAAACCCTCTATATATATATTCGGTGACGAACAAGTACGAGGTCTGTCGGCAAAATTAATATATCCAAGGGAATCCCTCGAAAAAAAGTCGTACAATGTGACGTCATGGGTCAAGCCGTTTGCTTCGAATCTGCGAGTAATTAAGAGCCTTCGCAACATGTCAGAGAGAGTGACTAAGGATGACGTCATTGTTCTATCTGTACGTGATAACGAAAGGGATCCCTATGTGTTACTTTCAAATTTGTGTAGTACAATAGAACATTTTAAGGACAGTAATATAGTAATATTCAATTTCATAACCCACAAAAATGATACATTGCATCAAGAATTAAAATTATTTGCCACAAACTATGTTAACTGTAAAGTAATTAATATTTATAGGCAGTTGGATGCAAACTGTAATTTACCGTCGTTCTTAAATTGGGTATGTTTCAAGTTGAATAAAGAGATAGAATCCATATATCCCATTCAAAGTATTGCAAATGGCACAGTGAAATGCAAAAAAGTTAAAAGGACAAGTATAGGCACGGCAAACAACTCTGACAACTTTTTTCGTCCCTAATGGTGAATTTTGCCGTAAACAAAATACTAAAACAAAATTAAGTAAAGAAAGTCACAGCTGTTTGATACCCGTAAGTAATTCTGATAATTTAACAATTTTTAATCAAAATATCGCCGGCCTCTATAGTAAAATTGATTTATTAAACGTAACTTTAAAAGAGCTTAGCGACAAAGGAAAAGAGATTGACATAGTATGCTTAACGGAAACTTTTGTTCGACAGGGTTGCCAGGAAAATATTAAGTTGAATAATTTCAAATTAGCGACGGCATTCTGTCGTGATAAAAGTAGGGGGGGGGTCTTGCATTTTAATCAAAAGGAACTTAGATTTCAAAATCTTACCTTGTCTCAAAATTTGCTACAACATATTATTTTGAATAGTGTGGAATCGAAGTCATTGGCCTAGGTCTCATTATTATCAATATTTACCGAATCCCAGAGCAAACAAAGTCACATATAGGGGTGTTTCTGCATAAACTCGACGTATTATTGAATAACCTGACATTTAATTTAAAAAATAAGAAAAAGGTTGTCTGTGCTGACTGGAACATTGATTTGTTAAAACATCATAACGCCTCTAAAGAGTTATTGAGTATTTTACAAAACTATAACGTAAATGCGCATGTTTTAGTGCCAACAAGACTGGGTTCATGTATTGACCAAATCGCCAGCAACGTAAGAAAGGTCCATACAGAGATTCATTACCTGGGGCTTTCTGATCATGAGACGGCACAATCTATAACATTAGAGGCAGTAAAACGACAGAAAGCATATACGACCTGGTTTGAGTATAAACGCGACTACAATTCATACAATGTACATAAGTTTTGTGAATGCATGTCTGTTCTTTCTTTCTCGGAGGTGGCAGGCTTAAGTAATGCGACAGACGCTTTTAAGTGTTTCTACGATCTAATTTGCTTATTTTATGACTTATGCTTTCCGATAATTAAAGTAAAAATTAATAACAGACCCAATGCAATTAATTGGATAACAAAAGGCTTAAAGAAATCATGTAGAACCAAACGAGCACTTTATTTCAATTATAGAGCATTCAAACAAAGTAAAAACATTAATAAAATAAAATTTAGGAAATATAGCTGTATTTTAAAGACATGTCTACTGAGTGCCCAAAAAATTAAAAACACTCATTACATACAAAACAATAAAAATAAATCTAAAGCTATTTGGAATATTATATCTTCTAATGTATCAAATAATCTGCATGATAATGACATAAACAGTATTCAATTTAATAATGATATATTTTACAACCCACTTGACATAAGTAATATTTTAAATAATTATTTTATACAATCGACACAGACGCATCCACAGTAGTTAGTACAACATAAATCATCTTATTTGGCTACGCTACCCGAAACTAATCCACATACAATTTTTCTAAATCCTGTTGGCGAAGATGAAATTTATAAAACCATTATGTCGCTTAAAAACAGTAGGGCTTGTGAAATTGACAGCATTACCACGAGAATGCTCAAATTATGTGCATCATAAATTTGTGTTCCGCTTGCACACATTATAAATTTGTCATTCGTTGAAGGTCATTTTCCACAGAAGCTAAAAATATCTGTAGTTAAGCCTTTATTCAAAAAGGGAGATAGAAACATTCCAAGTAATTATAGGCCCATTACGTTAGTACCTATTATTTCAAAAGTTTTTGAAAAAGCATTTATTACCAGAGTTAATAACTTTTTAACAAAATTTTATGTACTGCGCCGCGAACAGTACGGGTTCCGCAAAGGCAGATCGACCGAGCTGGCCTGTTTTGATCTCATTCGATTTATAACCGAGAGCATTAACAATAAAACTCCAGTTTTGTCGATCTTTCTAGACATGACAAAAGCTTTTGACTTTGTGAACCATTCAAAACTTCATAAAAAACTCGAAATGTATGGAATTAGAGGAACGGCACTGAAATGGATCCAAAGTTATCTGAAAGATAGACTGCAGTGTACGGAAACCGAGAGAATCACTGTCTTTTTTTTTTTTTTTTTGGGTTGTCGCCTGAAGGGCCAAAGACTTTTAAGTCCTTGCTTTTGTTAGCAGGATATTGAAATTTACATTTAAAAGGGGCAGAGATGAAAATACCTTCCGGAGACCTGGGAATGGAGGGCCCAGGTACTGCCGGGCTCGCACCGGCTAAAAACACCAATGCCCCTTGTTGTGAATGAAGTTATAAACTCCCGCGGATACTACCCCAGCCAGTGCTGAAAGGCCGGAGGAGAAGTTAATTCCTCCGTTTATTTATCCGCGGGGTTAGAAAAAAGGGGGTGGGAATGGGGAATGGGGAATGGGAAGGGGGTTGCTTAACTTAGGTGAGTCGCGGAGTGGGAATCCTGACGCATGCATGCTTACAGACTACGGGCTTCCTTTCTTTTGCCCGACAATGGAAGGGTTGGGTCGGAGATCTTTTTGGACCGCTTGTGTGGCTGTGGACACCATCTTTATGGGTGGGGCTACCCTTTTTTTTGAGGCTTACTCTTTTGCCTGGAGATAATGTTTTCTTTGCGCGTGTCTCCTTGCGCTGCCCTCTTTTTTATGACCTCTTCCATTGCAACCTAGCCTATACATCTGCTATAATGAAAAGGGGGAAGCAGGTGTCAGTTTGACGAGGGACAAGAGAATCGCGCGCGGAGCCTTACCCCAGCCAGTGCTGAAAGGCCGGGAGAGAAAATCATTCTCCCGTTTAGGTGTCCGCAGGATTCTCCATCCCCCGTCCTACCGACACCCGTTAGGTGTTCGGGAGATGCGTGCGTCAGGGGTTGCTGTTAATATAAAACTTAAAGCTAGTTTAGTTCTGGGTTAAGTAAGAGATCGTCCAATTTAAAAAAGAAATAAGAAATAAGTATTTATTGCATCATCCTACAAGATTAGGGGTGCGTTGGGGATTAGTTTCATATCCTTAAATAATGTTATCTTAAAACAGACATATAGATCAGAACTAAAAGTAAATAATACTGGCGTGCCACAGGGTAGCATTTTGGGACCAATACTATTTCTTCTTTATATCAACGATTTACCGAATGCTACCACTCAAAAAACTATAATGTTTGCTGATGACACGACACTTGTCGTTCAATGTAAAAATAGGGCAACTTTCGAACAAGACTGTAACAATGCATTATCAGACATTGCAAATTGGATGTGTTTTAATGACTTGCATATTAATATTAGTAAAACGAACTATATTCAATTCATTTCCTATAATTCCAATGGTATATCTTTAAATTTAAAATAGAAAAATGAAGAGGTAAATGAAGTTGAGATGTGTAAGTTCCTTGGAATAAATGTGGACAAACATCTAAACTGGAAGGCACACATCGAAAAAATCTGCATTAGCTTAAATAAATTTGTTTTTGCTCTAAGGAGGTTAAGCGAAACTGTTTCGGTTGAGGCTGCGCTGGCCGCCTACCATGGCTACGTATCCTCGGTCATCTGTTACGGTCTGATCCTGTGGGGAAATGCTGTGGACGTCGACAGGGTTTTCAAAATTCAAAAAAAGTGTGTCAGGGTGATATGTAGTGCAAGGTTTAGTGATAGCTGTACCCCACTGTTCATAAAGCTGCACAATCTACCACTACCATGTTTGTACATTAGAAGCATATGCATTTTTGTTAATTCCCACCAGTCCTATTTCAAAAAACGCTGTGAGATTTTCCAAAGGACAACGAGGAAAAGAATTATGTGTCTAATGTACAAACCTCCTTCTAACAAGGCGATGTATGGTAAGAATGTGTACAACATGTGTATAGAAATTTATAGCCATTTACCAGAAAGTATGAAGTCGCTTACAGGAAACCTTTTCAAGCGCATATTGACAAAATGGCTCATGGATAAATGTTTTTATAGTGTTCAAGATTATTTAAAATTTAATATAAATGTATTATAAGTCATATTATTATTATTATTTTTGACATGTTAAATTGAATTAATGTATTTGTTTGTGTTAGATTTAAATTCAACAAAATATTTACACGATTGCATGCGGGCTGAATACACTGGAACATTATTTTGTAACAACTTAATTACTGTATTCTAGCAAATAAACTTATTTGATTTGATTTGATTTGATTTGATTAAAATAGAAAATACTACAAAAAAACGTAAAAGAACTCCCAATTTAATGACAAAAAATACAACTTAAGTATCGCCTTACGCGTGGGCGCTTCTTATTCGGGCTCTTAAAGTTAGGAATCTCCTAAGTGGAGTAAGGAATAGCTTAGTGTTAGTGCAAGCTAATTTTTCACTAGGAGTAGCCTAAACAAGTTAGGTTAGGTTAGGTTAGGTTAGGTTATAAATTAGGCGCTTCTTAAGTTTAGTACAAACGGGCAGTAGTCTTCTAACTTAAAGTCTCCAGCGGACGAGTTGGGAGCTAGGATCCTTGCAGTTAAAAAACCATTGCAGAAGCTTGTGATCTGTGACGATAGTAAACTTATGCCCGTAGAGGTAGGGTCTAAGTATTTTTGTACCGAAGAGTATCGCTAAACATTCGTTTTCGGTGATTGAGTAATTACCTTTGGCATTATTAAGGGTTCTGGATGCAAATGCAATAGGCAGAGCCTTTCCTATTTGACCTTGGCTTAGGATAGCAGAGATAGCAAAGTTAGACGCATCTGTTGTTAGTACGAAAGGCTGTGAGAAATCGGGGTTTGCAAAATTGGTTATGTAGTAATTTGATTCTTCAGCGTTTTAAATGCTTCTTCTTGTTGTTCACCCCATTTATATTTTATATTATTTTTTAAAAGGTTTGTGAGGGGTTTTGACAAATGTGAAAAGTTTGGAATGAAGCGTCGGTAATATCCGACGAGGCCTAGAAAAGATTTTATATCTCTAGGGCATTTAGGAACTGGGAATTTTAGTACAAATTCAACCTTGCGGGGGTCGGGTTTGACGCCTTTATCAGATATGACATGGCCTAAATATTGGACTTCTCTATGTAGAAATTCACATTTGTCAGGTTGGAGTTAGAGATTATGATCGCGGAGTCTGTCAAAAATAAGAGTCAGTTTTTCAATGTGAAAATGGAGGTCATGGCTGAAAGCGACTATGTCGTCCATGTAGGTGAAACAATGTATGCCTTGAAGGCCTGATAGCACGACATTTATTATACGTTGGAATGTGGAAGGTGAATTCTTTAACCCGAAAGGCATGCGAGTAAATTCGTAGTGCCCCGTTGGAACATTGAAAGCTGTTTTTTCAGTGTCAGCTTCAGATTTCATCGATATTTGGTGAAAAGAAGATGCTAGGTCTAGTGTTGAAAAATATTTAGTGTCGCAACTGGTCAAGGATGTCGGTGATTATTGGTATGGGATATGCGTCGCCTATAGTTTGTCGTTAAGTCGGCGATAGTCGATGACTATAAGCCATTTGGATTTTCCTGAAGCGTCTGTTTTTTTCGGGACTACCCAAATAGGTGCTGACCGTGGGGACTTGGAGGGCCTATAATTTTTTGATCGATCATGTTTTTGATTTGTAGGTCGTTTCCTTCTTTGTGGCATTAGGGGAATCGGTAGCTTTTGACGTGAATAGGATTTTCGGATGTTGTACGAATTGCATGGGAAAGAGTCTTAGTAGTGGTAAGATGGTCGCCGTCGAGATAGAAGATGTCTGAATATTCGGAGCATAGATTTCTTAGCAGGTGTTCTTCTTCATTGTTGAGGTGTTCAGTTCTAATAACATTTTGAATTTTAGTTTCGCGACCTTGTTTATAGGTTTGGAATTCTGAGTTTGTATTTACATGTTCTGAAGAGCTAGAACTTTTTTCCAAGACTAGGGACAGGCTCGATGGTGAATTGGAAATTTTTCAAGATCACTTCCTTTTCAGAGGTATTAAGAACCAACATATTGACTTTGTTGTTTGGCTTGACTTGAACTAAGCATTAAGAGAAGAAAAGTTTTGGATATTCGTCAAGCTTAGCAATGATGATACCTTCTTTAATATAAGGATTGTTAACTGAACACTCGATAAGTATTTCGCATCTTGGAGGAATGACAAAAATCGATTCAGTAGTTTTGAGTTCGAAATACTTATCAGGGTCGTTTTGAATAGTAACACGGGATTTTGAATATTGGATTGAAGCCTTTTGAGCCAAAAGAAAATCTGAGCCTAGAATGCCGTCCTAGTTTAAATTAACATCTTCAACTACATGAAAATAGAAGGGAATCACAGTGAAATTTCGAGTTTGTAGACTTTAGGCGAAGGAATTTATGTCGTGAATTCCTTTGAATTTTATTATGTGTTTCTCAAAGTTGGGCAGGTAAGTAAGGCTTGTTTTTTTTATAATGCATATAGAGGAGCTTGTATCGACTAGGAGACGCAGAGGGTCTTTTGAATGAGAGGTTTGTACTTCGACATAGGGGAGTGCGGATTTGGGATTTTGAGAAACATCGAAAATAGTAGAATAATTTTCGGACTCGACAAGGAAGTAATCATTTAATTCGAATTTAGTAGAAGTCGTTTCTTTTTTCATAAGATTAGACATAGTGGGTTTGGATTTGGATACGGAGGATTTAGTAGCTAGGACAGTGGGTTTGTAGTCGGGTTTGGTAGACTCAGAGGACTTAGATCTTGACTAAGTCATTCTATCACAGGGACTAGTAGGTTTGGTACTAGAGACAGAGGTAGCAATAGACTAAGAATTGGTGCCAGTGGACCTAGTAAGAGAAACAGCGGGTTTAGTATCTTGAACTGTGGATGCAGAAGGTTTAGTATGAGAGACAGCGGATTTGGTATTTGACACAGTGGACTTGGCTTACATAGTACAGCGGATTTTGAAACAGCGCATACAAAGGATTTAGAAGTTTTAGCATGGCCAGTAATTAAAACTGCGGAATAAGTTTTTGGCTTCAAGCCATTCGATTTGTCATAGAAAGAGCTAGCATTGGCGCCTTGGTTCTCGGATTTCCGTCGGCACCGGCACGGAATCTGCTCACTTAGCTTAAATCCTCATCGTTTTCATTGCAATCGTTCTCGACGGGCGAGTATGAAATAGGAGCGCATTCTAAGTATTGTTGCGGTCGAGACAGAGGCAGTCTAGAATTACCATTGTTGTTTGAATACTGAGCGTTTCGGGCGTTATTAAATTGACGCTTACAACACTGGGAAATATCGTGGTCTATGTTCTTACAATAACGACATGTAATGACCTGAGTAGTTGGATGTTTTGAAGTAGAAGGCAAGGCCGGCCTCTCAACTCTCTCCCTTTGTTAACATTTTGATTCAGTATGCCTGTTTTTGCGGCATATTTTACGCAATTTAAAGAATGTAGTTAAATTATTTCTGAGCTGGAGATTTTGAATTTTTTCTTCCTCGAGGGCAACATTGACTGCTTGATTTAAGTTCTTGGGGCATTGACACCGGACGAATGTGCTCAAAATGCGCTTAAGACCCAAGGAAAATGTATATAATGCCAGATCTTCGGTCATTGCGATACGACCAGGAAGATCTTTCTTGAAAGACTCAGAGTTATGGATTTCAGTTTGGAGTTCAGTGAGGCATTTTTCTGTCCTTAGTGCATATTGAGCAACTGTTTCGCTACCCCTCTGTTTACATGACTGAAGTTGTAACAATAAGTGGTTATAATGTTTGGTTTCACCGAAATTTTGTTTTAGAAAGCATTTCAGATCTTCAAATTTCTAAAACACGCTGTTAGAGCAGGCTATTTGAGCTTTTCCTTCTAATTGCGAAACAATGTATTTAAGTAGAAGTCACTTCTGGGACTCTGTTGCCAAATCTGATGCATTTTGGCAGTTAGTTATAAAAGCAGGAAGTGTTTCGCGTTCTCTTTTGTACTCGGTAGCAAATTTGCATACTACGCTGATATGAAACTCGTTATTCGTCATTTCGGTTACGTAACTATTAATAAGGTAATTGATGGAGGTAGAAAAAATAAAGTGATACAGAGCCCCATCAAAACAGCGATGACGTTTAGAATAGAAAAGTACTCAATAAAATGGCAGTAACAATAGGAATGATTTAAAATTCACTCACAGGATTATCGCGAACGGCAGGAACAGTGTCATAACGTTTTTTCACGACTCGGTGGCAGCACACGGTGAGTTCAGCAGACTTCTCTAGGAGAAGGTTTACTGTCGTGAACGGTCAGCAGCGGTAGGGACACGGAGTAGGGCAATCGTCAGGGGAGGCGTAGCGACCACACGGCGGTCGACGCAGCCAGCAGCACCAGCGGCAAGCGGGGATGGCGGGAGCAGCGTAGAGATAGCAAAGTACACAGTCTTCAATTAACCCTATACTTGACATTGTGCATTGTTATGCACACTACACTTTAAGAAAATCTGTAGAGTAAATTAAACACTTAAATTATTATTTTAATAGCAGTGTTTTACCAAACAATAAAACACTTATTAAGCGAAATACCTTATTCGAAGCCTAATTTAATATTTAAGCCTAATTTAATATTTGGAGAGTGGCAACACTGTTTGGTGTGACGTGACGGTCGCTGATTGGTCAATATCCCCGCTCCTTTTTCCCTCCACGAGTTTTCCTTTACTCCCACCAGGTGGCGTCGTTACGGCTGGAGCCGGAGCGCGCCTTAACCTCATTGGATCTCAAATTAATCATTTTAATCAGTAAATAAAGCAATGTACTACTTAGTAATTATCAAAGTGCATGACAACAAAAAGTGAAGTGAAGTAAATGTTTTCAAAACTTTCCATACGAATATATGCAGTGGTAGTGCAAAAACACCGAGTATAATATTAAAATACAACTGAAAAGTGAAAGTGGTTCATTGCAAATAAAATAAATCTACCGCCTGGCAGAAATAAAAGTATAGGCTTCGAATAAGGTATTTCGCTTAATAAGTGTTTTATTGTTTGGTAAAACACTGCTATTAAGCTTCAGTACCGTTATTCGAAGCCTAATTTAATATTTGAGATCTGTCTGTTATCGCCTGGTGGTGAGGCGCCAATGTGATCGAGTTTAGGCACATAATATATTTGTAAATAATGAGTTTGTAATTATTATCAAACCTTTTACAGAAATAGTAAGCTAGAAGCTTATTATTAGAGATAGAAGTCAACAAGACGGATAATTCATGAAGTGTGATGAAGATTAAATAAAATACCAGTAAACACTATGAATGTTTATTTGCAGACAATTTATAATCATAATTGAATCGTGGCACAGATCAAAGAACAAAACAACAATTTCATAAATTAATAACAGTAGAAAATACAATGTATTTTTAGGAATGTAATCAAACACTGCAGTTTTGTGTTGTAATAGCCTAAGCTTAGTACATACCTAATAAATTGAAATCCACTGGTAAGTGAAAGCATTTTATGATGTTTATTATATAAAAATAAATGGAATCGGTACAGACTGTTTTACTTATTTACTCTCCCCTCTTAACCAACAAGTACAAAAATACATTATTATAATCAATATTTGTACAGATACATTTCAGAATCTTAATTATCTACTGGAGCAAAGGTTTTGGTTACAGTAGAGGCCGGTGCTAATTGTTTAATTTCCCTACAATAGTAGTTTAAAAAAGTGTTCTGAGAGCGCCAGTTGCCGCGAGCAAGGATATCATCTAAAGGGAGATCCTGTACCCAATTTTTAGATGCTACGGCTGGGCGCACGCTAACCGGGCTGGCTCGGATGCCCGCGTCCAGCAGCGCTTTCTTAACCCAGTTCGCAACAACTGTTCGAGATGCCGCCTTAGAAGGGCCACACGTTGTTACAAACAAATTATCAAATTTACATATGCTACTGCTACGTCGTTCGGCTGATAGTGAGATAACTTTTTTAATCCAAAATATGGGATCTAAATTTTTACAATCTTTATTTTGAAGTAAACGCCATCCCGTTTGCCTACATGTCGCAGAGTCAGTCTTAGATCCGAAGATAGGCCAAAATGTAATTGAATTTTCAGTCATGATACAATCATTGCAATTAATGGATAATAGTGTAAGGTCATGGACTCTGCGGCCTGAACATAACAAAAGCAAAATAGCAGCTCGCTTTGAGCATTCATAAAGGCTATTTTCATTGACAGCACCATGTTTTAACGACTCTATTAAAATATCAGTATCCCATATGGGAACTTTGTTTACTTTAGGAGATTGAATGGAAATAGCCTTTAACGCATGCTTCACAAGGGTGTGAGAAGCTAGATTAAACTGCATATCAGGGTCAATAAGGGTAACAACCGCAGACTTGTGGACTAAAATAGTAGAATAAGCCAGACCGACTTTTTGGTGTAAATCGATTAGAAACCTGGCCAGGTCGGCAGCACGGGGCTTAAAAATATCAACTTTATGATCTCGTGACCATAAGCACCAGCGTTCCCAAGCTGGCTTATACGTTTTTAAGGAAGATTGTCGCCAGCTAGAAAGTAACAAGTTCTTTTGTTCCTGCGACCAACTCCTTACGCTCTCCGCCCACCCCCACATATCCATACTTCCAAGGTCATGTCCTGGGTTTGTGGTGGTGGTTGGCCCGTGGCCGTGTCCACTAGGACTTGATCCAGAGTAAGTATTGTGAACGGTGGAGCTAGAGCTCGATTTTTGAGGTCGGGCCTCCAAAATACCTTCAGCCACCGCGGGACTACGATCAAGTATAACCCTGTTGCTGTGTTCAGGTGAGATAGGACACGAGGCATCAGAAATGGAGGTGGGAATATCCAGGCCAGCTGAAACTCCCACGTGCGACTGAATGCATCGTGAAATTGAGCTTGGCGATCGGTCGCGTCTAGTGAAACATAATTGGGGACTACATGCGCCATTTTCGACGCGAATAGGTCTATTGTTGGGGTTCCCCACTTCAAGAATATTTTGTTTGTTATTGTGGGCTGGAGATGCCACTCGGGGTTGGCAGATAGGCGAGAAAGCCGATCTGCCTCGCAATTGTAACTCCCGGGGTGATAGTGAATTTGGAAATGAATATTGTAACGGTCTACAAGATGAAAAATGTTGTAACATATATTCATTAGGGCAGGAGACCGGGTTCCTCCCTCGTTCCTTAAGTAGGCAACCACAGTTTTGTTGTCGCTTTGTATCATTAGAGTTGAGTTTGCTAGGTAACGACAGAGACCTTTTAAGGCGTATAGAACTGCTAGCGTTTCCCTCCGATTTGAATGGAGAGTTGATTCGCCGTGAGACCATTGTCCCCATAACTTTACATTGTCTATTTGGGCACCCCAAGCTAGCATTGATGCATCGGTCACGAGATAATGGCGAATTGGTGGATAGTGAATCAACGAATCGGTGTTTACATTGTTCATCCACCAAGACAGTTCGAGCAGAGCCTTCTGTGGAATAGGGAATCTGTGATGGACGGGCATGTATAGAAGGCGTTGACAAAACATTAATAGGGCTCTGTGATTTAATCGTCCCCGCGACACTGGAAAACTTGCAAAGTTTATTGACCCCACTATGCTTTGGGTTTCTTTTAGGCTCGCTGACCTTCGATTTAACAAGACCCCTATTTTCTGCCTTAGTGCCGTGCATTTCTTGGCCGGTAGGAATTTCCTGTTGGTGTGAGGGTTCCAACATATACCTAGGTACTCTATGACCTTCAGAGGGGACAGCTCGGACTTTGAATGATTGACCTGCCAGCCCAACTGTTTTAGCATATGCACAGTCTCGAGGGCTTGTTTTGTTAGGGTCTCTGGGTTTTGATGTGCTAAAAGAAAATCGTCCAAATAAACTATGATCCTGAACCCCTTTTCCCTTAAAATTTGGGCAACCCAATTGGTCAGAGACGCAAACATTTTTGGGGCACAGGCTAGACCAAAAGGTAGACAGGTCATCTGTAGCAGACGACCGTTGAAGATCAACCTGAGAAATCTTTTGTGGTTTTCCGCGACTGGCAGGTGGAAATAGGCATCCGATAAATCTATTTTTACCAGCCAATCTGAGGGTTGTAGAAAGGCCGGGATTCGATGCATGTTTATTAGTTTGAATTTCAGGATTGGTAGGTACAAATTTAACCTTTTCAGGTTGAAAATTGGACGGGAGGAGCCGTCGCTTTTCGGGGTCAAGAACATTGGAGAGACAAAACTGGGACCAAGGCTCGCAGGTTCTAAAACTCCCTTCTTTAATAATTTTTGAATGGCTTCCTGCATTTCTTTTGAGTATGGGGTCTGAAAATTTTGATTGGGCAAGAAAAGCGGGGGTTTCCTGTAAAAAGGGATTCGAAACCCTAGGAACAACTTTATTAAGGGTGAAGGGGCAGAGAGCGATTCCCACACGTCTACGAAGTTCTTTAGTTGCCCCGCTCGAAAAGTGTTCAAGTCAGTACTTCCTTTTTTGGGTATAGTCCCTGCGCGGAACGTACTGCCCTGACCTACCCTGATTACGGGCGCTTGGTTGCTGATAGCCAGAGGGACCCTGAGGTCTTGGTATTGTGTTTCGTTGGCGAACGGACCTTCCTTGTAAACTTGTAAACGGTCTGGTTGGGCGAAAAGTGTCGCGCCAGCCCATCGTAAAATTGTGATTGCCTTGCGCAGGCAAAGATCTGGATGGATCGAGGTAAGCGCCTTGCGCGGGTGCTTTATGACCATAATTAGTTTGAGTTGTTCCTGCTTGCGCAGCAGATTTATTTTGACTTGCCGATCGAATCGGCCAAAAAATCTTAGAGCTCCCGCCGTGTTTTTCTATGGCTACAGAAAAGCGTTCCGTTTGAAAGAGATGCTGAGAGCTTGGCGGAATCTTTCTTAAGGATTCCTTAAAGAACTTGTCTTTTACTGAGCGGAGAATGTTATCTCGTCGCTGTTGAATAAGGTCAGCGCGGTGACCACATGCTAATTGCAAAGCGTCATTGGAAACTTTTCTAAAGCTACCCTCAACAAAAAGTTCCTTAATCTTATCTTGCAATGACTGCGGCGTTAAGTCTGTGGTGTTTCGCGACCATGTTACCAATGACTCAAAGGAAGCCTCGGCGGCCTCGCCATGTTTAATGAGTGCGTGTGTTAGCGCCGCAAAGCCGCGTTCGATAACACTCAAGTTTGAAAATTTATCGAAAGGTTTTAATTCGTCATTTGTTTCAAGGTCTGTAAAGGCCGGTTGTGAACAGTAAGACTTTTGTACCTCAGAATATCTAACATTTTACCAGTCTTCTGAATCAAAGTGCTGAACAGCAGTTAAGAGGTTGACGTGAGTGGGCAAGGATTTTGGAATCGATGACTCAGAACGGTATTTAACGAGAACTTTATAGCTGATAAATTATCATCGGAAGCCTGAGCTTCCTGATCGACTGTTTCATATAACTCGCCACTCACGTTACCCTCTATTTCATATTCATAGTCATCCGAAGGGGCTATGGGGCCCATGGATTGTAATTGCAACATATTACTGATACAATTTTGAATTTCGCTAACCTGATTGGTCAGTTGCTGTATAGCATCGCTATCGCTACGCCGTTGCCGCTTCCGTTTTGGCGCAGAGCGTGATTTCTTCGCTTTCCTTTTTGAAGCTGTAGGATGCGGCGGTGGCGGCTGTGATGACGGCTCTGGAGTGGGTGTAATCTCCTCTTGGGATGATGAACTCGAGCTAGAAGAACTTGAGTCCGACATGCTGTTTTATCTCACAGTATTAATCTGTAAAATAAACTAGAATTAATAAAAAATAAATTATTTTTCGAACGGTAAAAACCGTTAAATAATAAAAACAGCAAACTTACAAATTCCTTGAATTTGTCAACCGTACGCCTCGACAAACAAGACGCCAATGAGGTTAAGGCGCGCTCCGGCTCCAGCCGTAACGACGCCACCTGGTGGGAGTAAAGGAAAACTCGTGGAGGGAAAAAGGAGCGGGGATATTGACCAATCAGCGACCGTCACGTCACACCAAACAGTGTTGCCACTCTCCAAATATTAAATTAAGCTTAAATATTAAATTAGGCTTCGAATAACGGTACTGAAGCTTAATGCGTATTATTATAATCAGTTAAATATTTTATTAGAAGAATATTGATTTCTGCTTCTGGCAACACTCAATTTGACAGTAGCACGCAAGATGGCGGAACGAAGAACTGCGTCTACGCATCGGCAGGTAAAAATAATTGATTTTTAATCGTATTTCTTTAAATATTTGGTAATATTTCATTTTAATATTAAAACTGGATATATTTTCAATACGCAAATACATTTTTTTCATTCTATAACTACTTTGCAATGGCTTACACCATGTAATTTAGCCATATGTATCTACAAATGCACACCGCCCGCTACTATACAGGGCAAGGTTATTTGTGTTATGTATCTATAAAGATACACCGCCAGCTACACTGTTAGGTAAGGTTATTTCTACCATGGATCTTTAAAGATACATTGCTAGCTGCTTAATGTAGTAATATTTACTTTGGTGTGTGTGGGGAGCAACTCCCCAAAGTATTAAGGGCGGGAGTTTTCCCACTGCTCTCCTGTGTATAGCTGGACCCATAGGCTGGCTGCTTCGAAGGTTCGTCGGCGATTGTAGCGATGTAGTGGACTGTATTTGCGGGGTGCGTCGGCGGCGGGAGTAAATGAAACACTCGATGGTGCGAGAGAGACGGAGAGATGTTGTCGGTCGAGCTGGCTGGAGTGAAGTGCGTGCCGAATTTTTTTTTTTTTGGTTTGGACTTATGCTGTTGGTGCTTTGCACCGTCACAGCTTCACCTTGAGACGTGCCGAATAGAGGGCGCCTCGCATTTTATACTAGCCACCTTTACCTTAGAGCGGTCCGTATTTTTATTGATAGTAATTATGCTAATTTATACAATTTTCCTTATCTAATTAAGCTAATTACATTGTTATTGTCAAAAGTTGTTATGGTAATTAGGTGCTATTTAGTTAACAACACGCAGGTTGTTTGGTGCTATATTTTTAGGTATAGAAATAACCCATTAACCTTTTGGTTAATTAATGCAAGGCGATTATGTGGGTATTTTGTATGTGGACCGTTTGTCCTACCCGTAATTTCGATTTGGTAAAAACTGAAGCTACAGACAACCGTTGTTTTTACATATTATTAAAGAGTGCTTGTTTGCACATCATAAAAATATAATTTGCCACTTTGGCGGGAAACAAAAACACAACAATATAGAAATATTTATTATAAAAAATACCTTACAACTAACATACTATGCTAAGGTACATCGATTTGCCTATACGGTTGTCTTTCCATTCATAATGAGATCTAACTAAATACAAGAACTTATGACTAGTCTACTACATTCCACCCCCCGTGCATAAGCACCATTCATGGTTTAGTAGACTTCTTGGTTAGCAAGATTAGCCTTGACACGGGTCGCCGGATGGAGCCCAGTTTGGTTTGGACATCTGCTACTCTTATCTTGCCGTCTGGACCAGGGTATACTTTTATTATCTCGGCCCTTGGCCACACGCCTCTCGGCATTGTACTATCCATTATGAGTACTATATCGCCTGGTTCCAGATTCGTTCGAGTCGAACCATTTTGTCTCGGTAACAACTGTGGTAAGTATTCTTTTTGCCATTTCTTCCAAAATGAATCTGCCAACACTTGGGATTCTCTACATATGTCGTTTATCGCTTGTCGATCGCTAAATTTCCCGAATGGGTAAGCCCCGTTCGAACGCTGTATTAAAAAATGGTTCGGGGTCAATGCCTCTTCCTGGAGGTCATTGCTCACTGGGGTCAACGGTCGAGAGTTCACGACGTGTTCGGCTTCTAATAGCAATGTGTGCAAAACTTCGTCTTTCGGGTTCTTTTCGTGTAGGGTGGCGTTGAGTGCTACTTTAATTGATCGCACCATTCGCTCCCATGCTCCTCCCATCGATGGGGCGCCCGGAGGGATGTTTTTCCAAATAATTTTCTTGTTCGTTATGTACTCTCTGTGTTCGGTCTGATCTATGGCTTCGCTTATTTCTCTTTCAGCACCGACGAAATTTGTACCATTGTCCGAGTACGTAATGGTTGTAGTGCCGTATCGAGCTATGAATCGGCGGAATGTGAGTATCATGGAGGCGGCGGTAAGTGAGTTCGCTACCTCCATATGTACGGCCCGTGTGGTTAGGCATGTGTACAACGCGCCCCAGCGCTTCTCACGCCGACGTCCGACGGTAACTGTTATCGGACCGAAATAGTCCACGGCCGTTGCGGTGAATGGGGGTTGGCCGTGGAGCTGTCGCTCGCAGGGTATGTCACCCTGTTGCTGCTTTGCTGGCTTCGATTTCTTGACGACACACCATTGGCACTTGGCGTGGATATTTCTTATGTGGTTTCTCAGACCGACGATGTGGTATTTCTGTCTGAGTTCGTTGATCACTGTGTTATTGTTGCCATGATTGAAATTCGCGTGGTACTGTGCGATAATCAATTTTATCTACACTCATATCATAAGTCCTCTATAATGCGTTCAGAATCCGTTGACAATGACAAGCATTACAAGATACAATATGTTTTCTTATCTGTAGCTGTAATGAAAAGTTAAAATTACGATACAACTTTTGATAAAGTAATGTTGTTCAAATTTGGAACATCTTCCAAAACCAATACAATTCAAACAGGGGGCCAATTCTAGTATCAATTAAACGTCGACTCTGTATATTTTAAGTAAAGTGTCGTACGCCATTTTGATTTCGAATGACATTAGAATAGGGACTTTGTTAGTTTATCTATGATTTTTAAAAAAACATTCATATTCGTGACACAGGTTAATAGCTTTGCCGCCATTTTGTTTGTTTTGCCGCCTACTGAACGCATCTTAGAGTACTTATAATATGATGTGTAGATAAAGTAATGTATGCAACTGTACATAATTAGGCCTTAAAACACTCGTGTGATCTTATTATGAAACTCGCCTTCAGCTCGTTTCATAAAACCACACTCGTATTTTAAGGACCCTCTTTATGTATCAGTTACATAAAATACTATAGCGATTCTGTGTCTGGCAGTCAATAAAATGGGTTCGTTACCGGTCGCTTCGTTTAGCTTGATTCTTCCATCTAGCTTGATGAGTCCATCTTAGTCTATTTTCACGGCTACTTTTCTTAGGCACGAGTTTCTTGGCAGTGGCTCATTCTTCATCAATCTTTGCCTTTCTTCATAGAAGCTCTCGTCTTGGCTTTGTTCTATGAGTAGTCGTTCCGCTATCAGCAGATGTCTGGGCTCCAAACCGGTCGACGACGCAATGCGCCTTCGGAAGGCCTCAGCGGCGAACACAACCCACGCAGTAGTACGCAATAACCTACCAAAGTTCGAAAAACGCGCACTATCAGGTAAGTGATCATATTTACTATTTACATTACTAGCTTCATTCGCGACTAACACTTTCGCTATCCTTTCCTCGCCTGAATGAACTAGATTACTATCGATTGAAGGAGGGGCGTGCTCTGGCCACGCCTCTTTTTCATTGAGTAGGAACGGTGGTCCCGTAAACCACATGTGACTACTATCGAATTCGGTTACGTTTCCTCGTGTCGCCGCATCCGACGGATTCAATGCGGATTTGACGTAAAACCATTCGTTAGGCGACGTTAATGACTCTATTTCCGCTAGTCTGTGCGCGACAAACGACTTAAATGTTCGCGGATCCGACTTGATCCAAGCTAGCACAGTTTTCGAATCTGACCAATAATATGACTTTCCTATCTCATAATTAGTCTCTTTTTTAACTGAAGCGGCTAACCTGCACCCTAGCAAGGCGGTTTGTAGCTCCAACCTGGGAATAGAGATCGGCTTTAATGGCGTTACTCGAGCTTTGCCTGCGATTAACGTCACTTTTCTATCTCCGACAATGTCGGTACCTATGAAATAGATAGCTGTGGCGTACCCTTCTTCGCTCGCGTCGCTGAACGCATGAAGTTCGTAAGGAGATTCCGATTTCGGTACGTACCTAGGTATATGTAGAGATGGGTCAACTCGGTTTACCAAACCGGTTCAAACCGAGTTATGCTCAACTCGGTTTGGGTCGGTTTGAAGTTTCTCTAACTCGCTTCGAGCGAGCTACTCGGAAACCGTGAGCCCGCAAGTCAAAACGGTCGTTCGCCTCGCTCGAATGGACGGAAATTGACGAAATTTACCGATTGAACCCGATCAAACGCGGCGCGGCGTTCCGATGACGGGTGGACGAGCGGGACTGACGAAGATTCCCGAATTAACCCGACACAGACTCGGTTTGACTCGTCTCCTGATGAACGAAACGCTAGTGTGCATGCGTAGGTTCGTACTATCAACTCGGTTTGAGCAACCCGGGTTGAAACCGGTTTACATTAATTTTCGACTCGGGTGACTCGGTTTCGAATATTTACGGTTTGGCCCATCTCTAGGTATATGTAGATCGGCTAACAGATTCAAATTTTCGACCCACGTATTCCATTTTGACTGTTGTTCGGGTGTTAGAGGGTCATCCCATCCTATCCCACCTCGCCACACGTCCTGGATTAACATCTTTCCAGCTATAGTAATAGGCGCGGATAGACCGAGCGGATCAAATACCGACATTACTGCGCTCGTGACCTGTCGTTTGGTTGGTGGGATAGAACCGTCTAGAGTTTCTTTCGGCGTATTTCTCAAATTCAAACTAAACCCTAACGAATCAGTCCGATGATTCCAGATCATACCTAAAGTTCTTTCCGAGTCCGATTTTCCTAGTTCTGTGACTTTATCACGCGTGTGTACTAGATCGCTTATGGCGTCGTTGTCATTCGACGCCCAGCCTCTCAATTCGAACGAGGTTTTTTTATGCACTGTGTACATGTCGTTCGCGATCTGTTTCGCTTGCTGTACAGTTTCGAACGCGCCTAGGAAATCATCCATATAGAAATTAAGCTTTGTCGCTTTGGCTATTTCGGGATATTCTTGTTCGTAATCGTCTGCGTTTTTATTTAAACATATATCGCGGTATAAGGCGAGCTCGCTGCTCCGAAAATGAGCACATTCATACGAAATTCCGCGATATTGCCGTCTTTCTCCCTCCATAAAAATCGCAGACTATCCCGGTCCCTTTCTATTACGCGTACCTGCAAAAACATTTCGCGAATGTCCGCTACTACGGCTATCTTTCCTTTGCGAAATCTAATTAGCACTCCGAATAACGACATTAATAGGTCGGGCCCTGCCAATAGCGCGTCATTTAAGCTCTTTCCACCAGTCTTGCACGCCGCATTGAACACCAATCTAACTTTACCCTTTTGCGGGTACCGCGAAGTGCGGTAGATAAAAGGTTCTGTCTGACGACGGTGGCGTTAAGACTTTTTCCGCGTAACCCTTTTCGATTAAATTACTAATTTGTTTTTTGTATTCGATTTCAAGAACAGGATGCTTGGACAATTTAGTCTCTAGATTTGCTAATCTTTTGATAGCCTGATTCTTGTTATTTGGCAGCACTTCGTTATCACTCTTCCACAATAAGCCTGCCTCGTATCTATTTTCGTTAGGTATTTTCGCGCACGTTTCGTTGGGAATCGATAACGCCCTTTGCTCCGGGTCGTTTATCGTCGTTCGCGGTGCGATACCTAGCGACTCTATTGCGAAATGATCCTTAATCATTTTAATCGCCTGTTCTTCGCTTGATGGCGATTTGATGTGGTTTATTGAAGCTATACTTTTTGTAGGTGTGTTGTCGCAACCGTGTAATACCCACCCTAAAGACGTTAATGATGCGACCGGTTCGCTCTTGTCGCCTACCCTGAGCTGCCTGCTAACTATTAATTGCCAGTTGTCCTGGCCGATAATAATCGTAGGCTTCGCGCTATCATAGCTCAGTTCGTCTTCCAGATCTATCAGGTGCTCACACTTGCTAACTAATTTGCGACTTACGCCCTGTGGCAACAAACTCAATTCGCTTATCGTACTCGCGTGTAAGGTTTCTATATTCCTACTGCACAAACCTCTTATTGACAACTTTAACCTAAAAGATCGCAGATCGTCTATTCTGTGACCGCCTACTCCCTCTATCGTCAGGGGTTCGGGACGGCCCTGATTCGCGACCCTATCGTTATGTGTTTCGTTCGATTAGTGTCATCATGGAGCCTTCATCCAATAAAGCGTGTGTTACGATTGTACCTAATGGACCTGTCACTTCTACCGGGACTACCTTTAGGTAAGTTTTCGCTTGGCTCACATGGTTGACCGTAATCACGTTGTGATTTGCGGCTTGGTTCGACGCTACCTGCTCCACTATCGGCCACCGATCTTTATTATGGAGCAGTTTGTGGTGGGATGCTTTGCACCCGTCCACCGAACAAGGTACGTATTTACACCTAATAAACTTTTTGTGCGATTCACCTAAACACCTTAAACACAAACGAGTCCGTTTTGCCGTTTCCCATCCGTCGCTTGCATTTAACTTTATAAAATCAGCACATTTTGCGGCGCTGTGGTCCCCGCCACACACGACGCATTTCGTTCGTACTTGTGCCTGATCATTTATTGGGATTTTACTTGGTTGGCTCGGCTTTGGGTTCGTTTGGGTTTTATGCTTTTTGTTTGCCACCGCCGCGACGGTTTTACGCGGTGCGGGGCTTTCGTATTCGCTATCGCTATCTTCGGGTGCCAACTGGTTATACGAAATCGCGTTTACCTTTGACTTTCGCGTGAACCTATTTTCTTCTCTTATCGATTCTAAGGCAAACATCGCGCCGCATTGGTCGCCTACCTCGTTCAAAAATCTCGATAAAAGAATTAAGTCGGGCACACCCGATCGCGTGCTTTTGTACTCGAACCATCGGTACTTCAAGATTATACTTAACTTTTCGATTACTTTATTAACCAACTCCGGCGAATAAAGGTATTGGGGTTGGTTCAACATTTGAATGGACGCTACTATATTTGCAACCTTATTAGCGTACATTGTTACATTGCAGCCATCTTCCGTCATTCGCGGAAGCCTTTTTATGACCTCTAACTTGGCTAGTATTAAGATTTCAGGCCGACCGAAACGCCTTTCTAATGTCTCTATGATTACGTTCGGCTCTGAACTCGTAAACAATATTGATTTTACTGCCTCCTTTGCGTTTCCTTTCAACGCTTTGCGTAATCTAACAACGTTTTGAATATTCGTAAACGAATCTTGAGTGTCTACAAAAACCGCTTTAAAAGCGATCCACTCCGATACATTGCCGTCGAAGTATGGCAATTCGTGCAAAAATTTAGGTGCGGCCTGGGTACTTTGTCCTTGAATGCTTATTGCTGACATAATCGCGGACGCTAACATACCTATTTCCCCAGTACCGACCGTGGGGGCCTCTAGCTGTGCTCTGTCGCACCTATCCCCACCTCTATCCCCACTCCCGGGTCTATCGCGTGTTGCCGTAGTGACGTTAATCGCAGGCGTCTCTATGTTGCTATCGCGGTTTAAACTTTGCTCATTAAGCCAGCCCTGAATTCTCGAATCGGCAAAGCGGGCAGCCTCCGTCCCGCTGGAGTTTTCGGTATTGGTCAGTTCATACCTGACCAACTCCAGACGGGACACGGCTAATGCAGTGGCTGCTTGCGCTTGTTTTAATTCAGAAGCCCTAAATTCTAATTCCGCTCTAATCTGTGATAGCTTACTCGTACCGGATGGAGTAGGTTCAAAATTCACATGCCTATTGGGCGGCGCGGCGCCCTCAGCTCCTACCACCATAATTGACGCGTCTAAAGTAGGCTCAAGTATTTCCCTATCACTATGTTGCGTACTACTTTGCGGGTTACGTTCTACACCGGTTCCGTGGCTCCACGTGTTCGTATCTGTTGACCCGGTTTCCTCCGTATGAGGAGTGTTCGTGGTTGTTGTTTCTTCGTTTTCGTCGACTTGCGTCTTTGACCGTGTCTTCTTTACCATTTTATATGCACGGGGGGGGGTCCCTAACCACCTAATTTTAACTTTAAATTTAAATTTACACAAAACAAAACAAAATCAAAAAACTAATACCTACAATCCCTATCACTATCAGCCTAGCCGGGGTGCCTACCGCGGTGATACCGGCTAGGAATGGGAAAATAGGAGGAGGGGTGGGGGAGGGAACAACCCGGCAGAGGGTTTACTGGGTCCAGGGTGCGAACACGGGTTGGTAGGAGCGACCAACTCTTTGCGTGCCTATCCAAGGCCCTTGAACTAACCAGCAACAACCGTACCGGCGCTTGGTCGAGCGGTACGTCCTTATAAGGACGTCGTGAGCCTGCTCGGTAACTCACTTTGATTGATTAGACGCAATTTTTTATCTCTTCTCGCTGGTTTTTTGACGCTTGTTTCCCGCCGCGACGATTTTCTATTGTTCAACTTGAGATGTCCGACGATGTTGCAGCGGTGGTACAGCAATCCGGTTCGAAGGACCAAACTGTGGGGAGCAACTCCCCAAAGTATTAAGGGCGGGAGTTTTCCCACTGCTCTCCTGTGTATAGCTGGACCCATAGGCTGGCTGCTTCGAAGGTTCGTCGGCGATTGTAGCGATGTAGTGGACCTTATTTGCGGGGTGCGTCGGCGGCGGGAGTAAATGAAACACTCGATGGTGCGAGAGAGACGGAGAGATGTTGTCGGTCGAGCTGGCTGGAGTGAAGTGCGTGTCGAATAGAGGGCGCCTCGCATTTTATACTAGCCACCTTTACCTTAGAGCGGTCCGTATTTTTATTGATAGTAATTATGCTAATTTAGTACAATTTTCCTTATCTAATTAAGCTAATTACATTGTTATTGTCAAAAGTTGTTATGGTAATTAGGTGCTATTTAGTTAACAACACGCAGGTTGTTTGGTGCTATATTTTTAGGTATAGAAATAACCCATTAACCTTTAGGTTAATTAATGCAAGGCGATTATGTGGGTATTTTGTATGTGGACCTTTTGTCCTACCCGTAATTTCGATTTGGTAAAAACTGAAACTACAGACAACCGTGGTTTTTACATATTATTAAAGAGTGCTTGTTTGCACATCATAAAAACAGAATAACAATTATAAATCATAATTTGCCACTTTGGCGGGAAACAAAAACACAACAATATAGAAATATTTGTTATAAAAAATACCTTACAACTAACATACTATGCTAAGGTACATCGATTTGCCTATACGGTTGTCTTTCCGTTCATAATGAGATCTAACTAAATACAAGAACTTATGACTAGTCTACTACATTCCACCAAAAAAATACACGCCTTCCTAGGGTAAACTTTGGTTTTTGGTACTTAATGTTAGTAATTCTATGTACTCGTTTAAATTTTTGGGTACATTTCATTTATTGGTTTTTTATTTTGTTATGCAGGCACGATAATTGGAGCAGCAAAATAGAGCTCGTAGGCTTGTGGCCCTTGTTCCAAAAGCTGGAGCCAGATCGGATATAGATAGCAGCGATGAATCTTCTCCAGACGAATTGCGTAACGTTACCACAACCCACTCTTATAGCAGTTCTCCTCCTCCATCTCTACCATCTTCTTTGGAGAATCTTAACCTGTTCGACAGTGATGATGAGGTCGATGAAGTAATTGATTCCGCAATAGCTGCTCCGCAGCCATCTCCATCTGTAAGCGGCAAAGTTAGCACGCCACCGAATCAGATGTCGAAGCGATTGCCATCACAAGCTATGACTGACACACCATCTTCACGACAAACACCTGCGTCAAGTCAAATTAATAATCCATTGATGAATACGAGCCAACCAGTATAATCTCCTCTAGCAAGAGAAATAAGTGTTCAGTCTCCTTCACCGGCGTCCCCATTCTCACACTGGGTACCGACTCCATTGGCTTCCACATCTGTTAACTCTGTACTTTCTCCATTGGCGTCTACCTCATCATACTGTTCTCCTTCTCCGGCCACATTTACTCGATCCAAAAAGAACAAAACTATTGTAAAAAAGAAGAAGATATTAAAACTACAAAAGTTAATCATAAAATGGACGTACCAGCAATTTAGTAGTAAAGCAGAAGTGGAAGATAAGCGGGAGTTTTTGAATGAAGAAAAGAGCCCTATTGAATATTTCAAGCAGTTCTTTTCTGATGAAATGATATCTATGATCGTACACCAAACCAATCTTTATAGCACACAGGTAATGGGTAAATCCATAAATTTAACAGAAGGATATGTCCGGGACTTTATTGCAATAAATTTATTGATGGGGGTCGTCATAATGCCAGCCTACACAGATTATTGGAGTAATCAATTGCGGTACGAAAAAGTGTCTAATATTATGTCCTTAAAGAAGTTTCAAATGATCAGGAGGTATATTCATTTTAATGATAACTTACACGATGACGGGGACAGATATTATAAAATAAGGCTTCTTCTCCACAGTCAGAAGTCGCAAACCGTCCGCCAGTGCGAGTGCCACGCTTTTGAGTCGCTCCGCACCAAATCGGCAAAATAATTAACTTATTTGTGTAAAACATCGTTTGAAGTGTCCGGTGATTCGGCGCGTTACGAGCTACGCGAGGGTGAAAATTTTATATTATTTTTTCAAAATTTTGACTATTTTTCGCCCTTGGCAGTGACTTAAAGTGTGTGTTGACGGCCGCCGGAAATTGATCTGAGAGGACGTGATCTTCCCGGCTCCCAGGTTTGCCCAAGGACAGCGCAGTAAGTCGATACACACCCCATCCCGCTACGTACAAAACTCGCCGAATTATCGCCATATTTCCGACCATAGGGAAAGCGATACATTTTGTACCGAGACACTTCGACGCATGTTTTACGCCCATCAAAACACCCACCCAATCCCTCAACCCTTGTGGAGACTCACCGTGCCCCAATCAGCATCCGGAGCAAAGTCATAGTTTCCGAAAAAATCTTTTTCCTATTTAACATTTCCTTAAGGGCTTCTGCGTAATCCCTATTTTGTGGAAAAGCCTCTAAAATCATCTTCTTCCATTCATGCCACGACATTTCATAACTGCGCAAGGCATTATGCCACATTTTAGCCAAACCAGCCAACCGTGCCTGCATATAGTAACTCTTAACACTTTCGGTCCACCCATGTATAGCACCCAACTGTTCAATTTTGTTTAGCCACTGTAAAGCGGGTAATTCCGATTTCTCAGGGTCGAACTCCGGTATAATATCAGGTTTTACCATTACACCATAATAATTTGGATGGATCCTACCAGGTTTGTCCAATGAAACAGGTGGCTCTCGATCTGCGGAGCCACGTGGCCGCCAAGGTGCCCACCGCCTCGGTGTTGCCTCACGGTTGCGCCTGCATCTGCTGCCACTGCGTCCTCGCCTTTCGGTCCGCTGGTTGTCCCATCTTATAGGGCTGCGGGACCGGCTACGACTTCGGGAACTCATCCCACTTCTGAAAATTGTTAAGTAAAATGTTATTATTTTAACCAAACCTCAATGTCTATACTAGTGCTGATAGCTAAAACAATTATAAGCGTACTTAGCTTGTCTAATTAAGAATAAAGTGAATTTAATATTTAAAATTGTAATAAGTTCGATATAATTACTTAGCAAGGAAAAGGGATAGCTTTTATAAAACAACCGAAGATAAATTCACATTTTATTATTCCATTTACATAACTAGGTATTCGATAACCAATGCACAATTTTTAAAACCTGAGAAACCGTTAATAATATTTTATTTCAAATGTAAAGTAGGAATACACAACTAGTACTGCAATCACTTACGATTGCTTATAGCCTAGTTTCAACTAAACCAAATCGCTATAAGAAAACACAAAATGATCCGCAATCATTACAAAATAATTTAAACAAATCGACAATCTAACCGCTAAGTCGTTAAGTTTAGCTGTAAGCTACAAATATATAACCAAATTCTCAAACCGAACAGTAAAACTAAACCATTATTTAAAGAGCGAATAATGTAGCTATCAGAATATAGCTTAAGTTAAGTTATTCCAGTAAAAGCACAAAGTCAAAGGGTGCAATTGGGTAATGAACAAGTATTTACTTATCTTTTTAGTCCACAATTCACCGAACACAACAATTCAAAAACTGCCTTAACGCAACCAATAGTGAAAACGTAATGCCCCGGCACGACGGATACCGGGGTAAAATGTGCTTCGATTTCCCGCCAATAACCTGACCGCCTATTGGTTGTTGACGCGCAGCCAATCGTAACTCGACGATCCAGTAGACAAATAAAGGCGATTGGTCCGTTTCGGCGCCGTCACCGCCGCACCATCTGATGATTGCGACGAGAAACAAGCATATTTGTCACTTGCAACATTAGCGCTGTTCTACCGACGCGAATGCCACGCCATCTTCTGGTTGCAGGAGGGACTAGTATGCCCATTATTGACACTAGCTAGCTGGACAGTAGCGGCTGACGCAAGTGCAACTATTATTGCATCATCCGACGCGACGACACGCCACGCGCTCGCCGGGCTGCCGACCTCGTTTCTAGTAGCTGACGGTTCAAATAGCTGACAGCTCTAGTTTCGAGTTTGACGGCCGCGACGGGCCGGGGCAAAATTGGCCGCAACAAAAATCCCCTCTTCCCATTTTTTGGCTACGTCACATAACCACCAAACTAACCAAACCTAACCAAACCAATAAACGGGAAGCAATCCCCCCCCCCCGGATTCACATACCTCACCCCCGCGGCCCGTAACTCGGGATCAAGAAGAAGTAGGACCCCTGTGTTTGGGCTTAAACGAACCAGCAAGTCAAGCCCTTTAATTTGGCCCCAATTAAAATCTCCCACTCCCACTCTTTGGCTCAGGGTCCCCATACCACACCACCCCCATCAAATCTACCCACAAACCAACCCCTTAAACTAACTCCCCAAAGTAACAGCCCCAATAAAAATGCCCCCGAAGCCCACTCCCCCCACAAAGAAGGCAGCAAGTACCGAGGAATCCACGAGCAGGACCCAGGCACCCCCCGCAGCGAAAAAAGGCTTCGGGAAAATCGCTAAGGGAGAAAGTTCTGCAAAAGGAAACAGCGGCGGCAGCTGCCAAAGATCCAGCGCCAGCCACCCCCACTCCGGACCCGGATGACATCGCGGACATGGAAACACTCGAGTCCTACGTCGGGGAAAGCACATCCGAGCGAGACCTAGACGAAGAGGGCTATTCCAATGCCTCGATGTCCCCGGGATCATCAGTGGGTAGGGTCAGCATCCTCGTGCCGCGAAGTGGAAGAGGCCCGGGAGTGGAGATGGACATGGCGACAAAGCTGGCTAATGCGAAGCTGCTAGAAGGCAAGGACGCTCTGGAGTCTGCGGGCAAGATGAAGCGGGAATGCAAAGCAACCGCTCTTGACTGCATGCAGACCCTATATGAGACAGCTTTGTCGCTATCCGACTCCCGGTCCAGACACAAGTTCAACCTCGAGCGCGAAAGGTCCAGAAGCGCTAGAGAAGTGGTCCGGATGGAGAGGCAGCATGCCAAGGAAATAGCGGTGGTGAGGCAGGAGGTGGTGGCCGAATTACGAGTGCTAAAAGACCTAGCCACCAGAACTCTGCAACAGACAGAGTCGGTGAGGGATTGGTTGGGCTACGAAACGGCCACTCCTTTCCAAAAGATCGGAGAAATAAGAACCTCGGTGGAAGAGGTCAAATTGGCAGTGGAGAAACTAGGCAAAGGCAACGGAGCCCAGGAAAACCCAGCCAACGTCAGCAAGGTGGCAGAACAAGTGTCGAAGCTGTCCGTCCAGGTGAATAGGGTCTCGAACCAGATAGACCAAATGAGGAAAACCATGGACGCACTAGCGAGTGCCACGGCAACCATCCCGAAGACCATCGAGGGAATGTTGCCAAAGGTAATGGAGACGCAAAGTCAGCCACCAAAAGACCCAGAGCTGAAGGAGGCCATCTGCACGCTCACGCAGCGGATTGACCTCCTCACACACTCCACCGAGGAACTTAAGAGCCAGCGAGACCCCGAAACAGCAACACAACCATCGGAAGACTTAACCGACATCAGGGAGAGGATGAAGGCAATGAGTTCGCTTGTCAGAACCTTAACGGAGGAAATAAGGACCGAAAAGGAACGCGACTCAGCCCCAGTCTCAACCTTGAACGGTGAGATGGCACTGGCCGAACTTAAACAGTCGGTCAGTGATGTGAGTAAGGAGGTCACGCAACAGCGGACAATGGTAGCCCACGGCCCAAGTACATACGCCCAGAAGGCAGCGCTCCCGAAGCAGGCCGGCACCCCCAACCACACCGCGATCTTATCGTCCAAGGACCCGACAAAGACCAGCGATGGTGTCCTGAGAGAATTCAACAAAGTCTGTGACGTGAAATCTACCGGGTTGAGGATCGAGCGGGTACGAAAGGCCAAGAACCAAAAGGTGGTGGTTAGCTGTGCCAGCGAGAGAGACCTCGAGCTGCTCAGAAAGATAACAGAAGGGAAACTCAATGCGGAATATCCGCAAATGAGAAACCCCCTAATCTGCATCAGGGACGTCGTCAGTTACCTTAACGACGAGGACCTACCGCAAATGCTGTTATCTCAAAACCACCACCTACTGGGAGGGCTAACCGTGGAACCCACTCAGATAAAACTCCGGTACCGCAGGAAAGCTCGAAACCCTCACTGCTGTCACCTGGTGTTTGAGCTTCCACCGGCTGTCTGGAAGAGGTTTGTGGAGTCTGGAAAAGTCTACATCGGCATCCAAAGGCAAAAAGTGGAAGACCAGTCGCCCGTTGTACAGTGTTCTAAATGTCTGGCCTACGGACACACAAGGACGTTGTGCAAGGAAGCGGGCACCAACTGTCGTTTCTGCCTGACCTGCCACGGACCCGGCAAATGTCCGGAAAATCCTGAAACACCAAAGTGTATAAACTGCACCAGGGCAGGCAAGGAACCGACGGAGGTACAGCATGAGGCGTTTAGCCCCGACTGCAAAGAACGTCAGAAATGGGACACCATAGCACGGTCGAGAGTGGCATATTGTTGTTGACACAGTTGTACCGGCGAACAACACGCAAACCTCCCCCCCCACCGCCCCCTACAAGACGAAGTTCCTGCAAGCCAATCTGCAAAGGGCAAAGCTGGTAACAGCTGAATTCCACCAGGCCATGCAGAACGGAAACTGTGAAGTAGCAGTGCTACAGGAACCGTATGTGGGCGGAAAGGGAGAGATGACGCCGCAACGAGGTTTCAAGGTGATTCAGTGTACACAAAATCGCGCGAAACCAGTGAAGTCAGCAATAGTAGTGCTAGGTGATCGAGTCCAGGTGCAACATGACCCACAGCTGGTCACGGAGAACATCACGGCGGCACTCCTGAAGTTTGGTAATGTATCAGTTGCAGTAATCTCGGTTTATTTCGAGGGAGACCAAGACTTAGAAGGATACATGGTCAAAACAAAGGAGATCATGCTTAAATTGGGTGCAGACAGCTACATCGTGGGAGGTGATGTGAATGCCTGGAGCTACTGGTGGGGAAGCAGATCGGAGAACCACAGGGGGGCAGCTTACCATAGCTTCCTCAATGAGGTAGATCTGAATGTCCTGAATGTTGGACACACTCCGACATTCGAGACATACCGGGGGGGCAAGCTATACTCTAGAATCGTTGACGTGACGGCGTGCAGTACAAACATTCTGTCCAGGATCCAAGACTGGGAAGTAGACAGGAATGTTGTCACGTCCGATCATAGCACCATAAAATTTGCAGTGTGTAGTGAAGCAGCCCCAAAGCCAGTACCAAGACCAACTACCAGGATTTACAACACAAAGAAAGCTGACTGGACCAAGTTTAAGACAGTTCTGTCAGGGGAGCTTCTGGAAAGAGACTTGACAGTGCATTCCTTCAATAACATTGGAGACACAGCAGCACTGGAGCGGGCGACCAACGCCTACATCGGTGCGGTGTCGAAAGCATGCGAAGAATGCATCCCAAAACCGGGAGCCCCCAAGACAAACGCAAAGCCGCCGTGGTGGTCCAAAGATTTGGACCGACTGAAAAAAGAGGTGTTAAGAAGGAAAAGGCAGATAAGGAACGCAGCCCCAAACCTAAGGCAGTACGTACTCGACCAATACCTCCAGGTAAAGGAAGAGTACGCCGTGAAAGCGACAGAGGCTCAGACGGCTAGCTGGAAAGATTTTTGTACCACACAGGACAGGGAGTCTATGTGGGACAAAATCTACCGAGTAATCAGGAAAACGGCTAGACATCAGGAAGACACGTTGCTCAGAGACGAACAGGGGCTCACCTTAAAACCGAAACAGTCGGCTCAAAGACTGGCAGAATGCTTTTACCCGGATGACCGTCAGGACGGTGAGTCGGACCATCACAGGAGCATCAGGGACGATACGGAGGGAGACAACCCAGCAATGGAGTCACACCTCGCTGGCGATGATCCACCTTTCACACAAGTGGAAATGGATACAGTAGTCAGAAGTATGAACCCGAAAAAGGCACCTGGGTCGGACGGACTCACTGCAGACATATGCGCAGCAGCTATCCAGTGCAATGGCGAAGTATTTTTGTGCTTAGCGAATTCCTGCCTTAGGCTAGCCTACTTCCCCAAAGCCTGGAAGTCTGCACACGTCTGCATCCTACGGAAACCCGGTAAGGACTATACCCACCCCAAGTCATACCGACCGATTGGTCTATTGTCGGTACTAGGGAAAATCCTGGAAAAAATGCTGGTAAAGAGGATCAAGTGGCATATCCTCCCGGCCCTGAACAAACGTCAGTACGGGTTCATGCCCCAAAAGTCAACGGAAGACGCCCTCTATGACCTGATGAGACACATAAGAACTGAAGCAGAAACGAAGAAACGCATCGTGCTACTTGTCTCGCTAGACATAGAGGGAGCTTTCGATAACGCCTGGTGGCCGAAGCTTAGAGCCCAACTGGCCAAGAAAGGCTGCCCAAGAAATCTTTATCATACGGTCTGCTCCTACCTGGACGACCGCATGATAAGGGTACGCTACGCGGGCGAAATCAGCGAAAAGCCCACCACAAAGGCATGTGTCCAAGGCTCTATAGGAGGTCCAATCTTCTGGAATGTAATTCTAGACGATCTCCTACAGATGCTCAACGACACGGGCGCCCATTGTCAGGCCTTCGCTGACGACGTCACTCTGGTGTTCTCTGGCAACGACTCAGGTGCAGTAAAAGCAAAAGCCGAACGGACTCTCCAAAAAGTGGTTGAATGGGGTACCCAAAATAAGCTAAACTTCGCCGCTCACAAAACGGGAGCCATGGTGATAACGAGGAAGCTGAAATGGGATCCCATCCGAATCTCAATGGCTGGGACCGCAGTGGAGCTTGTCGACGAAATCAAACTATTGGGACTTAGACCATAGACCGTAAGTTGACCTTCAACGCACACGTAGAAAAAACGTGCCGAAAGGTAACGAATATCTACAGACAGCTGTCACGTGCGGCAAGGGTGTCATGGGGTCTCAATAGCGAGATAGTGAAAACCATCTACGTGGCGGTGATAGAGCCGATCATCCTGTACGCAGCAAGCGCAAGGCACGAGTCTGCCAACAAGTTGATGGTGCGAAACCAGCTAGATTCAATACAGCGTGGTTTCGCCCAGAAGATTTGCAAAGCGTACAGGACGGTCTCTCTGACATCGGCGCTGATCCTGTCGGGAACCCTCCCACTGGATTTGCGCATTCTCGAAGCGGCAAGCCTCTATGAGGTCAAAAAAGGCTACAGTGAGGACCACATTCCACCAGAAAGAGAAATTGAAGAAAAAACTGACGCCCTGAAGAGACCGCACCCGTCAAGGGTTGTGTCCATCGACTACGTCTGCTTGGAGGAATTCAACCAAGACGTGGTCGATAGATACGACCTCGAAGGCCCTCAAATTTACACCGATGGGAGTAAAATTGAGGGCCAGACGGGAGCGGCACTCACATGGTGGGAGAATGGAAGAGAAATCCGCCACTCAACCTTCAAGCTAGCGCCCTATGACACCGTGTTTCAAACTGAACTGTACGCCCTACTCAGGGCAGTACAGATCGCAGGGAAGCACAAGGCGCGGAGCGTCAGCATCCTCAGTGACTCAAAATCCTCACTGGAGCTCCTCAAATCACCGGACACGACACACCCCTTGGTCCAAGAGATCAAAAACGCCGCAACCCAAACAAGAGCAATGGGGACCGACCTAAGGTTCTATTGGCTGCGAGCTCACGTTGGAACGCCAGGAAATGAGAGAGCAGACGAACTGGCAAAGCAATGGTGCAACATGGTGCCGGTGTCCTACGCCAAGAGGTCGATAAGACAAAACACGGTCGAACAGTGGCAGGTTCGCTACGGGGCATCCGGGACAGGTGCGACAACCAAGAAGTTTTTTACAACTGTGAGAGATGCGAACAGCATATTAAAGAAACTCAAACTCACAAACTTCTTGGTTCAAGCGTTTACTGGTCACGGAGGCTTCGCCGCCTATCTTCACCGTTTTAAGATCAAAGACACACCCTCGTGTGTCTGCGACCCGACCCTTGACGAGGACATCTGGCACGTTGTCTGCGATTGCCCGCGTTTCGGCATGGAAAGGCTCGACCTTGAGCAAAAGAACGGGGTCAAAGTTTCTCCGGATAGCTCAAGCTGGAAAGCCCTGCTGGGAACAGAAGCCAACCGCGAAAGCACGAAGGGTTTTATAGAAAAAGTGGTACGCGTAGCGTGTTTAAGGAACAAATAGTTCGGTACCCGGACTATTCTGGAAAACGCTACGCTGAAATTTGACACCACGCAAACCCCTCGGGCACAGGACCCGGGCAGGATTCCACGCCGAAACAACCCCCACAGACCTCCCCCAACCTTCCCCGTATCCCCCCAATTCTGTCCCTCCCCCCCCTCCAAGAAAACCCAATTTTCTTCTCCCCCCCTTGCACCCCTAATCTTGTAGGATGATGCAATAATATAAAATACACCCCATTCCCTAAGCACCTCTGTACAATCTCTTTGTTTAAACCCTAGCTAACTCTGACCTTAAGTGTACCTATGTTAACATAAGCAACCTCCTGACGCACGCACCACCCGAACACCTAAGGGGTGTTGGTAGGACGGGGGATGGGGAATCCTGCGGCCTCATAAACGGGAGAATGATTTTCTCTCCCGGCCCTTCAGCACTGGCTGGGGTAAGGCTCCGCTCGCGATTCACTGGTCCCTCGTCAAACTGACACCTGCTCCTCCCCCCTTAATTATAGCAGATGTTTAGGCTAAATTGCAATGGAAGAGGTCACAAAAGAGGGCAGCGCAAGGAGACACGCGCAAAAATAGTATCTCCAGGCAAAAGACCAAGCCTCAAAAAGGGGTAGCCCCACCCATAAAGATGGTGTCCACAGCCACACAAGCGGTCCTGAAAGATCTCCGACCCAACCCTTCCATTGTCGGGCAAAAGAAAGGAAGCCCGTAGTCCGTAAGCATGCATGCGTCAGGATTCCCACTCCACGACTCACATAGATATAGTCTCCCCCCCATCCCAACCCCCACTCCTATCCCCCCTTTTTGGAAAAACCCCGCGGATAAGTAAACGGAGGAAGGACTTTCTCCTCCGGCCTTTCAGCACTGGCTGGGGTAGTATCCGCGGGAGTCTAAATTCTTGTTGGTAATAGGGGCATTGGTGTTTTTAGCCGGTGCGACCCCGGCAGTACCTGGGCCCTCCATTCCCATTTTCATTTCTTTTTCTCTAAAGTAATGTTTTAAAAACAGTAAATAAAAGCAAGGACTTTTGTCTTTGGCCCTTCAGGCGATTACCAAAAAAAAAAAAGGCCTCTTCTCCAAGCATACCGCGATAATTGTCTTCAAATAGAAGAAGAAACCCGATTTAGCGTTGACAAGATGATGGTGCCTTATAAAGGCACCAGGGCTGGCATTCGCAAACAGTACGTAAAAAATAAACCCAAAAAATGGGGGTTTAAGGTATTTGTGCGCGCGGGACTCTCTGGCATAATATATGACTTTCTGGTATATGGAGGAGAAGATACATTCCGGCACCACAATTTTACGGACGTTGAAGAAAGTATGGGCTTGGGTGCAAAAGTTGTCATAGCTTTGGCCAAATCGATTCATGAGCCTGCATGCAAAATATTGTGCTTCGACAATTTTTTTACCTCAATTGAATTAATAACACATTTGAGAAATGAGTACGGGATATTCTCTTTGGGGACCATAAGGCAAAATAGGTTTCGAGGGGCAGAAAAGAAACTCCCAACAGATAACAATTTGAAAAAGAGAGGTAGAGGTTCTCATGCTCAGGTTTTTTGTAACAAGAATAAGGTGGTAGTTCTCAAGTGGTACGATAATAAATGTGTTACAGCCGCGAGCACATATATGGACTCTTTTCCTGTCGAAACTACTCTTAGGTTCATTAAACAAACGCGGAACAAAGTTCCAGTACCGTGCCCACGAATGGTCAAAGAGTATAACTCAAATATGGGCGTGTGGATCTGGCGGATATGCTTGTTGCCCTGTACCGTACTGACCTGCGTGGACATCGCTGGTATCTGCCTCTCTTCTCGCAGGTGCTAGACATGTCTGTGAATAATGCATGGCTTTTATACCGACGTGGGAACCAGGACAAGAACAAGCTGATGAAGTTAAAGAATTTTAAATACGAGGTATTTAAAAGCCTGCTACTGTTTGAGAGAACGGATATGACAAAACGAAATGATTCACCGGTTGTTACCCGTATAATAAGAAATCCAGTAGCTGAAAGGCCTTTGGATGCTATTCGGTACGATCAAATGGGCCACCTTCCCCAATTTACAACGAAAGGAAGGTGCAAATATTGTACAAAGGGGCAAACAAAGTTCATTTGCCAAAAATGCAACGTAAGGCTGTGCTTGGTAGAGGACCGAAACTGTTACCATGCTTATCATTTTAAGAAGTATTAAGTCATTATATTGGGCGTTTTAATACTTTACGTGATAAAGTTTAAGTTACTGATCTCAATTTCGAATAAAAAGTACCTTACGGCTGTGAAAAAGCTAGCTCGTGGAGCAAAAGCTTTATTTTTGATTTTAAGGAAGGATTTTTTTCAAGGCTATATGGTAGATAAGCAAGGTTATTTATTTTGTTATTTTCATAAGCATATTGTGATTTTTTTATTTTGATTTGACATACTTTTTTTATTTTTTTTTGTGTGTAAAGAGTTGGCAGTGCATCTTCTTGGATACATATCTGATTGTATGTAAAACTCTTACGACATGGCAATGTGCATTTTGAGATACGTTTAATAAAACAAAACTAAAACATATGGGATTTTTTTTACTATTTTTTTGCCCTTCTACAGAGCCCAAATGACACGTTTATTACAATAAAACATCAATATTTAAGAAAAAGATTTCTTGCCAAGTATTGGGTTAAACTTGACTCAGAGTTCTGATAGGAAACATGAACTAGTAGATGCGCGCACACTCTTAAATTTCGGCGAGTCTGTCTGACGGAACTAGTGCGGCGAAGACCGGTAGTACGGTGTTTAGTGGGAGGATTGTCGGGAGGCGGTCCTATCGCGTACTCTAACAAGTATAGTTCAAAACGGAAACGCTTGCCAAACAATTGTCCTTGGCGAATCCCACTTCTGACACCACTGTTATGGGGTGGGAGTAGAAGGTCTTTTAAAAATACATTTTTTGGACTTAGAAATGAATTTTAATTAGAAACTTGAAATTTTACAAAAGAGCGACCAATCCTCCGCAAAGCTAAAATCAGACTACCATTTTGCACGGGCATAATTAAGTGGAAAAACGAATGTATCAAATGCCACATATGTCGAAACGCAGTCGTAAGCATCGACATTATTGGTATCCTAGAATGATGCAACAGCGTGAATCCTTACATACATTGTCCATACAAGCACATATATAACAGTACACTAGCCTCTTGTCCGTATATTCAAGTTGCGGAAAGCTCATGTTCCATCTATGTATCAAGAGTAGCCAAAGAAGTGACCGCGGACGACATAAGAAAGCACATTAAGGAAATGGGTGAAGAATGTATCAGTGTGGAATTATTGCAACAATTTCATACGACATCCTTTAGCTTATTTAAGATTATAGTGTCAAATGATATATATTATAGTGTTAAATGATAATTTTTGGCGGGTGGGGTTAGTGTACCGCCGACACAGAGAACGTGCACCACACTCCGCAAAACTATCAAACCATAATGGATCAAGGTCATAATAATGTACAAATAATGGTCTCGTCTAATTGTAAATCCATCAAGCGATCGCAAAATCATGTCTGAGAGTTATACAAAGTAGCAGACATAGTCGCCCTACAGGAGACATGGTTGTGGCAACATGATCTTAATTATACAAACGAAATTGATGAAAATTTTGCATCTCGTTTAGAAACGTAACAGTTATCAATTACTGTAATGACAGATTGGCGGGCATCAAAATTGATTTGGAGGGGCGACAAATACTGGTATTCAGCGTTTATATGCCAGTAGACGGCGAGGAAAACCTGCACGAATTCACAGATATTCTAGCTGGGCTAAGTGCAATAATAGAAGAAAAAGAAATAGAGTCCGTATACATTCTCGGTGACTTTAATGCTCACAAAGAGACCAGATTCGGCGAAGAACTTTTGCAAGGAACAATCATGGGTGTGGAGTGATCGTGATATAATGGGCAGTGACTCAAACACGCACACTGTTTACCTACCAGGGCTGCACACAATACATTACTACGTATTAAGGTCATGTCTGATGTAAACTGGTCTGATCATCTCCCCCTCCTAATGATATGTAATATTAAGGGAGTAACGTTAAAGACGTCCACAGGCGCGTTGTCTGATAAGACAAAAATTTGTTGGGGGCATAGAGACATTAGTCAAATAAATATATATGGCCATTACTGTGGCAACAATTTAGTCAAATTGAAAGATTCTAGTCAATGCCAATGTAATTTGTGATCATAGTTATATATTAGAATATATTGATAGTTTTTATGATAATGTTATAAACATATTACAGACAGGCTCAAAACAAAGTGCACGCACCAATACCGGTGGCGAAAAACGAAGGAAACGGTTATTGGGTAGAACTACCACATGAGGAGTAGCCACGAAGAGGCAAGACAGCATTTTAAGAATTGGGTAGTAAGTGGTAAACCAACTAGTGGGCTACTTTACGAAAATATGCGAAAAACTAAGAGTCAGTTCAAAAACAAATTGAAATGGTGCCAAAACAACCAAGAGACTATCAAAATGGACATTTGCTATCCACAACAGGAATAATGACTTTGGTAAGTTTTGGAAAGCCACGAAACAATTTATGCCCAAATCTGGGCTTCCCGCGAGCATAAATAACGTCCACGATGCCAAAGATATTGCAGATTTATTTGCTTGCCACTTCGGGATTACTTCTCCTCCGGTGGAGGATGTGTTTGATCCTGAGTCGGACGCAGCCAGTAAGAACGTATAATAAGATAGTGAATAAAAATTAAGAACACGGGGCTTCCTTATTATTCTGATAGAGTCTGTCTAATGAATGATGAACCGGGCTTTTATTTGACTGGCAGGTCTGGCAACACTATTAAAATGACGTTTTGACATTGACAAACAAGTCGTTGTTGGTTCGAGTCTGTCAAATTAAAGTTTTCTTCTCGAAATTTACGGACTAAACATGCGTAAAACTATCAAAAGTGGTGTGCGACAGATGGGTTACCTATGTTTTATCAAATTATGTTTGACAAATTATCACTTCCCAATTAATTTTTCGTAAATTTTCATTTGCCAAATAATCGTTTGCCAAATTAACTATTCACAAATAATTGTTACGCAAACCTAATATTTGGCACATGAATGTTTAGGCATTGACTCGCTTACCAACTGGTAGTTTCACCAAATTTCATTTAGTCAAATGTTTTAGTTGGTATAACATATTTTACGTGAAATAAAATAATAATGATTTGTATCGTCAATATTCAATCTACAATTTCTATTCAGTCTGTTTTTCATTGAGTCGAATGAATGACAAATAATTTCCATCTTTATTTCAATGGTGCAGAAGATACAAATTAAATTACAACGTTTTATGTTATAAGGGTAAGAAGTAAATCATAAATGACGCCCAATGTAGTCTGATCGTGGATCATACTGTCATTGAGTGTTGTTTTGATTTCTCTTTATAATTATTGTAAAAGTAATTATATTTTTTTGTTGGTCACAGTTCTAACCTAACTTAACCTACTTTATCGGTAGAATTTCTAACCTATAATTTATTTACCTGGCAACAGTTCGGTTGTTATTGTCGCAGTTCTAACCTAACCTAACCTAACCTACTGTTCTAGTAGCAGTTCGGTTTTCTTGGGGGTCAAATTTCTAACCTAACCTAACCTAACTTACCTGGCAGCAATTCGGTAATCAATTCTAACTGTAAACAAACTCCAATTTTTGTCTTTATATATTATGTTTCGTCATATCAATTAATTTGACTAAATGTTTATTATCTAATTTCATTTAGTCAAATGTTTTAGTTGGTATAACATATTTTACGTGAAATAAAATAATAATGATTTGTATCGTCAATATTCAATCTACAATTTCTATTCAGTCTGTTTTTCATTGAGTCGAATGAATGACAAATAATTTCCATCTTTATTTCAATGGTGCAGAAGATACAAATTAAATTACAACGTTTTATGTTATAAGGGTAAGAAGTAAATCATAAATGACGCCCAATGTAGTCTGATCGTGGATCATACTGTCATTGAGTGTTGTTTTGATTTCTCTTTATAATTATTGTAAAAGTAATTATATTTTTTTGTTGGTCACAGTTCTAACCTAACTTAACCTACTTTATCGGTAGAATTTCTAACCTATAATTTATTTACCTGGCAACAGTTCGGTTGTTATTGTCGCAGTTCTAACCTAACCTAACCTACTGTTCTAGTAGCAGTTCGGTTTTCTTGGGGGTCAAAGTTCTAACCTAACCTAACCTAACTTACCTGGCAGCAATTCGGTAATCAATTCTGACTGTAAACAAACTACAATTTTTGTCTTTATATATTATGTTTCGTCATATCAATTAATTTGACTAAATGTTTATTATCTAATGTTTTTTTGCCTTAATAAAGCATTTGCTAAAAGACCAAATGCCTAAATGTCAGTTTCCGTAGTAAAACTTTGCTAAATGAAAATTTGACCAATTTAAAATTTGCGTATTTTAATTTTGCCAAACATTGCATTGGCAAAAAAAACACTTGCTAAAATTTGTTTGGGTAATGAAATTTGACAAAAATAATTTTGGCAAAACGGCAGGATCCCGCAACAGATCCTTTGTACCATTATAAACAAATATAAAGAAAAACAAGTGAAGAGGGAAGCATTGTTGAAACAAAAAATAGAGTGTTTACATACGGTGACCGAATTCATAGGTTATAACAAGGTTAGTATGGCATGTTAATTTTGATACTTATTATTTCTCTATCTTCAATCCAAAGTTTCATAGAATATATACCTTTTCTGTTCTACCTATCTTTTGAAATTGGTATTTCTTTTCCATTAAGAAATTAAACGATGTATTCTTTTCAGATAAGCTGGACGTGGATGGTGAAAAACAAACGGTTTTGAAAAATCTTCAGCAGTTGAAAGAGTTGGAGCAAAACGATTTACTATGCCAGAGTCAAACGAAGTATTTAGAAGAATTATCATCAATGACCGGTAAATACTAAAATTAATTAAATCATTGTCTTTCCCTATACATAGGTGTATTGTCTGTACCTATACCATGTTGAATCTCTTAACAATCGCAATTAATCGCAAATAAATTAATTAAATAGACAGATGATTAATATAACTGACACTCATAGTTTCAGTAAAACACTAAGGAGGTGTTTATATACATTTAGTTAAGAGATATCATAAACATATTAATATGTACCTACGTACACTTCATGAGCTCTTGGAAAAAATGTTCGGGTTATACCTGTCTTCCTTGTTCTTAAACCGTTGTGATTTGAACCTCACCGATGCAATTTGATTTCACCTATGTTACAGATTAATCTATAATGCTGCTATTTTAGAACCGGTGGCGACATCTCTGGACAACAAGAGATAAAACTTCGACTCGCCGATGGCTCGGTGTTGCCGCTTGGTTTGATTCGTAACTAATTTCTTCTGCATTCAAATAGATGTTTGTTTTATTTTAGGAAAACCCTTCTGGTAGGTTCTATTTATTATTAGATATTGTTAGGATCGGTTTCTGCTAATTTATTTAAATCGAAATATCTGACCGAAGTGTCAATCGATACGTTTAACTCTAGGTTTGATCATAGACGCTTGTCTACGGTAGGATAGTTTGGGAATAGGCTTGTCACTCTCGCAGCCGCTACCGATATGTGAGCACGTCCGTCACGATTACTGGAGAGTCTCGCTACGGCCGTATGGCCATTTTGTAATTTAGCTTCATAGAAATTTAACAAGCTCAATGCATCCTTGTTAAATACTAAGTGTTTCTACGTAAGTATCTCGTGTGTGCTAGAACTTGGTCGACATTGTCGTCAGGTGCTTTTATTTTTGTCAATTGACGGGATTTTCTTGTTGTAGAATGAAGATGTAAGGAGGACACAATATTTATTAAATTTAAGGCGAACATCGTCTAGAACATGGTAAAGTCGCCGCTGCCTTGATATTTCTTTAACCGGGTAAGTGTATTTTCCTAGCTAAAAAGCCTGTCTTGTTTTATGAAACGTGTTGTTTATACTGTGACTTTCGTTTGCTTAAAGTTTCTATTCGCAGGAATAAAACTTATGTTTATACAAAGTGCTAATTCCAACAATCTTTGCAGCTACAAACAGCCGGTGTGTGTCTCTGTGTGTGCGAGTGTGTCCCTCTGGTCACACCTATCTGTGTGAAATCTACTTCTACGCTCTTGCCACGCTGTCTTCCTTCTACGTGGTGTTGCTGCGGTCCATGCTTCTCTGTGGATCCACGCGCTGCATTTCTCCTTCATCTACACTTCTTCTTCATCTTGTGGCTGGTGACGAGTGAGGCACCGAGAGGCGTCATTTGGTGATCCACGTCTAATCATAAGGTGAACTCGTTTCTTACTACACTTGCAGACATAAACAAGAACGCTCGATAAACGTAGAGAAGTAGGATTTAACTTGCCCTGTCACTGTTACAGTGGAATAGTATGTAAGAAAAACACATGATAACGTAGAGAAGTAGGATTTAACTTGCCCTGTCACTGTTACAGCGGAATAGCTTTTAAGAACGCTCGATAAACGTAGAGAAGTAGGATTTAACTTGCCCTGTCACTGATACAGAGGAATAGTATGTAAGAAAACGCATGACAACGTAGAGAGGTATGATTTAAGCAACCCTGTTATTGTACAGTGGAATTTTTATGTAAAAGACTTTAAAAGGTACTAGTACGAAGGTACTATCTAACTTGTACTGTGTTTCTTTTCTAAACAAAACAGATAATAAACTCTGTTGACAAGGTTCATGTTTGTTTACTTTTAGTCTCTCTCTAGTTTAAATTTCTATCCCTATCTTTCTGTTGGTTTAGATTAAAACAGATGGCGCCCTTTTCTTTCTCATTTCTACTAAACGCTGCACCAATTTTGTACCACATTTTGTGATAAGTTGTTTTCATACCGGACTGAGCTCAAGAATCCACGACCCTAAATTGAGTCAATCAGCCACGGCCTAACATCAAGTGTGGACAGAGATCTGTCAAGTCACCTCACACATCAGTAACCACTTATACTACAATAGTGTTACACCTAAACCCAAATGTTCTTAGAGCTGTCGGACTGTATGGGGCTGTACTGCGTGTCACAATATATTTGTAAATGGTGTTCTGCTTAATTAATTCCTTCTTTCTTCTTACAGATATCAGTGTTTCGACATTGAAGAGAATGAAGGCTATGTAAACCATGGTGTCTTCAGTACTCCAGGAAAGAAGCGAACTCACAAGCCCACAGTATCCAATTTAGATAGTTTTGACATCCATGCCATCGGAAATAAAGTGAACGAATTTTATATTGTAAAGAAGCAAGTGCCTATACTCAGATGCCTATTAGCAGAGTTGAGAGAAAGCATCGGTTTTACCCTAATAATAAATAAAATATTTTTACGCAATGACTTGTTATTGGTGATTTTATTTACTAAAAGAGCCCACAAATGAGAAAGCATGCTGATGCAAGCATTATTATGGTGGTTTGCATTTTTTTTTTCATAGATAGTTTCAAAGCATCAAATACTTCGTGATACCCAAAGTCGCCAAATAGTTCGGTACACGTTCGGCGACTTTGGGTGTCACTATCTATTTATTTAATGCTGACTATACGGGTCAATCAACTTTTCTTTGTAGTTCGGTGCCAGGGTGACGTTTCCTGGGTCACTCATTAAAACTATGATTTCAAAGGATATAAGTCCACTACCATTCTTTTATGGCTTTTCTCCTGAGTGTGATAGAAGTATACATTATAACATTTTTTCTAAGAAACTGACTGTTGTCTCCTGGCTTACGGGACACTAACAAAAACAAAAAAGTTGATCCACCCATACGTATTAAGTAGTAAGACTCTCGGGCTTCTACTATTAAACTGTATATATTCTAAGCGACAGCCAAGCGGCACTTAAGTGCCAAAAGTAGACTCGAAACTAGTCTACAATGGAGTCCAAGCCTTAAACAGGCTTGGCAGGCACAATAAAGTGAAACTGATGTGGATTCCAGGACACGAAGGCTTTCCCGGAAATGAAGCCGCGGACGAGCTAGCAAGGGAAGGGTCCAAGGGCGCATACGTCGGACCTGAACCATTTGCGGCACCCTCACTGGGCACCATAAAAGCAGCCCTGAACAATAACGCCCTAGAATATCACTAAAAAGAGTGGAAAACTACGGTAGGCTTAGGGCATGCAAAGCTCTTCATAGAAAGAGTTGACCAGAGCTGGACCAAAAAACTTTGGAAACTCAGCAGAAGACAACTACGATATATTATTGGAGTGTTTACCGGGCACTTTGGGATTAAACATCTCCTAGTAAAGATGGGCCTTTATGACAACACAAATTGTAGAATGTGCGGCGAAGAGGTGGAGACAATGAAACACTTACTGCGTGAATGTGATGCTCTCGCCGGAGTAACAATGAAAATCCTCGGTTTTGGCTACCCAGAACCGAACGATTTCAAGGCACTGCCATTGCACTCCACTATCCGCTTTTTGGAAGGGGTGCAGGCTGCACTGGATTAAGCACTTAAAAAGGGGTAACTACACAAAATATCCCATAAGGTCGAAGTGTATCCGTAAGGACCCCACTAGCAAGATAAGTTAAGATAAGATACTCCTTCTTAAACAACAACGCCATAAAAGCTACAGTTTAACAGATAATGGGTATGGGCAAACATGGGCGCAAGTGAAAATAAGTTTGCCCGCCATGAAAATCATAAATTGCTTGAAATCGTTTATAAATAAGACTGAATTAACAACCTTGAAATGAAAAAGCATAGTGAAACATTATAATTTTTAAAGAAAATCAAGATAATAAAAAATAATCAGGCAAACTTGGACGGTTTCGCGGTATTAGAAGAGATGTTTAAAACTACTGATATTTTAAAAACTACTAACCGATACACATTATTTAACGGAATCTAACAAACAACAACAAATTTGCCTATTTCGTCAATAATATGATCAGTAATTAGCATGCACCATGATTGAAAGTATCCTAGACGTAAATTTTTAAGCTTTTGATATTGTCAAGGTATATATTTTTTTTAATTACTGGCCAGAATTGTGGTGGCGCGCGTATTCGAGGTCAATGACCCCGTCGCCCTCTCGCATATAATTGTAAATATCTCTCTAAATATTAAAGGTATTGACATGTAGTTTTTTTTTATTAAATGTGTTATTAACAGCGTAATCATGCGAGTTAATAAAATAATACCCTTTTCTTGCATTTTTTAATGTAAATAAATAAAAAACTGGTGAATAGCTAAAAAAAATTAACAAAAATGAGGGGTTTTTGGTAGCAAATATGTTTTGTTTTTTATGATATTTTTTTTTAAATACATTGTTTAATTATCTTTCGATTGACACCCTAATTATTGAAATCGATACAGCCGTTTAGGTTGTAGAATTTTTTGAAAAATGAAAAATTGAAGTGGCGCCATCTGTGTTCCTAAGGGGTGAAAGTTTTGCTGCTGCGGGTTAAATCGCTTATTTTGGTCCCTACTATGTCTGAACTAAGCGGCTTGCTTCCATCAAAAAATGCAGCTTTAGGCCAAAAATTCACCATAACAACTATGACTATTATAACCCAGGCCATTTATAAGTTTTCACCTAAACCTGCACCTACACCTATATACCTACATATTATTACAGTGGGTACACCGTTTCCTTAAGTTTATTAATAATGCTTTATGCGAGTTTATGTTTTTTAATGGTAACTGGAGGTAATGGTTGTGCAAAAGGTAAATTAGCGGGTTATTTTGTGAACGTAAAGGTCAGTATAGCCAATCTATGAAACATTTTAAAATCCTTGACATGTGTTGTAGTAGGACAAAATCTTAATCATTATACTGTTTGTTTCAGTGCTTGTTTCTATAGTGACCGAGATCATTACCGCGAGATGATATTAAAGACAAGGATCGCTTCGGGCCATTACGTCGTCAAATATATAACACAAAAAAGCACATACTTAAGCCCAATAATTTTGTTTGATTTGTTTGTTTTAGCACTAGCTTTCTGAATAACGTAGGCAAAAACTTATACTTACAGGGAAGAAAACAGATACGATATAATGATTTTGACATGAGGTTAAGGTAAAGACGCTTTTTAATCAGCATCATGCATATTTAAGTAAGTCTTTCATTCACTGTATTTTTTGTTTAAGCTCTCGTCGTTACCTGCATACTGCATAAAAGTAGCGCGGGCGCGGGCGAGAAGTGAAACGTTGCACTTAGCGTGCTAGAAACGGAATAAATTTGAGATGTTCTAACTTAAATTGTAGATTTTATTGTAAATATAGGTATTAAATTTAAATATGTACAATGTGTAGCAATGATTTTTGTTGTAATGATACGTTTCTAAGATTTTAGGTACCTTACATGCATGGTCTATCGGTTGAAAGTCGGTAATTTTTCAGGGTAGGAAAGCTGAATGAATGATTTTTGTAAAACGTGGTTATAATTTGATTCAGATTATCAAAGCTCGTAAGTATCAGAGATGCTGAAATGCTGGAGGTGCGTGTGTGGTGGGGATGCAAACGCAGTCGTAAGAGGATGTGCATCACAGGGGAGTGCGGTGCTCGGGGCGCTCCCTCGCAGCTTGGTACCGGGTTGCGCCACGTGTAACGTATTCAGCGCCAATGATTCACCCTAGGCTTTGTAGTTCCACACCAATACTTACGATTATTGGCACTAAATGCATTTTTCACAGGTACTTTAACACCCAATTCTTCGTTTTAACCTTTTCATTGATCTCGTTTGTGTATTTATATTAAACTACACTGTTGAATCAAGTTTGTAACATAATATTATGCTTTATGCACATTTATTGATGGCAATATGGTAACTAAAAGTAACGGTTATGCAAAAGTTAGCTTTGCGAGTTAATTCGTGAAGATTATTAAAGGGAATCAATGAGCCTCGTTAACATCGAAGATACGATTTGTTTCAGCAATTGTGATTTGTGTTTGTTTCAGCAATTGTAAAATTTACGGCGTTTATAAAAACAACTTACAATTTGAACGTTATTTATTAATTAACGTTACTTTTAATTCATAATCTTTTAATCTTTAAACAGTTTTATCCTATTATATAACTCACAGTATAATTTTATTTAGTTTTTAAAATTATCTTAAATATTGTATCTTTATCTTGTATTTTTTTTGCGTCTTTTTATTTTGTTACGTATATTAGGTAGATAACACAAATATTGAAAAGACAATTTTGCGAAGATCGTTTTAAATTTATGTAGGATGTAAAGGTCCTGAGCAAATTGTTGCATTTTTAAGTTCTGCACAAACATGGAAGTACGGTTTAGGCGCAATAGAAATTATATTATACTCTATACATTTGCTAACATTTCAATCTATCTCAATCTATTTGAACCGTAATTATAACTTAATATCAGGTTTAATGAGTAGTTACTCTAATTTCCTAAACTACAGTAACCTCCAGGTCATTAAAAGCAATGCGCAGGATTAACATTTTTTTGATAGTATGATTTTGCGCACCTTTTTGCTTTTCAATCGTTAATTTCCCTTGATTAGTACGTAAGTTAAATAAATATAATAAAGCACATGATAGGGTAGGTAAATATTACTTCTGCTTCAGATTTTTTATATTTTATCAGTGCAAAATATAAGCCTGGGCCTCTATTCTAGGCGGCAGAAACCATAATCGTTCTTGACCTGTTAAGTTTTGAATACGGCCGCCATTACTGTCAAGTAAATAAGAGCTATCAACTGATCAAAATTGATATGGTTGTCACACATACACACACACACACACACAACACACACAGACACATACACACACAAATGATCATTAGCACCTATACCTTCATTATCCTAACGTTTATTTACCCTTTTGTTATTTTTATCTTTCCGCATGCATGTTCTAAACACCTGAGTTTTACTTTAACGCTCGCACATCTGTTTGAGTAATCATGTGTAGTGTCACTCTATAAGACAGGCTTCGCCTAGTGTAGGTGTTACAAGCAAGTATTTATCTGCTAATCCTTACACAGTGTGACTCATTCTATAAGTAGGTAACATAATCCCTATGTAACTAGGTACATACCATCACTGTTTATTAATAAATAATTTCATTTGATGTTTGTAAATATAAGATACTTATTTTGTTGTTAATTTACGGCAGGGGGATTCACATGAGTGCCAGGGTTGATGATTGAAGTTAATATTCCCGTAAGTAAAGGCGATAAAATACGAGTATAATTAGAGTATAGGTGTACATATTGCTTGCGTTCAAAATTTTTACACTTATAATTTATTTTTTAATTACTCGTATTTTGTGAGTTTTTTGATAAATGCAAGCCTTCATTCTTGAATTATTAAATTTTAATGAGTAAGTAAATAGAGTATATATAATCAAGGTAAATAGGGTATAGGTGTGACACCTTTCTTTTCTTTTCTTTCCATGTTCGTAACCCGTGTCTACTTATTTTTCAGTAACCTATAACAGTCATTCCAGCAATGAACTAATATACAATTTCATTTGAACTTTGCCTCTTGCCTTATACCGTCAATGAAACCCACGGCTAGTGGTAAGTTACTTCATATTCTTTTGTTCAACCACGCGTTCACTACCGCCTGTTCTTCCAGTTTTTTAACTGTGAATATTTTGTTCACAGGGTTTTTTTTTATTAGCTTTATAACTTAAGGATTTAATCTTCGGTTTGAGCCTAACGTTTGTTTCTTCGTATGGAGTTTGGAAGCAACTCAAAAGCACGTTAATCTTGACGTCACCTTCTCGGCTTGTATCTTCATCTTCCCGGCTTCTGACTACCTACACTGTGGAATGCTTTGCTGTCCCACTACATTTCCATCATCTCACCGCATGTGCAAGTGTTCATCTGATCACCACCTGCGGAGACAGTGAGCCCTGCCTATCCAGTCTACCCAGCACTAGAGTTATTAAACTACGCAGGTATTCCTCATGAAGATGGCAGCGTGAGTACCTACTTTAGCTACTTCTTTAACCTACGTGTTGCACCGACCGTTTTATTTGCTAAGCGGGTAATTTTAATTTAACTTAATCTAAGACAGAGTTTAGCAATACTTTATGCTAAGTAAACGTAAAGATAAATAAATGTGATTTACTAAAGTCTGATTTTTATTTGAACGATTTCATTTGTTGATGGGATGTAAGTCTGGCGCCCCTAATTATGTAATTTTCGACTTACTCTTTCCTGGGCTGAATCTTACTCACACCTTAGTCTCATATGCTCACCAAACCAGCTACCCTGGACTATTACAGTGGCCTCCTCCTCCTCCTCCTTACCTTGTCGAACGGTTCTCTTTCTTAGCTACCGGCTCCCAGAACCGCTTACGCTCGAGTGCCAACCTACTCCTTGCTTTTCCTGCTAGCAAATCCAAATGTTACTCTAAATCCTTCTCGGTACATTCTGTTCGTTTATGGAATAGTCTTCCAACTGACATCATGACATCAGGCAATCACAATCTGTTGCTTCACTTAGATCTAGGCTTAAGAAGTACTGGCTTGACTCTTGTTCCTGATCTAAGACTGTATGTCCTTTCTACCTTTCATACTTATATTATATATATATATATATATATAATATTTAATTATGTATTTATTTATATTTATACAAGTATACATTCATTTATTTATCCTGTTTAATATATATATTTATACATACCTATGTATTTATTTGCTATTATTATTTTAATCTTCTGTATCTTTAATTGTTGTACGTTTAGCCATCCGTTATTTTTATTAATATCCCAATCGCTCAAAGGTTAACTGGAAGAGATCCCTTAAAGGGATAAGTTCGCCTTTGTACATACCTTTTGTGTTTCTGTTTCTTTTTGATTTGTTATTTTCTGTTTGTACAATAAAGAGTTTACATACATACATACATACATAATTAAGTAAACGTGTAGGTACAATTTATTTATGATCCTGATATTTTTTTATTTATCGGTGCAAGTCGGGCCAAAACGTTGACATACGCATAGTATGTAGGTACGTGACTGTAGTGGTGGAGTCACAAATCAGCGTTGGACCCGAGCAGTACAGCAAAGTGTGGTGCCCCCTTAACTATAATATTGATTATAACTTATTACCTATTATTGCTTTACTCAAGACAAAGGGCTACATTTAAGGTTTAGTAAAAATAACGTTTTATGAGTTTGTAGGTTAAGGTATTTCTTTAAGTTAAAGTTTTATTTTCAATGGAAAATCGCCAATTTTCTCGGGTAACTTAGTGAAATAAATATTATTTACTAAACGTATATTTAATATGATTCGCGATTGCGATGTTTTCTAATTTATCGGCGCAAGTCAATGACCGGAACGATGACATCGGCAGTCGAGCAGCACAGGGAAATACATGCAGATTATGTTGAATGTTCCTCGCTAAGGGTCTCCCCAGACCTATCGACGCGGAATTGGCTTGAGCCGGTAAGAAATAGTTTTATGTCCAAAGAATAAGAGCAAAAACGACGTTGTTCCGTTCGCAACGCCGAATCGAGCCGAGCCGAGCGACGCCTTTTTCACTCTTACTGCACGGACATAAAACTTTTTCTAACCGGCTCAAGCCGATTCCGCGTCCATAGGTCTGGGGAGGCCCTTAGTCTAAATAAAAGCTAGCTTGTGACGCAGTATTCATGACGTTTGAAGTTGAAGCTAATATCTTAAAATTAGGTTCCTTTCTAGCTAAGTTTACTATAGTGTCGCACCATCAACAACGTAGTTATTTTTAGTGTCCTCTTATCAAGAAGATGTGTTTTTATCCGTAGTTTACGAAGGCTAAATTTTTTGTACATGGAAGGCAATTGAATTGTAAGCTTCTGTAAATATACAGTTTTGATTAAATGTAGTGAGAGTTCTGAGGGTTTACATTTGGTATCTATGCTTTTAGGGATGGAAAGGAAATTATGTTTTTTGTAAAACGTGGTTATAATTTGATTCAGATTATCAAAGCTCGTAAGTATCAGAGACGCTGAAATGCTGGAGGTGCGTGTGTAATGGGGATGCAAACGCAGTCGTAAGAGGTTGTGCATCACAGGGGAGTGCGGTGCCCGGGGCGCTCCCTCGCAGCCTGGTACCGGGTTGCGCCACGTGTAACAGCAGATCTCTCAGAATCAGAGGAATCATAGGCACCGTTTAAACCTACATTTTATTATAGTGGGTACACCGTTTTCTTAAGTTTATTAATGACGCTTTATGCAAGTTTATGTTTTTCAATGGTAACTGGAGGTAATGGTTGTGCAAAAGGTAAATTAGCGGGTTATTTTGTGAACGTAAAGGTATGAAACACTTTAAAATCCTTGTCATGTGTTGTGGTAGGACAAAATCTTAATCATTAAACTATTTGTTTCAGTGCTTGTTTCTACAGTCACCGAGATCATTACCGGGAGATGATAATAAAAACAAGGATCGCTTCGGGCCATTACTTTGTTTGTTTAAGCAAGAGCTTTCTGAATCACGTTGGCTAAAACTTATCCTTACAGTGAAGAAAACAGATACCATTGTAAAGATTTTGACAAGTGGTAAAGGTAAAGACGCTTTTTAATCATCGTCATACATTTTCAAGTAAGTCTTTAGTTCACTGTATTTTTTTGTTTAAGCTCTCGTCGTTACCTGCATGCTGTGCAAAGGTAGCGCGGGCGTGGGCTAGAAGTGAAACGTTGCACTTAGCGTGCTAGAAACGGAAAAGTTCGAGATGTAGTACCATAAATTGTAGATTTTATTGTAAATGTAGGTACCTATTTGATTTAAATGATATACAATCTGTAGCAATGCTATTTGTTGTAGTCAATAATTATATTTTTCTAATATTTTAGGTACATACAAGGTCTATCGGTTGAAAGTCGGTATTTTTTCAGGGTTGGAAAGCTGAATAAATGTTTTTTGTAAATCGTGGTTATAATTTGATTCAGATTATCAAAGCTCGTAAGTATCAGAGACGCTGAAATGCTGGATGTGCGTGTGTGGTGGGGATGCAAACGCAGTCGTAAGAGGATGTGCATCACAGGGGAGTGCGGTGCTCGGGGCGCTCCCTCGCAGCCTGGTGGTTTTTTTTATTTAATTGAACCAACTTTAAAAAAAAAGCGACTCCTGTAATACACACAACTACATAATCTAAACTTACAAGTCTTCTAAAATAATTAGGCTGTGAAACAAACACACATATCTGTTGAACTAATAACTAAAATGTTAATTTTTAAGCTTTAATCAAAAGTTCATTTATCAGTGTTTTATCACTCAATAAAACTATGTATTTTTTATTTATTTATTGAGAATTTTGTTATTTCATTCAATCGGCCGCTAACTTTTAAACAGGCACAGTGTCAAAAGTAATGTTGGTAATTGAGTTCTGGATGCCTTTACAGAAAGCTCTGGTGCTATAGCATTGATTTTATGCCATTTCAGAGTGTCATGTATTCCAGTTTTTCATTTATTTCAGTTTTCCTCTAAAATAATTAGGCCGCTGTTAAACAAACACACACATATGTTGAAATAATTACTAAAATTTTGATGTTAAAGCTTTTATCAAAAGCTCATTTATCAGTGATTTTAATTATTATCACTCAATAAAACTATCTTTTTATTTTTTTGATTTATTGAGAATTTTGTTATTTCATTCAATCGGCGGCTAACATTTAAACAGGAACAGTGTTAAAAGTAATGTTGGTAAGTGAGTTCTGGATGCCTTTACAGAAAGCTCTTGTGCTATTGCATTGATTTTATGCCATTCCAGAGTGTCATGTATTCCAGTTTTTAATTTATTTCGGTTTTCCTCTAAAATAATTAGGCCGCTGTAAAACAAACACACACATCTGTTGAACTAATTACTACAATTTTTATTTTAAGTTTTTATCAAAAGCTCATTTATCAATGTTTTTAATTAATATCACTCAATAAAACTATCTTTTTATTTTTATGATTTACTGAGAATTTTGTTATTTCATTCAATCGGCCGCTAACTTTTAAACAGGCACAGTGTCAAAAGTAATGTCGGTAAGTGAGTTCTGGATGCTTTTACAGAAAGCTCTTGTGCTATAGCATTGATTTTATGCCATTCCAGACTGTCATGTATTCCAGTTTTTAATTAATTTCGGTTTTCCTTTAAAATAATTAGGCCGCTGTAAAACAAACACACACATCTGTTGAACTAACTACTAAAATATTAATTTTTAAAGCTTTTATTTTAAGCTCATTCATCAGTGATTTTAATTAATATCACTCAATAAAACTATCTTTTTATTTTTTTGTTTTATTGAGAATTTTGTTATTTCATTCAATCGGCCGCTAAGTTTTAAACTGGCACAGTGTCTAAAGTAATGTAGGTAAGTGAGTTCTGGATGCCTTTACATAAAGCTCTGGTGCTATAGCATTGATTTTATGCCATTTCAGTGTCATGTATTCCAGTTTTTAATTTATCTCAATTTTTCTCTAAAATAATTAGACTGCTGTTAAACAAACACACACATTTGTTAAACCAATTACTAAAATTTTGATTTTTAAGCTTTATTTAAAAGCTCATTTATTATTGTTTTTAATCAATATCACTTAATAAAACTATCTTTTTATTTTTTGATATATTGAGAATTTTGTTATTTCATTCAATCGGCTGCTAACTTTTAAACAGGCACAGTGTCAAAAGTAATTTAGGTAAGTGAGTTCTGGTTGCCTTTACAGAAAGCTCAAGTGCTATATAGCATTGATTTTATGCTATTCCAGAGTGTCATGTATTCCAGTTTTTAATTTATTTCAATTTTCCTCTAATAATTAGGCCGCTGTAAAACGAGCGAGAAATATATTATTCAATGTTTTACCCTGTATCCCCGACGGTAATGTAAGAACCTTAACTTCTGCTCTTGTGATAGGATATTTTGCAGTCGTCGTTGCCAATACTTTTTGATGTGCTAACAAAACGCTAGGATTAAGTCGTGCCCTTCTTATAATGAGACTGGCAGCCATTATTTGCACTTTTTTTTTATCTTGATGACAAATTAGATGAAATGACTCCTTCGAACGTACTAACTTAATACGTATTTCGACACCATTTATTAAGAATTTCTCTTGGTTAAATACATCGGCATGTAAATGCCCCATCATTTCCACTTCCTTACTCTCTTTGACAAATTCTAGTCTTTTGTGAAACCCTTTGTTATTTGCATCAATAGTATCCATATGATTTGCAGTATCAGCATACCACAATCCACAAGTAAGGTGAGTTTCTTTGGCTGCTGGTCCATAGTTTAGAAGATTTTCCATATAAGCACGGTAAGCATATGTATTGTTTGGTGGTGATATGAGTTTTTGATTTAAATATACATCTAGTTGACTGAAAAGGAAATGTAACCAGTTATTGACTGGTGCAACCAGGGTATCGGGTTTCAATTTTGTACCATCCTGATTCAATATTTTAGCATTAATATGTAACATTGTGTGGGATAAATCAACATAGTCATCTCCTGATCCGGGAACTTGGAATTCGATGGGAGCGTCATCACTTAATGATGAAATTAAATTAAATTAATTAAAATATATGCTTTTTGGCAGCAAACAACAGCTCGCTAGCACCAGTTTCACAAATGACGTTATGATTGTAAATAAGCCTATTGAGAGGACATATGAAGCGCACAACCTGGGTCTTTTGATGGATGGTAGTCTTCGTTATGAAAAGCATATTGCCAATACTGTCAGAAGCTGTTTTTACAAACTTAAAATACTGTATAAAATTAGACCATTTTTAACAGAGACCCTACGTATACAGTTAGTAGAATCACTAGTTTTATCGCGACTTAATTATATGGACACTGTTGTTGGTCCTCGACTTCTTGCCAAGACAAAGAAACTCATCCAGCGTGTTCAGAATGCCTGTGCTCGCTTTTGTTTCAGCATTCCGTTGAGGGCCCATGTCACCCCATTTCTTAACAAGCATAATATCTTGAAAATGCAACACCGCCGTAAGCTTCATCTGGCTTGTTTGCTTTTTGGGGTAGTGAAGCACAAGGCGCCGGCGTATCTCTTCGAGAAACTCTCCTTTAGTAACACCTCTCGGGATAGAAGCCGTCAGCGCGTAATTTGTTTAATAACTCCCAGACATTCTTCTGCCGCTTTCCGAGGAAGTTTCCGCTATGCAGCCACGAAATGCTGGAATAATATCCCGCCTCCACTTAGAAGCCTGCCAAACGTTAAAATATTTAGAAACAAGCTCAAAAAGTTCATATTAGAACATCAGTTAAAACAGGAGAATATGTGTCTGGAAACCAGTTGCGTTTAACACTTCCTCACCCGTTGGTTATGCTCCATATTTATTTCCATGCATTGCCATACGTTTGTAGGTCACCATAATTTAGTTTAATTTAATATTTGTTGTGCTAATTAGTCATAGATTGTTAACTAGTTTTGTAGCCTTAATCCCATGTGGTTTTATTTGATGTTTAGTGTTTGGTTTGTTTATAGTTTGTTTTCTGTTCTGTTTCGTTGTGATCCCGCTGGCGCTAGTAGTTACCGGTTGTGTATGGGCTGCGTTCACTGTTACCGTAAAGGCCCATACACACGTAGTGCGGGATGCAACGTTTAGATGTTTGTATTTTAAAATTGTTCATTCTTTCCTTTTTATCTATTTTGATTACTATGTATGTAGTTTAGTATTTTTGGTTATATTATTTGTTTGTCCTTGTCATTTGTGCATCTGTCGTTGTTGCCCACCGTGCTCTCACCGAATGGGTCCTGCGGAAGACCAGCGCTGGCTGTAAAGCTAGCAAAATGCTGAGCAAGGTCCATTTCGTGACAAAGTGTGTTTTTTTTATTTTTTATTTGTTTTGTATGTGTTCTTTTTTTATTTTGTCACGAATAAAGACATGAATTTGAATTTGAAATTTGAAAATTGGTTATGATATTTAATATGATCAAAATATTCCTTCTTCATATCTTATGTATTTGGATTCAAATAATCTTTATGGTTGGGCTATGTCACAATGTCTCCCTACTGCTAAATTTGAATGGGTAAATGTAGATACTGATTTTAATGTTTCTGATGATGCTGAACATGGATTCATTTTAGAAGTCGATCTAGAATACCCCAATGAATTGCATGACTCTCATTAGGATTTACCATTCTGTCCTGAAAATGTTTGTTTAGGGAATTAAAAAGAAAAAAAAATGATACCTAATTTAAATAGAAAAATGAATTATGTTATTGAATTACATTTCAAAAATCTTAAACAATGTTTGAAGAATGGTTTGCAATTACTTAAAATCCATCGCATTTTGAGATTCGAACAATCTAAGTGGTCAAAAAGTTACAAAGATTTAAACACACGCATGCGATGGCAGGCAACTTGTCATTCTGATAAAGATCACTATAAAAGTATGAATAATTCAATGTTCGGTAAGACCATGGAAAATGTTTTGAAATATGTTAACGTTAAATTGTTAAATCATTGGAAAAATCATGGGAAATCACAGGGGGTTGAATCCATGATAGCAAAACCTGAGTTCCACAGTTTATCAGTATTTTCGGAGAACTTAGTTGCTATTCAATTGAATAAAACTAAAATCCTTTATAATAAACCAATTTACTTAGGATTATGTATTTTAGATATATCTTAAACTTTCATGTATAAATTTCATTACGACTACATGAAAACCAAATATCAAGAAAATCTCAGGCTTCTTTATACAGATACCGATAGTTTAGTATATCAAATATTCACTGAAAACTATTATGAGGACACAAAATCAGAGCTCGATTTATATTTTGATACATCAGACTATCCATCTAACAATCAATGGTTTACCATTAATAAATAAAAAGCAGTCAGGGTTTTTTAAAGTTGAAAATAACGGTAAAAATTTTAAAGAGTTTGTTGGCCTACGATCTAAAATGTATGCCTTAGATGTTGAAAATCACAATCTTATATAGGAGTACCTAAATGAATTTGTTACTAAAAAACTGACCCTCAACGATTATAAAAAGTGTTTAAAAAAATGTAGAACATACCCAAATGCTAAGATTTAAATCAATAAAACATGTAATATTTACCCAAAACATAAATAAAGTATCATTATCTCATAATGATACAAAACGATATTTGCTAGAAAACTCTTCGGACACTCTTGCGTGGGGCCACTATAAAATACCGCATCAATCATCACAAAATTAATTTTGCATGTAATTTATAATCACAGAACATTCAAAAATTTCAACATTATTTTTTGTACATTGAGAATTTTTAATTATTAATTGTGAATTCCTGTGTAATAATTGCAGAAAATGTTAATAAATTTTAGTTTTTGTAAATATAGCATGGTGAAGGTGAATTAAAAAAAAACATGTGGTGGTGCTAGTTGTAAAAAATGTAAATAAATTTTAGTTTTTGTAAATATAGGATGGTGAAGGTGAATTGAAAAAAACAAGTGGTGGTACTAAATGTAGAAAATGTAAATAAATTTTAGTTTTTGTAAATATATGTTGGTGAAGGTGAATTAAAAAAAAAAACGTGCGGTTGTACTCTGCATTTGTTTTTAGACAAACTATTTTCAAACAATTGTATTTTTTGTTGTAACTCGAAAAGAGGGTTTGTCGAGTTTTTTGCGGCGTTTCTTCTCAACAGTAATGCCCATTTCCGGAGCGCTGGCAGAGTAAAAAATAAAAATTGTAAATTTTGAATTAAAAAAATATTTTTAATATTATATCTTTGTTTTTGTTTTAATGTGTTTACCCTTATTTTGGTTGATTTATTTAAAAAGTAACTGAGTTCATAAATTGTGTCATTTCAAGTTTATCTGTTTTCATATCAACACGTATTACGAGTTTTAATTATGATACATTTTTATCATCCTTTCACAACCATTGTTGCTGGTCCGAGTGGGTGTGGTAAAACTCAATTTGTCACAAACTTTTTAAATAATTTCAAAGAAGTGTGTAATGTTGAATTTGATGAAATTATTTGGTGTTATGATGAAATGCAACCCCTGTACAATCTGGAAAATGTAAATTATAGTCAGGGAACACCAGATTTTTCAATGTTTGATGGGAAGAAACCTAAGCTTCTTATAATAGATGATCTGATGAGAGAATCAGATGAACGAATAGTTGTCATTTTCACAAAAGGTAGCCATCATAGAAACTTAAGTGTTTTTTATATTACTCAAAACATATTTCATCAGGGGAGAGAGCAACGTGATATTTCACTGAATACAAGTTACATTGTATATTTTAAGAATCCCAGGGACAAAACCCAAATACGTTACTTGTCACGACAAGTTTACCCGGAAAACCCAAAATTTGTAGATGAAGCCTACAAAGATGCTACTAAAGAAGCACATGGTTACCTCATGATTGATCTGAAAAATAATACAAATGACATATGTCGTTTTAAAACAAATATATTTCCGTTTGATGGTCATTGCATAGTGTATGTTCCTAAAAAGGGGTATAAATACGACAAAAATCAACAAATTTTAGTCAGTTTTTCATGATGCATGCGAGAGTAAACACATATAAACATTTACTTGAAGCATTGCAGTTGCTTAAACCAAAATATCGCACGGCGTTACTAAAATCTTGTGATGATGATGAGATCAACATTATTTGTGAGTGCATTTATAACAATCTAAAAGGAAAAATTCCATTGGAAAAAAAAGAAAAATCTAAATAAAAAAACATATAAAGATATCTTACGGAAATTAGTTTCAAAAGGAAAACATAAAATAAAAAAAACTGTTATAATTCAAAAGGGAGGTGCATTTCTACCTATTATATTAGGAGCAGTTCTAAGTGCCTTAGTTAACTCTTTATCATAAACAAAATGGAAAATACAAAAAAAATGCTATTAGTAAAATCAGATTTTATTGAAAGACTCAAACGCAATGAGTCATCCCGTCTAGATGCTGAGATGCAAAAAATCCTTAAAAGTAAAATGAATGATCGTGAAAAGTGGACTTTATATTCCCAAGCATTGCATCGATTTTTACATTTTATTGACACAGATCGAAAACCATTTAGAATACCAATCGTAACGGAGGGGGAGCTTCAACTCAAAAACGAAAGTAATGATCTAAAGTCAAAAGTGAACAAAAAGGAGATTAATTAATATAATGAGTCAGTTGTAAATCCGCCTTTACCAGAAGGAGATGGTACTACAGCATTTACACCGATTGGTCAAACAAATCCAGAACCAATGCCAATAAGCCCATCAAAAATTATAGATATATTACCCAAATCATATGAGAAAAAAAACTCGAACTTTGTTGGATTGCATTCATAAAACTATCACTATATGGATATCACTCAATAAAACTATCTTTTTATTTTTTTGATTTATTGAGAATTTTGTTATTTCATTCAATCGGCGGCTAACATTTAAACAGGAACAGTGTTAAAAGTAATGTTGGTAAGTGAGTTCTGGATGCCTTTACAGAAAGCTCTTGTGCTATTGCATTGATTTTATGCCATTCCAGAGTGTCATGTATTCCAGTTTTTAATTTATTTCGGTTTTCCTCTAAAATAATTAGGCCGCTGTAAAACAAACACACACATCTGTTGAACTAATTACTACAATTTTTATTTTAAGTTTTTATCAAAAGCTCATTTATCAATGTTTTTAATTAATATCACTCAATAAAACTATCTTTTTATTTTTATGATTTACTGAGAATTTTGTTATTTCATTCAATCGGCCGCTAACTTTTAAACAGGCACAGTGTCAAAAGTAATGTCGGTAAGTGAGTTCTGGATGCTTTTACAGAAAGCTCTTGTGCTATAGCATTGATTTTATGCCATTCCAGACTGTCATGTATTCCAGTTTTTAATTAATTTCGGTTTTCCTTTAAAATAATTAGGCCGCTGTAAAACAAACACACACATCTGTTGAACTAACTACTAAAATATTAATTTTTAAAGCTTTTATTTTAAGCTCATTCATCAGTGATTTTAATTAATATCACTCAATAAAACTATCTTTTTATTTTTTTGTTTTATTGAGAATTTTGTTATTTCATTCAATCGGCCGCTAAGTTTTAAACTGGCACAGTGTCTAAAGTAATGTAGGTAAGTGAGTTCTGGATGCCTTTACATAAAGCTCTGGTGCTATAGCATTGATTTTATGCCATTCCAGTGTCATGTATTCCAGTTTTTAATTTATCTCAATTTTTCTCTAAAATAATTAGACTGCTGTTAAACAAACACACACATTTGTTAAACCAATTACTAAAATTTTGATTTTTAAGCTTTATTTAAAAGCTCATTTATTATTGTTTTTAATCAATATCACTTAATAAAACTATCTTTTTATTTTTTGATATATTGAGAATTTTGTTATTTCATTCAATCGGCTGCTAACTTTTAAACAGGCACAGTGTCAAAAGTAATTTAGGTAAGTGAGTTCTGGTTGCCTTTACAGAAAGCTCAAGTGCTATATAGCATTGATTTTATGCTATTCCAGAGTGTCATGTATTCCAGTTTTTAATTTATTTCAATTTTCCTCTAATAATTAGGCCGCTGTAAAACGAGCGAGAAATATATTATTCAATGTTTTACCCTGTATCCCCGACGGTAATGTAAGAACCTTAACTTCTGCTCTTGTGATAGGATATTTTGCAGTCGTCGTTGCCAATACTTTTTGATGTGCTAACAAAACGCTAGGATTAAGTCGTGCCCTTCTTATAATGAGACTGGCAGCCATTATTTGCACTTTTTTTTTATCTTGATGACAAATTAGATGAAATGACTCCTTCGAACGTACTAACTTAATACGTATTTCGACACCATTTATTAAGAATTTCTCTTGGTTAAATACATCGGCATGTAAATGCCCCATCATTTCCACTTCCTTACTCTCTTTGACAAATTCTAGTCTTTTGTGAAACCCTTTGTTATTTGCATCAATAGTATCCATATGATTTGCAGTATCAGCATACCACAATCCACAAGTAAGGTGAGTTTCTTTGGCTGCTGGTCCATAGTTTAGAAGATTTTCCATATAAGCACGGTAAGCATATGTATTGTTTGGTGGTGATATGAGTTTTTGATTTAAATATACATCTAGTTGACTGAAAAGGAAATGTAACCAGTTATTGACTGGTGCAACCAGGGTATCGGGTTTCAATTTTGTACCATCCTGATTCAATATTTTAGCATTAATATGTAACATTGTGTGGGATAAATCAACATAGTCATCTCCTGATCCGGGAACTTGGAATTCGATGGGAGCGTCATCACTTAATGATGAAATTAAATTAAATTAATTAAAATATATGCTTTTTGGCAGCAAACAACAGCTCGCTAGCACCAGTTTCACAAATGACGTTATGATTGTAAATAAGCCTATTGAGAGGACATATGAAGCGCACAACCTGGGTCTTTTGATGGATGGTAGTCTTCGTTATGAAAAGCATATTGCCAATACTGTCAGAAGCTGTTTTTACAAACTTAAAATACTGTATAAAATTAGACCATTTTTAACAGAGACCCTACGTATACAGTTAGTAGAATCACTAGTTTTATCGCGACTTAATTATATGGACACTGTTGTTGGTCCTCGACTTCTTGCCAAGACAAAGAAACTCATCCAGCGTGTTCAGAATGCCTGTGCTCGCTTTTGTTTCAGCATTCCGTTGAGGGCCCATGTCACCCCATTTCTTAACAAGCATAATATCTTGAAAATGCAACACCGCCGTAAGCTTCATCTGGCTTGTTTGCTTTTTGGGGTAGTGAAGCACAAGGCGCCGGCGTATCTCTTCGAGAAACTCTCCTTTAGTAACACCTCTCGGGATAGAAGCCGTCAGCGCGTAATTTGTTTAATAACTCCCAGACATTCTTCTGCCGCTTTCCGAGGAAGTTTCCGCTATGCAGCCACGAAATGCTGGAATAATATCCCGCCTCCACTTAGAAGCCTGCCAAACGTTAAAATATTTAGAAACAAGCTCAAAAAGTTCATATTAGAACATCAGTTAAAACAGGAGAATATGTGTCTGGAAACCAGTTGCGTTTAACACTTCCTCACCCGTTGGTTATGCTCCATATTTATTTCCATGCATTGCCATACGTTTGTAGGTCACCATAATTTAGTTTAATTTAATATTTGTTGTGCTAATTAGTCATAGATTGTTAACTAGTTTTGTAGCCTTAATCCCATGTGGTTTTATTTGATGTTTAGTGTTTGGTTTGTTTATAGTTTGTTTTCTGTTCTGTTTCGTTGTGATCCCGCTGGCGCTAGTAGTTACCGGTTGTGTATGGGCTGCGTTCACTGTTACCGTAAAGGCCCATACACACGTAGTGCGGGATGCAACGTTTAGATGTTTGTATTTTAAAATTGTTCATTCTTTCCTTTTTATCTATTTTGATTACTATGTATGTAGTTTAGTATTTTTGGTTATATTATTTGTTTGTCCTTGTCATTTGTGCATCTGTCGTTGTTGCCCACCGTGCTCTCACCGAATGGGTCCTGCGGAAGACCAGCGCTGGCTGTAAAGCTAGCAAAATGCTGAGCAAGGTCCATTTCGTGACAAAGTGTGTTTTTTTTATTTTTTATTTGTTTTGTATGTGTTCTTTTTTTATTTTGTCACGAATAAAGACATGAATTTGAATTTGAAATTTGAAAATTGGTTATGATATTTAATATGATCAAAATATTCCTTCTTCATATCTTATGTATTTGGATTCAAATAATCTTTATGGTTGGGCTATGTCACAATGTCTCCCTACTGCTAAATTTGAATGGGTAAATGTAGATACTGATTTTAATGTTTCTGATGATGCTGAACATGGATTCATTTTAGAAGTCGATCTAGAATACCCCAATGAATTGCATGACTCTCATTAGGATTTACCATTCTGTCCTGAAAATGTTTGTTTAGGGAATTAAAAAGAAAAAAAAATGATACCTAATTTAAATAGAAAAATGAATTATGTTATTGAATTACATTTCAAAAATCTTAAACAATGTTTGAAGAATGGTTTGCAATTACTTAAAATCCATCGCATTTTGAGATTCGAACAATCTAAGTGGTCAAAAAGTTACAAAGATTTAAACACACGCATGCGATGGCAGGCAACTTGTCATTCTGATAAAGATCACTATAAAAGTATGAATAATTCAATGTTCGGTAAGACCATGGAAAATGTTTTGAAATATGTTAACGTTAAATTGTTAAATCATTGGAAAAATCATGGGAAATCACAGGGGGTTGAATCCATGATAGCAAAACCTGAGTTCCACAGTTTATCAGTATTTTCGGAGAACTTAGTTGCTATTCAATTGAATAAAACTAAAATCCTTTATAATAAACCAATTTACTTAGGATTATGTATTTTAGATATATCTTAAACTTTCATGTATAAATTTCATTACGACTACATGAAAACCAAATATCAAGAAAATCTCAGGCTTCTTTATACAGATACCGATAGTTTAGTATATCAAATATTCACTGAAAACTATTATGAGGACACAAAATCAGAGCTCGATTTATATTTTGATACATCAGACTATCCATCTAACAATCAATGGTTTACCATTAATAAATAAAAAGCAGTCAGGGTTTTTTAAAGTTGAAAATAACGGTAAAAATTTTAAAGAGTTTGTTGGCCTACGATCTAAAATGTATGCCTTAGATGTTGAAAATCACAATCTTATATAGGAGTACCTAAATGAATTTGTTACTAAAAAACTGACCCTCAACGATTATAAAAAGTGTTTAAAAAAATGTAGAACATACCCAAATGCTAAGATTTAAATCAATAAAACATGTAATATTTACCCAAAACATAAATAAAGTATCATTATCTCATAATGATACAAAACGATATTTGCTAGAAAACTCTTCGGACACTCTTGCGTGGGGCCACTATAAAATACCGCATCAATCATCACAAAATTAATTTTGCATGTAATTTATAATCACAGAACATTCAAAAATTTCAACATTATTTTTTGTACATTGAGAATTTTTAATTATTAATTGTGAATTCCTGTGTAATAATTGCAGAAAATGTTAATAAATTTTAGTTTTTGTAAATATAGCATGGTGAAGGTGAATTAAAAAAAAACATGTGGTGGTGCTAGTTGTAAAAAATGTAAATAAATTTTAGTTTTTGTAAATATAGGATGGTGAAGGTGAATTGAAAAAAACAAGTGGTGGTACTAAATGTAGAAAATGTAAATAAATTTTAGTTTTTGTAAATATATGTTGGTGAAGGTGAATTAAAAAAAAAAACGTGCGGTTGTACTCTGCATTTGTTTTTAGACAAACTATTTTCAAACAATTGTATTTTTTGTTGTAACTCGAAAAGAGGGTTTGTCGAGTTTTTTGCGGCGTTTCTTCTCAACAGTAATGCCCATTTCCGGAGCGCTGGCAGAGTAAAAAATAAAAATTGTAAATTTTGAATTAAAAAAATATTTTTAATATTATATCTTTGTTTTTGTTTTAATGTGTTTACCCTTATTTTGGTTGATTTATTTAAAAAGTAACTGAGTTCATAAATTGTGTCATTTCAAGTTTATCTGTTTTCATATCAACACGTATTACGAGTTTTAATTATGATACATTTTTATCATCCTTTCACAACCATTGTTGCTGGTCCGAGTGGGTGTGGTAAAACTCAATTTGTCACAAACTTTTTAAATAATTTCAAAGAAGTGTGTAATGTTGAATTTGATGAAATTATTTGGTGTTATGATGAAATGCAACCCCTGTACAATCTGGAAAATGTAAATTATAGTCAGGGAACACCAGATTTTTCAATGTTTGATGGGAAGAAACCTAAGCTTCTTATAATAGATGATCTGATGAGAGAATCAGATGAACGAATAGTTGTCATTTTCACAAAAGGTAGCCATCATAGAAACTTAAGTGTTTTTTATATTACTCAAAACATATTTCATCAGGGGAGAGAGCAACGTGATATTTCACTGAATACAAGTTACATTGTATATTTTAAGAATCCCAGGGACAAAACCCAAATACGTTACTTGTCACGACAAGTTTACCCGGAAAACCCAAAATTTGTAGATGAAGCCTACAAAGATGCTACTAAAGAAGCACATGGTTACCTCATGATTGATCTGAAAAATAATACAAATGACATATGTCGTTTTAAAACAAATATATTTCCGTTTGATGGTCATTGCATAGTGTATGTTCCTAAAAAGGGGTATAAATACGACAAAAATCAACAAATTTTAGTCAGTTTTTCATGATGCATGCGAGAGTAAACACATATAAACATTTACTTGAAGCATTGCAGTTGCTTAAACCAAAATATCGCACGGCGTTACTAAAATCTTGTGATGATGATGAGATCAACATTATTTGTGAGTGCATTTATAACAATCTAAAAGGAAAAATTCCATTGGAAAAAAAAGAAAAATCTAAATAAAAAAACATATAAAGATATCTTACGGAAATTAGTTTCAAAAGGAAAACATAAAATAAAAAAAACTGTTATAATTCAAAAGGGAGGTGCATTTCTACCTATTATATTAGGAGCAGTTCTAAGTGCCTTAGTTAACTCTTTATCATAAACAAAATGGAAAATACAAAAAAAATGCTATTAGTAAAATCAGATTTTATTGAAAGACTCAAACGCAATGAGTCATCCCGTCTAGATGCTGAGATGCAAAAAATCCTTAAAAGTAAAATGAATGATCGTGAAAAGTGGACTTTATATTCCCAAGCATTGCATCGATTTTTACATTTTATTGACACAGATCGAAAACCATTTAGAATACCAATCGTAACGGAGGGGGAGCTTCAACTCAAAAACGAAAGTAATGATCTAAAGTCAAAAGTGAACAAAAAGGAGATTAATTAATATAATTAGTCAGTTGTAAATCCGCCTTTACCAGAAGGAGATGGTACTACAGCATTTACACCGATTGGTCAAACAAATCCAGAACCAATGCCAATAAGCCCATCAAAAATTATAGATATATTACCCAAATCATATGAGAAAAAAAACTCGAACTTTGTTGGATTGCATTGTTTTAAGTAAACCAAAAATTTGGTGGAAGCCAACTGGTGAAGTTGTAATACACAACCGCACCATTTCAAATAGTAATATTACTGATCTGATAAGTGACACGGTTAGATCTCTTAAACGTCCTAAACCAACAGGGTGGGAAGAGTTTGCATTACTTTTAAGAGATATAAGAGTTCCTTTAAGCTGCATAGGCAATCCTGCAAACTTGGAATTTATTAAAACAGCTCAATCGATTGAACCCATTACATTACCTGCATCTACAAGTACGAGATCGTCAACAGATAAAGAAAAACAAAGAACTACACCACTTACTACAGGACTACTTAAGCGGCATCATAAGAAAATTGATTGGGAGAAATGGACTCCTTATTAGATATTAATAGGATCTACTATGATGTCTCCAATCCAGCTGGTTATAGTAGTTTAAATAATATAGCGAAGGAAATGAAACAACAAATTAACAAAGATTAATTAAAAAAATGGTTACAATCTCAAGATACGTACACGCTTTATAAACCTATTCATAAGCGATTCACCAGAAATAGATATATCCTATCTAACTTTAACGAACTCTGGCAAGCTGATCTAAGTGACATGAGTACGTATAGTCAATATAATCATGGATACAGATATATTCTTTGTGTTATTGATGTGTTCAGTAAATATGCTTTTGCGAGAGCCATGAAAAAGAAAGATTCATCAACAGTTAAATAATGTTTTGAAAGCATATTTACCGAAGCCAACTCTGTTCCTCATCATATACCTACAATCTGATAAAGGTACAGAATTTGTGTCAAAGGTGGTGAGAGATTATTTTAAGAGCAAAAACATTAATTATTATACTACTAATAATCCCGACATTAAAGCAAGTATAGTGGAAAGGTGTCAAAGAACTCTTAGAAAGAAAATGTGGCGTTACTTCACTCATAATAATACATATAATTACACTAATATTTTACAAGATCTTCGTCATTCTTACAACCATAGCTACCATTCTAGCATTAAAATGCGACCAATTGATGTTAATTCTAATAATATTATGACCGTTTGGAATAATTTATATTATCGAAATAAGATACACAAATTTCATTGGAAACCCCAAAATTGAATGTAGGCGATCATGTTAGAATAACTAAATATAAACATGTCTTTCAAAAGGGTTATGAAAGTAACTGGAGTGATGAAATATTTATAATTAATTCAATTATTAATAGATCACCGCGAGTTGTTTAGATGTTAAAGGATTTGGAAGGCGAACCCATCATTGGTACATTTTATTCTAAAGAGTTACAAAAAGTGACTTACCTCCCCCCCACCGAGTATAAAATTGATAAAATAATACGTTCGCATCATATTAGAAGCATAAAGGAAATACTAGTGAAGTGGCAAAGTTATCCCAATGAATTTAACTCTTGGATACTCGCATCAAGCTTGAAAAAAATATGAATGAAAATAGTTTTTATTTAACTTTGTTAAGCAACAGTTCAACGGATTACTATACGGACAACACGACTGCACATTTTCTAACTAAATTACCTAAGAACGTAAAATTAGAAGGGGAGTGGGTAGTGGGTTGGATTAGTGGAATTTCAATACCCGTGTTCCATGTATAATGTTCAAGATCATGAAAATATAATTTACATAAAGAAAAAGGTGGTGTCACCCACAAACAAGTCATCGAAAATTGTTGATATAAAATCTCATATACCAGCCACTACATACTATAATATTGATCATTTCCTTCAAGCGTTTAATGAGAACCCATAGATCAAATTTGAAACAAGTTACATATGGAAAAAACACTGCCAATTTATATTTAGGAATACCACCACAAATATTTGTTTACACCGATATAATTCACCCGCAAGTAGTTGGAGATGTTATAACAGCATTGCTTAGAATAATACCACTAGATCCAACTAAGTTTATTTATGGGGCATATAAAACTCACATTTTCTCACCTGCTCACTATGTACCGGTTTTACGTAGGGAGTTCGATACTATTGAAATAGATATAAGAACAACTACCGGTGTTAATGTACCATTCCAATTTGGTAGCTTCTGCGTGAAGCTACACTTTCAACGAGTAAAATGAATTATAACACATCGTCAGTGTCTTGCCCTTACCAGCATTATTATTCGCATCAAGCCGGCTCTGGTGTAGGAATTGTCTATAAAGGAGTTCCATTTCAACGAGGGCATGGTATAGGGAGTTTTTAGGGAGGGCTATGTAGATCAGTGCTCCCTTTGTTATCTAGTGGTTTGAAAACCATTGGAAAATAAACGTTAGGTGCAGGGGTTGATTTGTTATCCGATATGGTAAATTCACGCCCTATGGATAGTTCGATTAGATCACGATTCAAGGAGGTAAGTGTTAATTTAAAAAGAAAAGCTGATGAAAAAATTGATTCCCTCATGACGGGATCTGGGTATAAAATGACATCTAAAAGAAGGGAACCGCTCATTACATTGAAAGCATCGAGACGAAGAGGAAGTAAAAAAAATAAAAACAAAACTCTCGAGGATATATTCACAAACTAAATAATGTCATTCCTACGTAGTCATTCTTGTGAATGTGCGAAATCTGAATTAGATAAATTTGCCCTTCCATCAACTCAAACAAGTATTGAAAGTGGAAAGTGGGTTCATTACAAACCAATTTCATCATTAAGTGATGACGCTCCCATCGAATTCCAAGTTCCCGGATCAGGAGATGGCTATGTTGATCTATCCCACACAATGTTACATATTAATGCTAAAATATTGAATCGGGATGGTATAAAATGAAAACCAGATACCTTGGTTGCACCGGTCAATAACTGGTTACATTTGCTTTTCAGTCAACTAAATGTATATTTAAATCAAAAACTCATATCACCACCATCTCAGATCTTAGCCTAGTTGTACAAAATGTGGTCACAGAATTATCACCAAGTTTTTGGAGTTGTTGGTGAGTCTGTGGCTCTGCCTACCCCACTCTGGGAATGAAGGCGTGAGTTTATGATTGATTGATTGATCATATCACCACCAAACACTACATATGCTTACCGTGCTTATATCGAAAATCTTCTTAACTATGGACCAGCAGCCAAAGAAACTCACCATACTTGTGGATTGTGGTATGCTGATACTGCAAATCATATGGATACTATTGATGCTAATAACAAAGGGTTTCACAAAAGACTAGAATTTGTCAAAGAGAGTAAGGAAGTGGAAATGATGGGGCATTTACATGCCGATATATTTAACCAAGAGAAATTCTTAATAATTGGTGTCGAAATACGTATTAAGTTAGTACGTTCGAAGGAGTCATTTAATCTAATCTGTCATCAAGATAAAAAAAATAAAGTGCAAATAATGGATGCCAGTCTCATTATAAGAAGGGCACGACTTAATCCTAGCGTTTTGTTAGCACATCAAAAAGTATTGGCAACGACGACTGCAAAATATCCTATCACAAGAGCAGAAGTTGAGGTTCTTGCATTACCGTCGGAGATACACGGTAAAACATTGGATAATATATTTCTTGGGCAAATCCCTAAAAGATGTAATATTGGTTTTGTATCAAATTCAGATTTAATGGCAATTTAGCTATGAATACATTTAATTTTCAACACTATAATATGAATTCGTTTAGTTTATATGTCGATGGTCATGAAATTCCTTCTAAAACATTACAACCATCATTTGGTTCTGGTTCTGGGTTATTAGCATCATCATATCACACTTTACTTTCCGGAACTGGTATTCATTTTCACAACGAAGGTAATGATATAAGCAGAGCGGATTATGGAGCAGGTTATTGTTTGTTTTGTTTTGATTTAACCCCTGATATATCTGCTAGTTCAACTTCACACTGGAATCTTGTAAGGCATGGAAGTGTTCGCTTAGAAATTCGCTTTGATGTTGCTCTACCCTGCACCATTAATTGTATTGTGTATGCAGAATTTGATAACGTTATTGAAATAAACAAAAATCGTGATATATCTGTAGATTACAATAGTTAGTAAACACATAAATACAATGTTTTAATCCATTTACTTTATTTCATTGTAGCCATTGTTGGCAACATCATCAAGTTATTCATATTTTTTTATTAAAAATGGATGCAAATGAAATTAAATTTTGTATGAAAAAATCAGCCCATCTTTTGAATTAAACGTTTTTGCTGCTAACAAAATTCCTATTTGGGTTAATCTTCCCGTCTTTATTGTAAGTAATTTGGACCCAGACTCGAAACTGGGCTCCCACTGGGTTGCTATACATATTGACATTAATGGTATAGGGGAATACTTTGACTCCTTTGCTCGGAAACCTTCAGGTTATCATAAGTTATTTTTAATAGAGAATACCAAGCGCTGGTCTTATAACTATAAACCACTTCAAAACCATTTTACCTCTGTTTTTTTTTTTTTTTTTATAATATAGGGAGGCAGACGAGCAGCCGGCTCACCTGATGGTAAGTGATTGCCGTCGCCCATGGACACCTGAAACACCCGGGGGGTTAAAGGTGCGATGCCAGCCTTTTAAGTAAGTGTAGGCTCGTTTCTTGAAAGTTGCAATGTTGTACCGGTCCGGAAATACCATAGCAGGCAATTGATTCCACAGTGCAGTCGTACGTGGCAAGAAGTTTCTTTTGAAACGTACGGTGGTACTCTGCCAGTCATCCAGGTGCTGAGGATGGAATTTTAATTTATGGCGAGTAGTTCAGTGGTGAAATTTTGCGGCAGGAATTAGCTCGAACAATTCATCAGAGCACTCCCCATGATATATGCGGTAGAAGATACATAAGGATGCAATATCTCTCCGCAGAGCAAGGTGGTCAAGCCGACCGGTGAGAACATCATTGTCGACGATTCGAGTCGCACGGCGTTGTACACGGTCAAGAGGAAGAAGCTGATACTGGGGTGCCCCGGCCCAAAGGTGGTAACAGTATTCCATATGGGGCCTAACTTGTGCCTTATAAAGTTGGAGGCGATGTGCCGGAGTGAAATACCGTCTTGCTCTACCAAGGACACCCAGTTTTTTAGAGGCCAACTTGGCTTTATCTTCCAAATGACCACGAAATTGGACGGTACTCGAGATGTCGGCGCCGAGAATCCCGAGAGTCGGTTTCGCAACTAGGGAAGTACTCTGAAATAAAGGGGAAACAACAAGGGGGGTTTTCTTAGCAGTGAACGCGCAGACTTGAGTCTTTTTGGGGTTGAATTGCACTAAGTTAAGGAGACCCCCAACTCGAGGCTAGGTCCAATGTAGCCTCAATTTCAGACCCAAGTTTGTTCCGACACTCATTGACGTATGACTGAGAGATGTTCGGACAGCCCTGGTATGACGCATCTACTGTACTGTCGTCTGCATAGCAATGAATGTTACTAGATTGCAACATATCATTGATATGCAGAAGAAACAGTGTTGGCGATAACACACAGCCTTGTGGGACACCAGCGTTCACGGGCTTGGAGTCTGAGCACGAACCGTCGACAACGACCCTGATGCTACGCTCCGTGAGGAAGCTGGCAATCCAGGTGCACAGTTTTTCAGACAGCCCATAGGAAGGAATCTTCGAGAGAAGTGCCTTATGCCAAACCCGATCAAAGGCTTTCGCCATGTCTAAACTGACCGCTAGGGCCTCCCCCTTACTCTCAACCGCTACAGCCCATCTATGGATCAAGCAGATCAAAAGGTCGCTAGCAGACCGTCCCTGACGGAACCCGTACTGGCGATCACTGATGAGCTGGTGCTCCTCTAGATATCTTAGGAGCTGGCGATTAATAATGGATTCCATTATTTTGGAGAGTAAAGAGGTGATAGCTATGGGTCTGTAGTTATTTGGATCAGAGCGATCGCCCTTCTTAGGGATCAGGTGCACTACGGCCGTCTTCCATGAGAACGGGACTACGCCTGTGGTATAAGAGTGTCGGAAAAGACGCGTTAGAACCGGTGCCAACTCAGGAGCGCACGTTTTCAGCACTACAGGGGGAATACCGTCTGGGCCACTTGATTTGTGAATGACTAAGGAGAAAAGTGCTTTACGAACAGATTTTTGGGTAAACTGGATATCCAGCATGGCACTCAAACACCGTGGAAGGATCGGCGGATGTTTGTGGGGAATATTATTTAGTTTATTTGTATTTTAAATTGCATGGGAAAACTATGAAAGATTTGCTAAGTTTGTTTTCTGAAAATTCATTATGTAATGATCTTATATTAAGAAATATGTTTAAGACTTTTTTTGTGAAATAAAAGAATATGAGAACTAAAATATGATTTTTATTTTTGCATGTAATACAAAAGGTATATATATAACCATACAGGTATATGATTTCTAAAACAAGGTGGGGACTGTTATCTTTACAAATATTACAAAGTACAAAATCAACACTTGCTTTATTTTTTGCAATACGGAACACCCAATAGTTATTAACTATTCATTCAAGTCTAACAATTCCGCGTAAGACGTTGCGATACGATATGGGAAAGAAATGGGAAACACGTTAATAGGTACCTGCATATGCTTATCTAGGCATAAAAGTAGTTTTACAAAGAAAGATAATAACTTGAATTCTCGAAAGGTAAGGATTTTACATGTAATACAATAACAAGCTTTTGTTTAACCTACACAAACACTTGTTATCACTGTTTCTTATTGTCAATAAAATATTTTACACAACTGTCTTTAGAAGCTACTTGCTTTGTAATGTTAAATATAACATCACGTGTAGTTTGGAGCTGGGTGTCTTCGTCAGCGTGTTTCCAGTGCTCAGTGAGGGGAATGTTTTTAATTTTTTGCATGTCATATATCTCGATTTTAATCAAGTGAGAAGCGTATGCCCCGTCGTCTTGTCTGGTTGATATATACCCCATCCCATCAGGAAAACTTTGTCTCACATTCGAAGATCGTTTCAATACTTTAGTTTTCTTCTTGGGATGTTCAAAAAAGCTGTCGATGTTATTTACTGGACGCTTTTTTGCCATGGACTGCTTAACTTTAAAACCAGGCGTGCCTTCTTCGTCGGTTGATTCATCTTTATTTTCCGTGTAGTAATAGCTCTTGAAAGTATTTTCAGAGAACTGAAACAGTATCAAACAATAAATTACACAACTGTTTAAATACTTTTAACAAAACACGGTGAACAAATGCTAAAAAGACACACAATTAAGTTATAATACTTGTACATACTCACATCCATTATTAGCCCTTTTTATAAACACTTCACTGCACGAAACAACACTTTTATGTCTATATACTGCTATAGGTACAGGGAGCCCCGGTAACGAGGGCTGCTGCGTAGTCAATACTTGTTGAGACACAGTACCTCATCGCTTTTATACGCTCCGTAAGTTAAGCGTCTTCCCAAAAACAAGTTTGAACTTGTAGTTCATCAAACATAGACGCCGTATTATTCACCAACACCCAAAATAATAAAACGCACAAGTAACAATTGCGTCTTTTGTGAACATAAAAAATAATAGACGGCTACCAATAAAACAATTAAATCGTTATAACAATGCACTCGGGTACACAAAACTTGTCGATACAGGCTTTTTTGATTGATATACCTACTCCATAGCGCTTTGAATCAAGTCAGAACTAGTTTACATGCCTCGTTTTAGTTTTACATACTAGTGTGTTACAATAAAATTAAAATGTATGTGAAGGTGAACCCCATATACGTACCAGATAGATAATGTTACAGCTAATGTTAGCCGCAGATACATACTCGTAGATACATACCCGTACGTAGGTTAGTACCCTTACCATGAGTTACAATTACCGTACTCGCTAGCGAGTCGAATGTTCTGTCCCTCGAAGACCTCGCAGTATTCTAATCGAGTGTGAGGGAGAGAGTATTCGACTCGCTAGCGAGTACGGTAATTGTAACTCGTGGTAAGGGTATAGATTGCATTTAACCACTATATTTTTAACAAGCTAAGTGTAGGTAATTCATTTAGAAATACCTATATGCAATATATGGTTTTGATAGTTGTTTAGAATAGTTGTTGAGAATAAGTAACAACAGCTTAAGATAATAATACGAATACTAAGATTAGATAGATTTACTAACATTAACTTAGGTAAATTGAATTAAGTAAAACTTAGGAATTAAGCTAGATTTAAATCAGCTGTTACCTTAGGTTAAGCTCATGTAAAGTTAGGGGATCCTTAATAACAGTCGACTATTGGGTGTTTAAATTTTAAAACCACTCGTAACTTTTTTGTTGGTTGATTCATGTTTATTTTCTTGAAAGTATTAAAAACAGTAGGTTTGTTAAGTTAGATCAGGTTGTATAATGTTAGGTTAACTTCAGTAAGGTAGGTTAGGTTAGGTTAGAACTGTAACCCTTAAAAAACAGTAGTTTTAGGTTAGTTTAGTTTTATTTATTGCATAAAACAATTACATTATAAATTACATATATAATTTACATGCATTGATCTATGTTCGTCAAAATAGGTACAATAATTAACACAAAATAAAAGTAGCAGTCATAACATACCTAAATAATTAAATTTGACAAATAACAGAAAACTAGAAAACTATACTAATACTAAGTCAAGTACCTAATACAAACACAACATCAAATTAGAGAACCCTAGAACTACAGTTTAATGTCAATAAATTCGCTAACTGAATAAAATGCATTCTCCATTAAAAGGTTCTTTAGTTGACGGTTAAATGTTTCATCATTTGATTCACATTTTAAATCAGTGGGTAGGTGCTCATAGAACGTTGGGCCAATAACACGCGGATTTTTGCTCGCAAGCGCCATGCGACGAGGCACTGTGCGCAGGCGGCCCGTGCTACGAGTGATCTTACCTTGCACTCCCATACGATCGAAGCTGTTTATATTTCGTCGAGTGAACATTATTATTTGTTATAAATATAGGGAATAAAGTGTCATGATACGGTATTTAGTGAAGGTGGCTTTGCAAGAGTCCCTCTGTTTTAAACCGGCAAGAATTCGAACTGCACGCTTTTGGAGAATCATAATACGTTTAGATTCGGTGGAGTTTCCCCATAACATAGTACCGTAAGACATGAGTGAATGGAAATATGCAAAGTAAGCTTGCTTCAGCGTGTCACACGTCAGTAGTTCTTTCAGCTTGCGTAATGCATATGCCGCAGAGCTCAGCCTATCAGACAACTTATCTACGTGAGATTTCCAATTTAAGTTAGAATCAAGCGTGAATCCCAAAAACCTGCATTGATGACATAATGGTACGGGACTATTTATCGATTGTGGTGCAGCAATGCCCCTTCCTGAGAACAACATAATATTCGACTTGGCCACATTCAGGACGAGCCCATTCACCATGAACCACTGTTGCAGCTGATCATAAACTTTGTTTATTTTTTCATTGAGCTGCTCATAAGTGCGAGCACATACCACCACAGTAGTGTCATCAGCGAATAGAACCACTAATCCATCCGTAATGGACGAACTGAGGTCGTTTATAAACGCAAGAAAAAGGGTATTCCCTAATGAGGATCCCTGCGGAATGCCCATTGTGACGTCACTAGCACGAGACCGTAGTTTTTGACCGTTAAGTACTATCTCTACCGTCTGTTTACGGTTTGTAAGAAAAGACTGCAATAATTGATATGCTTTATTCCGAATACCGTAACAATGCAATTTATGTAACAACAATTCGTTATTTATAACATCGAATGCCTTGGATAGGTCACAGAATATGCCAGCCACTTTATATTTGCTATCAAGACTCATGATAATGGAGTCAAATATCATATGAGCCGCATGAGTAGTTGACATATCCCGCCTGTAGGCAAACTGTTTATCAGTTAATAAGTCATTTTTCTCTAGATGTTGCATAATAAGCGAAGATAGAAAGCTTTCAATCATTTTCGATATATTTGGGACTATTGTTATAGGCCTGTGGTTGTCTATATCAGTTTTATCACCTTTCCCCTTATACACCGGACACACCCTTGTCGTTTTCAGCGCATCAGGATAGATGCCACTTTGCAACATACCATTTATAAGCACAACCAGAACGTCTGACACGACCGGCCAGATGGCTAATAATGTGTTGACAGATATGTTGTACAGGTCAAGGGTATTCCGCGTCTTGAGCATGGACTTGATCACCGCGTCGAGGCCCGCCCGCGTGATGTTTGGGAAGATGAGCTCAGGGATATCAAATTCACGTAGGTGATGGCGAACATGACGGGAAGACGATTCGAGATTCAACTGCAGAGAGAAATTGGATGCAACATTTAGGAAATGGTTGTTTAAGTGGTCAGGTATGTCTTGATTTGGTATGTTACGATTGTTTTTGTCTTTGAGACACGTCATACTTGAACTTTGTGCTCTAAAAGATACTTCCTCGTTTATAACGCGCCATATTTCCTTAGCAGGGTGCCTACTCTCCTCTAAACGCCTGTTAGTGTAGTCCTTACGTGCAGATAATGTTGCACTCTTTATTAGAGCTGCGTAATGTGAAATGCATTCAGAAATGATTTTTTCATTCGGATATTGCCTACGTATTTCATTTAAATCTTCGTATTTCGATATGTAGTTATAAATTTCATCTGTTATCCAGGGAATACGACATTTACTTTTTAATCTTATTTTTTTATTTGGGAAATGAATGTCAATATAATAAGTTATTATTCTAATAAATTTGTCAAATTTATAATTATTATCTGAATTACAATCATAAACGAATTTCCAATCATAATTTAATATATCAATATGAAATAAATTTGTAGCATTACTAGAGAATATTCTACGCTCAATGAACGAATTTTTACTGGTATTTTTTGTTTTGGATATTGGAGTGGGTAAAAGGAACCGTTGCGCGTTGTGATCGCTAATGGCGGTGTCGATCGGCGCCACTGTTATTGGACCGCTGCTGTCGCTCGGCACCACACCACAGTCAATGGATGATATGCTATCAGCTGTGACTCGGGTTGGAAAATTTACAATGTTTTTGCAGCCGTAACTGTGTAGTATGTCGTCTAATCGCCGCTTTAAGGAATTGTCATTATAGTAATCCACATTTAAGTCGCCGACCAAAATAAACCTTTTATTTTCGTCACTTAACCTACATAAAAGTAATTCAATTTTATTTAAAAACGTGTCAAAATCACCATGTCCAGTTCTATACATAACAATAACAATTAATTTTAAATGACAAATTTCAATCGCAGCGAATTCGCAATGATATTGTAGGGCGAGGGTATGAAGGTCATTTCGCTGCTTATACTGTGTACCCGCGCGGACAAACAACGCCACTCCGCCGTGCGCTATATTCGATCTGCAATAACTATTCGCGAGCTCATAATTACATAGTTTAATTAAATCTAACTCATTCTTTCTGGACCAAACTTCACTACAGGCCAATATATCAGGTTGTTCAGTGAATAATAACAAGTCTAACAGTGATGTTTTACTAGTGATTGACCTAACGTTTTGGTGTATAACTATAAAATTTATATTCTTACAAGCGTTGTCATCAATTAATCCGGATTTCGCTGTGTCGCGTGGTCCTTGGAGTTTTTTGCCGCAATAACGTTGAAGCGCCGGATGGACACACCCTCTGGCCAGTTTTTGGGGTTTTTGACATCCTTCACGATGTCTGTAGGCACATCAAGCCGGAACGAGGAGTACTGGCCTCTTGTTACCACCAGTTTTTGGCACTTAACGCCCTTGAAGCCCATCTGCGAGTCGAGGTGTCGTATGATGTCTGTCTCAGTTGTTTCTGGGCTTAGATTGAACAGGTGCAGGCTGTTCAGTCGCGGAGGGGCAGCTCGTAATCCCATCAACTTGTTGGACTCATCACCACATAAGAGGTTGGCCGGCAAAAACTTTATTGGTGATTCATGCGGAGCAGAAGATTGCATTTCCGTCGACGCTTGAACCACTGGAGTAGTGATTGCAACTGCAGCGCTATAGGTGGTGGCAGAACAGCGGGCAGAACGCAGGCGGGAGCCGATCTAGATCTTTTAGTAGGCGGAGATGAAACCTTATTGCCAGCGACCTTTGGTGGGCAATCTACTGGGATGTCATTATTAGTACCGAGTGTATTTGTGTCCATTTTATGCTGTACGTTTGTGCTCACCGTTTCCGGGATGAAATTAATGCCGTGTGGACCAGAGTCATTCAGCGAGACATGTGCAAGTGTGGTCAATTGTTGAGGAATCTTAGTAGATGAATATTGTGTATGGATGTCACAATGTGTTTCATCAGCAGCTAAGTCAGGTCTGTTTATTTTTGCATATTTTAGTATTTCTTCTATTTTTCCGTTTTGTGTCTGTAACTGTTGTTGTTGTAAGGCAATTATCTCGTAGCAACTATTTAGTTTTCCTTGTATTTCCAAAAGACTGTGCTCAAGATTTAAAATAACGGACACTAACTTTTAACTTTTAACTTTTCAAGTAGGTATGTTAAGCTAGGACAGGTTTCACGATGTTAGGTTAACTTCAACAAGGTAGGTTAGGTTAGGTTAGAACTATGAGCCTTAAAAACATTATGTTAAGAAATCCACTATGGTTACTTAATTAAATGATATGAGAAACACGTAGGTAAAATTAAAAATCACATTACAACAGTTAATAGCACAATCAGTTAATATGTAAAAAAAAGGTCGAAATGCGCCCAATGCAAGACAATGGACGCCCCGAGAACAAAGAGGCTGGCGTTCGCGCAAACAATAGGCTGAGCGACCACGGGACACCCAGGTAGTTGATAACCTTTTGTATTGAGGACATGGACCATTGCCAGCTATGGGAAGGAGTGATCTGGGAGTCTCGGGACCCGTCCCAAACGCTCTAAATGGGGGGATAAACACCGAAAAAAATACTAATTTTTTTTTTTAGGAACGAAACCCCGCCTCTCGTTCGTCAGAGCACCATTTTTTTCGGGGGAGTAGAGTCGGGGGCAGGACCGAGGATTCCCTACTACTGGCAGAAACAAAAGCCGGTTACCACGGAACCATAACGAAAAAAAGCAAGGTATTTATTTCATTAATTTTATTCATATATTATGTTACTCTTTTAATTTATCAACATTATACTTTTGAATATCGTGTTTTGTTTATTAGCATGTGTTATATGTGATGTACCTACCTAATAAAATTATATATTTTTGATTACAGCTTAGTGAAGAAGAGTGTGGACGTATTTCAAATTATTAAGGATGAAGAAAAATGCACATCTGAGCAACCAACTTCGCAAACCTCAAAAACAATATCATCGTTTGCTAGCCGGGTGTCTTCGGGTACTTCTTGACGCTCTACGATCGCGTCAGGCGATTTTTTAATCGATCCGAAGATTTATAAGACCGAAGACCTACAAACAACGGATGCCTTGGAACGCTACAAAAAGGCGTTAGTGGCTGTCAAATTGCAGTGCGAGGAGAAGTCGTCAGAGTTGGAGCAAATCCAGAAATTCATAGGTACGGCCTACAAAATTTTCAAAGATAGTGAGCCCACTTTCTTTTCCAATTCTTATAAAATAGTATTTTTCACAATCGTGTTATAATAGAGAGCTTTTTAGTCGAGTACCGTGTTTAGGCCACGAAGCTTGCTGAGTGGCCTAAGTAAGGTACAAGATTAAAAAGCTCGATTATGACACTATTGTGAACAATAGGGGAGAATGGGTAACAGTGGATCACGGGGTACAGCGGATTATTTGCTATAACTTAGCATGTGTTGCGCTTTACGCACACAAACAAACGCGTTGTTACTGCGAGTCCATACGCCTCTCCTCCGCGCTACTCGCCACCGCGGTATCAAAGCGGGTTGACGTGCTGTCATACTCCGGTCACTCAGTAAGACCGAAAGTATATTTTAACGTGATTTAATTTTTATTTTTATTTTTAAATGACTAAGAAATATAAATATTAGATTTTTGTTTTACTCTTGTTATTTCTTTTTTTTAAATAAACAATGTTGATTCATCTTTGGGATAGGTAGTTTATTTTAAGTAATAATAAATATTTTTTTGTTTCATAACGGTCTGTGGGTCACAGTGGATATTTTCGTTTTGGGTCACAGTGGACTGATGATCCAGTGTGATCCGTGAAGCTAAAATTCATTCTTACTTTTTGCAGCTAAAAATGCCTCGCAATCCGAGTTAGAAAAACCAAAATTGGAATTCACACTAGCGAATTGTTTGCTTTTTGTTTTTTTTTTTTAACTTGCGTTAACAGTGATATTTGTTAAATATTGATAAGATTGTTTAGATTATAATAATAAAAGACTATCTATTAGTACAAATAAACAAGTAATTCTATGAAAATTCTTGTCTTATACTATATTTTTTCTATAGATTCAGTGTGCCCCAGTCCTGGGTCACAGTGGATAATTTCCCTTTTTTTCTAAACTGGCTATATCTTGAAAGTTTATGTGACATTCGCCAATAAATGCATTTTTCTTGGAAGATTAGGTACCCATATTATAATTGAATTTCAATGAATAATCATTTGGCCATACATTTTGGAATTGCAGGACTTAGAAAAAAAAGTGATCCACTGTGTTTAAGTCATTAATACGAGTATATAAGAAAACTAAATATCGTAAGCACTATCACACCACCGGCGTCCGTAATGTTGCAGTACTGTGCTGTGATTGGCTAAATACTAGCCAATTACAAAGCGTAGTTTTTTTTTTATGCCCTGGATACAGAAGCAAGTTCAAGTAGATTTTTGACAGATGACGCGACGCTGCTACGTTCCGAACTGCCATAGATTGCCAATTGTTTTATGTTTTATGTTTTTATTTGGAAAACAAACAGAGTAAAACGTACATAATAAACTTACTTTCTAGGCCTTAAACAAAACATGCGTCCTACTCCTCAACAGTTTCCACTAAGACATGATTAAACAAGATTGCTCTTTACATAATACAGATTTTAGCAAAAACTACAAAAATAAAATTAGATAGCTACATGTAACTACTTATATCTACACATCAGCACATTAAGCAGAATCACGAAATAAAGGATAGTATCACGCAAATATAAGGATAGTACCACCAAAACAAAAGGTGCTACCAACAAAAAAAGATGAAGATCACGCACAAACCAATACAACACGCACAAATGGATTGTCAAGAACGATAATTTAGCTAGAACTTTACCATTGATCCTCAGGGATCACTAAGAGAGATTTACGCAGAACTGTATTTTCCTCTTTCACCGCGGCCACTTCAGCTTGCACATTTGAAACTATGTTTTCTAAATCCTGAAATTTCTGCGACCATGTTTGGAATGTAGCGGTTAAAGCGTCTAGCTTAGCGTGAAAGCTATTCTTAAGCTCAGACATGTCCTGTGATAACAGTTGGAACTGTCCATTCATGCTACTCAATAGCGCTCCAGTGTCGATGCTAACAATCGAAGGTAAATTATCAGTGTGTTCGCTTCCTTGTTCTTTGTGTATCGGATCAAGTCTCCTTAAACAAGGACACATTATTATCGAAATACGGAGTTCTATTTTCATTTTTTTTCGGTTGTCTAGAGCTTATCGAAACAGTAATTTCGGTTGTTTCGGAAGTCACATAGACTATTAAACGATGAAAAGAGTGACGTTGCAGTATTCTCTATGAAATCTTAATACACCGATTTTAATCGACGAGTAAGTACAAAAAATAGGTTCTGTTTAATAATAATGTTTTTTATAATTTTCAAATTCATCGCTCAATAGATACGTACCGTGAAATTAATCAAAGATAGTAAGCTCACTTCCTTTCCCAATCCTTATAAAAAATTGGTATTAGTGTTTTCTATAATTTTTAAATTCATCGTTCATATTTACAAAAATTGGTTATATTATTTCCCATTTCTTACAAAAATAGACCCTTACTAATAGTGTTTGTTATAATATTTTAGCTACCTAGTCATAATGCCTTATTGCGTTTCGTGTAGCATATCTGTAGAAAAAAAAAATGGATAGGACATCTTCGAAGCAACACACATAAAACAAAAATTCCTTAACTAAGACAATTCATGACGGTATTGAAATGGTGCAATCTGCATTCCGTAATCGTATCGCAACATATAGGATTTAATTTTCATCCTCAAATAGTTCTTGTTCGGGATCTGTTGATATGTTCATGAACTCTATTAGTGATAAAATAAAGATGCTTTTAAATTAATCTATTCAAAAGCAAATATGTATAAAAGTTAATTTTGAATTATATGGACTTTTGTACTGTTTAAAAATAACAGCCAATAAATTAAATCTTTTGGCACTAAAAATAAGATTTTATACCAAAATTATGATTTTGAGCTACTGTTTCATAAAGTTTTAGATTGCTTAAAAAGAAAAGTTGAGGAATTCCAAAAGCGTGATAGCGGTTGGGCTTTTTTAAATAATACTCATTTGGAAATTAATATCAATACATTTCAACCTTTAAGTGGGTCAAGCTTTTAAGTTACCTAAAATTATTCAAAATAAAAAAGCATGTCCAGAACAAAGACCAATGCTGTTTTTGTGGTGTGTTATGGCGGCTTTGTATCCCGCTAAAAAACATCCTGAGAGAGTAACTTCTTACCCCGACTTTCATAACGTTTTAAATATTGATGATATTATGCCTTTTCCAGTAACATTTTCTGATATTAAAATATTTGAAAAACGTAACCTCCCCTTGCATTTATTATTTACGGTTTAAAAAATAATACAGTAGTAGGACCGCTTTAAAAATCTGAAAATAATCAGACCAAACAAAAACTATACAACTAATGCGAATTACTATCATTTTCTAATAATAGGAGGTATTATTAGAAAATGATAGTAATTCGCATTTCAGTTTGATCAAAGACTTGTGTCGACTGGTTAGGAGTCAAATAACCGCGCATAATTATATTTTTGTGAAGTATGTTTGGTATTTTTTCATAGTGAACAAGAACTTGATAATCATTTGTGTGGTGGTTTAGTCACGGTGATACCGGAAAAGGCCGCAGTAATTAAATTTAAAAATTACCAGCGGAAACAAAATATAGCGTTTGTGATTTACGCAGATTTTGAATCACTTTTACAGAAAGTTAATGCATGCGGCTGTAGTGCAGACTGTACCGCTCATATAACAGGCAACATAGCTGATTTGCAACTTCACGCGCTTGCCGCGTTCGCGTACTATATAGTTTATTCTGCTGATCCAAGTTATAATCGCTACATTTCATACTGCGGAGATGATTGAGTTGATAAGTTTGTAGATTCAATTTATAAAGATGTAGCAAAAATTAAACAAAATTTTAATATGAATACTCCGATAGTATTTGATGCACAGGATAAGAAAGATTTTTTCACTTCTCATGCTCTTAAAATGTAACTTTAGTCTCTGCACATCGGGACTAAAGTTCCTTTTTAATCTCTAGGGATTAAAGTAAAATTGTTTTAATTTACTTTGGAATCCCCTAAACATCCAATCACGGTGTTTGTGAATGGAGGATTATTGCTATTTTCAGTGTTTTTGTATAGACCACAGAATAAAGACTAAAGGCATAGAAGCCGTGCAATAAGATGAACGTTGCATCAGCTACTTGTCTCTACTTTATAGATTACATTTTGATAAGGGGAAAAGAAACAAAAAATAGGTGTCTTTTCTTCTTTAATCTGTCATGATCAGAATCAACTACCGGACTTCTTTGGCATTACTTTCTTCCACACTGGTGCTTAAAGGTCCAAATCACGCCTTGTGACGATCTCTTTCCAACTCACTATGAAAACCATAAGTAAAAAGAAGTCAACCATAATGTATTTTCTGCCTATTTAGTACGGTTTCTATGCCTTTAGTCGTTATTCTGTGGTAGATATAGACAATATTTAGCGCGTGGAAATAACCTCAAAATGACAACTGTGAAAAAATATAAATAAAAATGATTTAATTTCGTGAAACACAATTAATGATTACGAATATGAATATATTTAATTATATTAAGGATGAATTCATTTTATTATGCTTGGTCCAATTAGTTTTAAAATAGTTTTCAAGTTTGAACCTGTTGGCTAAATATGAAAGCATTTAAAGCGACACTTCACAAAATAATAATAAATAAAAGAAAAGAAAAAAAAAAAATTGTAAGAAACTTTCTGTATCAATATAGTAAATGTGTATAGAACTTCGTCAGTGCTGGATTGAACAAAGCAAGGACAGGGTCCGTAGCAGTAGCGGGTTTGTTTTAGGTTACAGGTTGGGGCGGGCTTTTTTTCCGCAACTGAGCGACTTAGATATGCACTTATTTTGCGTGGGTGTTTGTTTTAAGTTATTCTGCTGGAGAATATTGACTGGATTATTTATCCTATCGTCAACCCTGATGCATATGAGTACACACGCATACGCTTACTGATGTATGTACTTACTATCATTTTAGAGGTTAGACGTGGATGCGCGGGGCCCGTAGCATTTGCTACGCTTGCTAGGTACGTGGCTAATCCGGCACTGAACGTTGTTTTTTTTCCTCGCATTCAAAGTGAAAAGTAGAGTGTTTGACGCGAGACTAAACAACCATAATGACACTCGAACTATAGCCACTCTCGCTCGCTGGCTCGCTCGCGTGGCTAAACATCTCGTGTCATTATGGCTTGTTTTAGTCCCTTGTTGAACAATCTACTATGATAATGCTTCACGATGTTATTGACGCGATAATTTTCTTTTTTCTGATAGGGTTAGGGACCACTGCCATATCACCAGGCGCTTCCGCGGTGCATCACTTAATATTTGCAACTAACAATTAAAATATCATTTTTTTTGTGCCGATATATTTCCACAATGTACGACAGCCATTTATTTATAAAAAAAATGGGAGAAGCACCGGGCACAATGAAACTAATTCCAAAAACTAAGGAAAACTATATTTCCTTTACGAAATTTGTTCCTATCGAGAACGAATTCTTTCAGCTTTGTTTTGTGGACTCATTTAAATTCTTGGACATAAGTTTAGAAAAACTAACAAAAACGATGCAAAAAGAAGATTTCAATCATCTGCATTGTTCTTTCCCAGATTCATCCAAGATTCAATTACTTAAACGTAAAGGGGTTTATCCTCAATGTAACTGCATATAATTTGACATGTAATGTAATTTATACTGTGTTATATTGAGTAATAAAATCTGAATCTGAATCTGAATCTGAATCCTTACGAGTACATGGATAACTGGGATCGTTTTGAAGAGGAATCTCTTCCCCCTAAGGAATGTTTTTATAGCTCCCTAACGAATGAAAATATTTATGAAAAAGACTACGAGCATGCATGCTTAGTGTGGAAAGAGTTTAATATTCTTAATTTAGGAGAGTACACAGATTTGTATCTTAAAACCGATGTGGTTCTTTTAGCCGATATTTTTGAAAAATTTAGAGCGACTTGTAAACAAAATTATAACTTGGAACCTGCATTTTATTTGACAGCACCTAGTTTATCGTTTGATGCGATGTTGTTAAACACCGGTGTAGAGTTGGAGCTTATTAGGAGGAGATTTTAATATGTTAACCATGATTCAGAACGGAATTAGAGGAGGTGTTCGTTCGTGTTCGTGTTCGTGTCCTCGCAGACATGCTAAAGCTAATAAAAAAATTATACCAGATTACAACCCTTTGCAGCCAGACTCCTACATTGTATATATAGATTGTTACAATTTATTCGGTTATAGTATGTACCGCTCGTTACCTGTATCAAATTTTAGGTTTTTAGAACGAAATGAAATTGATGCTTTAGACATAATGCAAATCCCTGATGATGGTAAGTATGGATTTATACTACTACTACTTGAAGTAGACTTAATCTATCCCAAAAATCTGCATAACATACATAATGATCTACCGTTTTGTCAAGAAAAATGCATACCGGTAGGAGGAAAAGAATTAAAACCTGTACCTAATTTGTATGACAAAAACTTTTATGTGATTCTCTATGTGCAACTCAAAACATGTCTTAAACATGGGTTGAAACTGAAAAAAATACATAGGGTTATTACATTTGTACAAGATTCTTATTTAAAACAATATATTGTTCTTAATACCAAATTACGACAAAAAGCTAAATCAATTTTTGAACAAGATCTGTTCAAGCGTATCATAAACTCTTTGTTTGGAAAAACTCTAGAGAATAATTTAAAGAAAATCAACGTGCGACTGGTTAATCAGTGGTGTGATAGTAAGAACATGACTTAAACAAAATCACAGCTGATTAATTAATCGCACGCCCTAACTTTCATAGTGTTTCGGTTTTTACCGAAAACTTAGTTGCGATAAAAAAAAAGATAAAAGATGTTTATTCAGTAAGTAGGCCGCACAGGCACTTTTACACGTCAATAATCTACCAGCGCTTTGCAAGAGACCACTGCTGAGAAAAAACGCCGCAAGAAACTCAACAGTCAGTCGTTTTTTAAACATTACTTATAATATTACACAATTATAAAACTTAACCTAGCATTATATAAAACAATGAATCTAACTTAAATAATAATAATATAAGTATGATACGTAGTTCAGCAGGAAAATGTGTCAAAACTCAGAATTTTCACAAGAACTCATAAATAGTAATAATAATAAAAAAAAATGCATATTTACCTATGACGGTGCAAAAGGGTACGTATCATAATATATAAAGTTCAAAATATATAATGGGTCATAATACATAATGGTCATAATGTATAATGGTTTTATTTCTGAAACTGTAAACTTTTCAGGATTGCTATAAAATAAACCTCACCTAACCTAATGGGTTCTATAAAATGGGCTTTTAAAAAATAAAACCATTATATATTATGACCGTTATGTATTATGACCCATTATGTATTTTGAACTTTATATATTATGATACGATCCCCGGTGCCAAACAGCCACATAAAAGTTTCGATACATTCTCCTACAGAAACCGTGTCCCCTAGACAATACTCATAGCATGTTTACATATTTTTATGACTAAGTTATTATTAAGTTATTTAGGTACTTAGGTGTGTAATTTAGGCCAAGCATTTTTATCTGTTAGATAGTCCTCGACCCTATAGTAAGCTTTAGACATCAACGACTTTTTCAAGTAGTTTTTAAGTACTGGAAATGGTAACTTTAAAACTACGTCAGGTAATTTATTATAGAAATGAATGCATTGACCTACAAATGATTTATATACCTAACGAACACGAATCCTTTTAATAGCAATTTTATTTTTATTTCTTGTATTCAAATTATGTATATCACAATTCTTAATAAAAGAGTCTTGATTTTTAATGACATAAATAATATTCTCATAAATAAATTGCAACGTTACTGTCAAAATACTAAATTCTCTAAATAGTAATCTTAAGGAATCACGGGAGTTTAGGTTATATATAGAAGGAATGGCTCTTTTTTTGTAATGCGAATATGGTCTGTATGTCAGCAGCTTTTCCCCAAACAAGAATACCGTACGACATAACACTATGACAATAACTATAATAAACTTAGCGAGCTGTCTCAACATTGGTAAGTGGTCTGACTTTCCTAGCAGCATAAGCTGCCGAACTTAATTTACCTGCTAGTACTGCTATATGGGGACTCCATTGCAAGTTTTTGTCTATAGTTATTCCTAAGTAAAGCGCTTTATCCACCATTTCCAAACACTCATCATTTAGAAATATACTATATTCTACCGGTCTAACATTAGGCAAAGCGAACCTAACACATTTAGTTTTCTTAGCATTAAGCAGCAAATTGTTACTACTAAACCAATTAAGTACTTTACCTAGCGTGGCGTTTATCCTACTGTAATCGACGGTTTTTCGGTCTACCTTCAAAATCAATGATGTATCATCAGCAAATAGTACAATATCATAAAGGTTAACTACCGTGAGTGGCAAGTCATTTATATAAACGAGAAAAAAGAAAGGATCTAATATAGAGCCCTGTGGCACACCTAATTTAACAGCTGCTCCAATGGACTGTGTTTGGTTTACAGCAATCGTTTGTGTACTATCACTAAGATATGAAGACATAAGATTTAGAGAATTATTTGACAGACCATAATGTTCTAATTTTAATATTAGAGTCGCATGATCTACGCAATCGAAAGCTTTGGAAAGGTCACAAAAAAATCATATTGCATCACAAGATGTCTCTCAATGTGATGTTTCTTATCCAAGATCCTAGAGCGCCTTGTTCATCAGCAATGATCTTCCTACTTAAACAGATATGACCTTCTTAACTCCTTTCAGTCCGGTTTCCGTCCAGGTCATAGTACGGCTACTGCTCTTGTCAAAGTCACGGACAGTAGGTACTAATTGTATCCGCTGCATCACTCACCTCGCTGCGCTCGGCTCTGTGATGCATGTGAATACAATTACGGGAGGCGAATGTGATGCAGCTGATACAATTACTTTGTCGGGCCATCGCCGGTTATTTATTTATTTATAGTTATGATTCATTTGAGATCAATTAGTGAGTCTTGATGTGACTAATCTTATGTCTACTCAAAATGATCCGTCGAACAGATCCGTTTGTTTAATGCAGCGGCAAGCGACCGCTTCGCGATTATAACTATCGCCCGGTAACAGCAAAGTTTTGAGAGATAGATGCATATAGATTGATTGTTCGCTATATACAAATTATTGATTAAGTAGTTTATATTCAACAGGGTATCGAACTGTTTAGAAACATGAGGGAACAGTTCAATTAGAACTTCAAACGGGTCAAGTGAAAAAACAGGTTACTTGTAAATAGGGGAGAGTTCACTTACCACTGGGCAATCTGATCAGTAATTATTATTTAAAAATACATGAATGCGCTCGAAAGAACACATTAATTCCTTCTGACACAATTAGGTAAAAAGACGTTGCGTTCCAATAAGCGTTCAAAAATGTACAATAAAAAATCGAATTGACATAAAATATTATAATTTGACTTGATCTTGTAAACGTTTTACTTAATGTGTTTGGAATTTTGTCCATTTTTAAGTTTTAGATGTTGACTTTTCTTTATTCTGATAAATATCACGGCTCCTTGTAAATTAGTTATAACGAGACCCCATTAGCAACCATCTTAAAATGCACTCGGCTTAAGTAATACTAGTTAATCTTTAAATTATAAGACATTCCAACTTACAATGACCTCTTATCTGTAGAGAGTACATTTCGCTTCCTTTTTAGAATTTCATCTCCGGTTAACACGCGTATGGGAATTCTGCAAGCAAGGCATTTCATATTAGGAAGGTTAGGGAATGTTTATAATGAAATCATAGCTATGATTGCCTACGTTTTTCTAGACAGTCTATTGTTCGTTATATATTATTATGGGGCCGTTTATCATTATGATCACAGCTTTAGAATATCGTAGTACAAATAAGGGAACTTTGGTTCATTTGCACACATCATTTCGGGTGCTCCATTGGTCCCTCCTAACTGACCACAAAGTGATAAAAGTGCAAGTCCAGTGCAGTGATAGTTCATGTTCACTTCAAAGCTGTTTTAGTGAAGGAGTTCATCCTTAAGGAAATATGTAAGTGTATGTATAGTTTGCATTATCGTAAAGTGATTTTTGAGTATGATTATCTTATACTGGTTTTTTCACATAGCATAAGTGTACTAGAGAGTAAGAGGTGCTTCTTTATTGTATTCAATTAATATTTACCGCATTATGCTATAACTTGGAACAGAATTATTGAATAACTTAAACAATGAAATAAATAATTCTGTTGTTTGTCTGTCAACTATAGCTTAATGCATAAAATATTGAATTGTTGATGATGAAATAGTAACTCCGACCATACCCATCCTATGTGAAAAGAGCATAGTCGATTAGTTGGAGTTCCTCAAACAGTTTTTTTTATTTCAGGCCTGGTTGGTCTCAAAATCAATTTTGGGAGGACGATCTCCCTTACGAGTTCTCAAGAACAACTGCGGAGTCACCTGCTCCTTCGCTCTCACAATCAATACTTCCGCAACCGCCTTCAACCTCTAATAAAAAATTAACGGAGAGAAAAAAGACACCGGTTACTGAAGCTCCGAAGAAACGGTCCACGGTTGGAGGCCGGAAAAAGGCACCATCAACAAAATCAAAGGAACCACTTCTGAGTTGCTCCGACTCTGAAGATGAAGTCATTCCCACTACCCAACCGTCAGTGAGGCGTAAGCGCCCCGCACAGCTGTTAGACTCTGAGGTACGTGATCGCTCAAAAATGAGAATTAATATATTTTTATTACAACTTATGTATCATAGGGGCCTTTTAACTCATTAGGTCAAAGACTCCTGACTAGACTCCTGGTTATTAAAAAAGTTTTCCGTTGACCATTAACTCCAATAAGATTTTGTGTTCTTTACAGCAAGTACTCAGTCTAATTATTTATATTACAGGAGGAGGGTGAACCTGCAAAAATCATCAAGGCAGCCCGGGCAGAGACGTTGAGAAGCTTTCTCTCAACGAGGTCCATCGGAATACACAACTCAACGCTATCCTGTCAAGACTGGAGAATATTTTATTGAGCTTCGATTCTACAACAGCCGTGAAGCGGAGCGCTTACCATCGATCGAGCGCTGGAAAAACGCTCTTACTATACTAAAAATAGCGGCTGATTCTGATACAGCCATATTCAGGGCGGCTTCCAAACTGATACAGGCCGGAAAGGAAGATTTTAAACATATTCAACCGATCATGTGGCCCAAATAATCGTGCTTGATTGAAGTACTTTATAAAACCTTATTATACTGCCTTTTAAGTACTTCAATACAAAATTGACCTACCTATTATAATCTCATTTATCCCTCTCAATTACGTATCAATTAAGACTTATGACATACATATTAAAGGTATTTACTGCATTAATGACATTGTGTTCTTTTTTCACAGCATAAATGGCTTAAATGGCTTCAATGAATTAAGTTGCATAAACAGAATAAGTAGAATATTTGAATATTTGCATTGAATATAAATAGATCATTGTGGATGTAAAATGTTCTGTAATTAATGTAAAGTTCACGTGTCTAATTATGTGTCACATAAAAAGAGTAACCTACATAAATCAAATTGTTTATTAGACAGTAAGTTTGATAATGTGCAAATTATTGCGACTACATTTAAAAATAGAATTAGAAGTTACAGAGTAAAAACGGTTACAGGTGACACACATTTAACTCCAGAGCAGTTTTTAAATAGTATTTCTGATTCAATATTTAATTTAATTAAATATTTTCTAGAGAAGCATACTGCATTGAAAATTAATCTTGAACTTTTTGTTTCTTACACACTACCGAAAAATAATGAAAAATCATTGAAGTCATTTAATGCACAGTTCTTCCCAATTTTTGGAAATACTGATATACTGTCACTTTATTCAGAATATGTCGGCAAACTAGTAACAAAGTGTTCCGAATTTGAACTTTCAGAATCATGCTGGACAATTGACTCAGTCCGTCATTTAGAAATAAATAAAAATAAATATAACCCACTAAGAGCAGGTTCTTATCTTGACTTGGCAAAAAAAAATCAAAATACAAAATCATGCTTAAACATACAAAATAAAGACGATTATTGTCTTTTATGGAGTGTTATTGCCCATATACCCTACAAGTCGGAATCCAAATAGAGTTTCTTCATATCATCACTTCATCAATATTCTAAATGTGAAAGATATATCGTTTCCGCCGAGCTTTGACGACTTGAAAACATTTGAAAAAAATAACCCAAACCTATAAATTAATGTTTACCGTTCGGAGAAAAATTATCACGTGTCACGACCCTTATACAAGACATTAAAACGTAGGTAAACTTACTCACGTTAACTTATTGCTCATTGATAAAAATAGCAAAACCGCATTATTATTTGATCAAAAATTTTGAGAAACTTGTACATAAGCAACTTACTAAACATACTTCCAAAATTAATTTATGTCAGGAGTGCTTTATTTACTTTGACTCTGACGAAAAACTTTTTTCTCATAGTTGTGCAAGAGTATTATTTAGCAATTTTGAAAGAACACAAAGAATTCCTATAGTAATTTACGGGGATTTTGAAAGTGTGCTTAGAGAATACTCAGATAAAAGTAGATCGGAACACCTTGAAAATATATGAAGCGGCTTGTTTTACTTACTATATATGCTGTGGATCTAAACCAGAACTAAATGAGTACGTATGTTATCGCGGCCCAGATTGTGCTAAAAAAATCATAGAAACAATTACCAAAGATGTCATTAAATTACATAAGCTACTGGCAGTCAATACGAAAATGTTACCTTTGACTGTTGACGAAGAACACACATTAAAAAATGCTTCTATTGGTCATATATGCAGAGATTATTTTAAAACTGGTGATAATATTGTAGCTGATCATGATCATTTCACAGGAAAATATCGAGGTCCTAGTCACAATGTTTGTAATTTGAATGCAAAATCCAGTCAGTTCATACCCATACTGTTTGATTCCCAAAACAAAAGAAAAATACATATCGATTACCAAATGTATACCATTTGATGATCAAAAATCAGCACAGTTGAAATTTATAGATTCATTCAACTTTTTAGACTCTAGTTTAGACCAATTAGTCAGTACATTGCATCCCAGGGATTTTATAAACCTAAAAAAATTTTTACTGATCCTTATCAATTCGAATTAGTTTGTAAGAAAGGGATTTATTGTTATGACTACATGCGCTCGTGGGATCAATATGAAGAATCTCAACTGCCTGACAAAGATTTTTTCTTTAACAAGCTTACATCTGAAAATATTTCAGATGAAAAGTATGCACATGCAAAAACAGTATGGGATGCATTTAATATTCAAAATTTGGGGGAATACACTGATTTATACTTAAAATGTAATGTGCTTTTATTATGTGATCTTTTCGAAAATTTCGAAGTATGAGTTTAACCTATTACAATTTAGATCCTTGCCATTACGTGACATCTCCATCACTTAGTTGGGATGCTGTGTTACTTTATACAAAAACTAAATTAGATTTGATTTCTGACGTTGAAATGTATCAAATGCTAGAAAAGGGTATTAGAGGCGGACTAGCCCAATGTTCGTTAAGGCACGCTAAAGCAAATAGTACATATTTGTCAGATTATAGTCCTTACGAAACAAATTCATACTTAATGTATTTAGATTGTGTGAATTTATATGGCTTTGCTAGGCTTCAATATCTTCCAACAAGAAAATTCGAATTTCTAAACAACAAAGAAATAGAAAGCCTTAATGTTAACGCTATAAGAAACAGCAGCCCTCACGGTTACATACTAGAAGTAGACCTTCAATACTCAAGGGAATTACACGACGATCACTCGGATTTGCCTTTTGCACCTGAAAAGTATGTTCTTCCAGGAAAGACGAGTGCTAAGCTAATTGCAAACTTATACAACAATTGTAAATAGGTATATCATACATTTTGTGCACCTAAAAGAGTGTCTGATGAATGGTTTAATATTATTAAAAATACACCGAATTTTATCTTTTGAACAAACAAAATTTTTAGAACCTTATATAAATTTAAATACACAACTTAGGCAAACAGCAGAATCGGAATACGAAATTTTTTTTTTAAGAAGCAGAATAATAGTGTTTATGGAAAAGCTATTTAAAACAAAAGACAGCAAGTTGACATTAAACTGGTAAATGTTTGGAAAGATGTATATAATATAATATAAATATATAAATAAAGTTTGTTGCGCGGAAAAATATATTAGTGCACCAAATTTCAAGAATTTGGCAGTTTTTACTGAAAACTTAGTAGCCATCCAGATGCAACAATCTAAGTTGATTTTAGATATGCCAATCTACATTGGATTCGCTGTCTTAGAGCTTGCCAAAACTCACTTGTACAAATTCCATTATTCTATAATGAAAAATCGCTATCGCCAAAATATTCACCTATGTTATACCGACACCGATAGTCTCTTGTATCTAGTAAATACTAACGATTTCTATGAGGATATGAAAAAGATGCTTCCATACTTTGATACAAGTAACTTTGAAGTTAAAAACATTTACAATATGCTTAGTGTAAATACGAAAATCCCTGGTTATTTTAAGGATAAAATGGGCGGTAAAGTAATATAAGAATTAATAGGATTAAGGGCCAAGTTATACTGTATAAACACAGAGGCATCATCTATAAAAATCGAAAGGAGTTAAAAAGTGTGTAACTAAAAAACTTAATATGGAGAAATACAAAAAATGTTACAAACTTTTAGTTTTTTAACAATGAAAATTTAAGAGGTAACATGTGTTTTCACGACAAGATTTTTCACACAGAAACTGAATAAATTAGTTCTGAGTAAAAATGATGACAAAAGGCAATTGTCAGACGGTATGGTTACAACTTTGATTATTTACTCTCTAGATAGATCTTTGATGACATGAATGCGTCGAAATTTTTATCAGCTAACTGTTAGCCTATAAGTAGCTTTCCGCTCCTTAGTGTCAATTGTGTTGTCAAGGGATACGGTCGTGTTACATGTTAGAATTTATTTCGCTAAAAAAGCACTAAAATGACGAGTTGCGTTATTAAAGTGTGTCGAAATTACAAAGGACGTATTAAATCAACCAGCAAAGTCACCTACCACCCATAAATAATTCAGAATTCATAGTATTTCTTTCAAAAATCAATCGGTTAAATATGTCTAAATATTACGATTCCCTCTTGGCATTATTGTTGGTATTGCCAGTTTTGAAATGCGAAATACCCTATCGAAGTATGGAAGTTAAGTTTGGATATTTTCACTTAATAATAGAAAAGTGCCAAGTGAAAGTCGTGAATAGTGGAAATTGATAAAAACATATTTTGACTTACAAACTGGAATGACATGGGGTCAGCTGGCCTATTGCCTAACGCACTCGCAATCGCACGGCATATTTAGCAAAACATTAATGAAAAGTCTTAATTTAGAACGTAATAGTTTTGTTTCACAAATACAAGTTTTTTTTTAAATACTGGATAAGGGCCGAATCTTAAGTACCCGAAACCGACGTGCATGCATGACTCGATGTGTGAATGTGGAAGAAGTGAAAGAGATTTGTCAGGATCGTAGCATGTCGGAAGAAGTGGTGCCTACCCCTCTGGGAAACAGGCGCGAATTAATGTATGTATGTATTTTTTTTTACACTTAATTAATGACGTCTTATCTGTTATTTTTTTTATAAAAAACAAATTACTTAAAACATTTTATTCGGGCAAAAAAATAACTTTTTCAAAATGTCTTACTTTTATTTTGCTAAGCAAATTTTGCCGGTGAGTGTATTTTGTCAATCGAAAACATTAAAGGCAACCATTCCAATTTGAATTGATATCTTTTTAGTTTTTCAAACACCTCACAACAACTAAACCTTAACATGATCAGTTTTTCCAGTAAAATGGGAAATATGTCTTTAGCTGGCATCCCTATGTACGCCCACAGAGATTAATAGAATGACGTTTTGCGAGTGTCAGACAAAGCAGTCACGCACACAAGCATACAAAAACTGGCCTGTTTCTGTCGTAGTGATTACAGGGCCACACTCTATCTAGAGAGTAAATAATCAAAGATCTCGAACTGGAATGAAATGCTTTGAAATTTATCATCAGATTTATAATGTTTTTTTGCTGCTTATGCATATTAGGTATCTTATTTCATATTACTTAAAAGGAATACATTAATATGGGTTAGGTATGCATATAAAAATAACAACACGTTTAAAAAAGTTTATTATCAGAATGATTGCTCCCGTATTTTAATCTATGAGTCACATTCTTTAGCTATAAAAAATAGCATTATGAAGTTATTGAAGAAACCCTCTAATTTGAAATTAAGAGACATTAATATTGAACCATGCAAGTCTAAAGTTAAACTTAGCAGTCCGTTGCCATCCAATATGTTGTTAAAGTTTAGGGTCATGTTGATATTTATAATATCTTATAATAAATATTTTAAAACGATTACTATTATGAATTACTTGTGAAATTTATGAGGCCTATAAGTATAAAGCATTTCAATACTTTTTTACTTCACAATTACCATGAAGTTCGTCAAGCATACTCAAACTCTTGAAGTAAATAACATTAAAGTAAGTAGAACATCACCCACAAAAAGTAAAACATAGTACACTGTTCCCTAATACAATTCGGTGTGTAATATGTGGACCTTCCAACTGTGGTAAAACTAATATTATGCTTAATTTATTGTTACATAAAAATCTATCGTAATGTAAATGTAATGTAAAAAATCGGTTTTCTTAGGCCTAAGGACCAAAACGGTAGACTTCATCAAAAATGTTTTGAACTGTGAGTACGGTGTAATCGTTCTATCGGAATATTGGTTAAATGATTCAGTCTTTGATCATGAGGTATTCGACGGTCGCTACAATGTATTTAGAAGAGACCGCGCATCAACTTCAAGTCACATAAATAAAAATAAACGGTAAAAAAAAATGAAGTGCTTAGAAACCGAGCATGGGAATCTCCATGCCAAGTTTTATGGATTACTATTGAATTGGGTCGAGACGGTTTTGATTCTAAACTTAACATTTGTGCGGCTTATGTTCCCCCACCAGTCGAACGTAGTTAATTGGAGAGCCTTTTAACTAATTTTAGCAAAATTATGAACCATCATGTCTCTTTAAAATCTATAACGCTGTTTATTGGTGACTTCAACTTACCGGGTATTGTTTGGAACTTTAACTCTGATCTACCATGTAAACCACCTACTGTAAATATTCCAATAGAGAACATCTTATTGGACGAAATGACTTTCAATAATCTTAAACAGAGTAACAACATCTTTAACGCTATAATCATATTTTGGATTTGGTAATGTCAAATTTTCCTAAAAATATATCAATCTCAGAAGCTACGTCTCCTTTAACCAGTTTAGACTCACATCACCCGGCACTTGAGCTTTCAGAAAAATTATATGAACATAACAAATTGCAAAGTGAAAGCATTTTACAAAAGTGTGTTCAGTGTACTTGAAAAACATACGCCCCTTTGTAAAACACGTAGCGACAGATATCCAGTGTGGTTTAGCGTACCTTTAATCAAATGCATTAAAGAAAAGGGAAAATACCACAAGCGCTATAAAAAGTATGGAAATCCGCTCGATAAATACACTTTTCGACTTCTACGGAACCGTTGTGAGGACATAATGACGAAATGCTTCTCCCACTTCCAATCAAACGCATGTAAAATCCTACGCACGAATCCGAAACATATATGAACATATGTAAATGGGATGAGGTCTTCCCATTTACACTTCTTACTCCATTTCAAACCAAATGACGCTGGGTTCAAAGATCGCCAATGGCGGACAAGAGATATGTGACCTATTCTCAGAGCATTTTAACTCGGTCTACGAGATGAGCGCAAAGATTAACGGCACTCCGAAATATGATTCTGGATACTGTAATGATCAAGCTGATCAGTTTGTATTCGGGTGCTGCCAATTAACTGAACAAGAGGTGAGACCCCATCACGGTTGGATCGTAACAAAGGAGCTGGACCCGATAAAATACCTCCCATCATTCTCAAAGAATACGCTGGGCAATTATGCAAGACCCTTATATATATTTACAATTTGTCACTAAAATCTGGCGTCTATCCCTCTAAGTGGAAAGAAGCACGTATTACGCCCATCCACAAAAAGGACAATCAATCAAAAATTTCAAATTATAGGCCAATGTCTATTTTGCCTTCAGCTGGAAGAGTTCTCGAGTCGATTATGCAAAAGAAAGTATATTGGTACGTGAGAGAACCATTGAGTAAGGCACAACACGGATTTTTACCCCGAAGGTCAACCGCGACTAATTTGACCGGCTTTGTTAGTGATATTGTGGATGCTCTGGATAAGTTAAGAGAGGTACACGCAATTTATACCGATTTTAGTAAAGCTTTTGATCTGATTGACCATAATATTATACACTTAAAATAACATTAAATACTTCTTATTTATGTTTTAGCATACGGTATAGCAACTACTATGAAGTGTAAGTTTAAAATGTATGCTGACGACCTCAAACTATACAAACTTGTAGAAACGAATCATGACATACACTTCTTACAAACTGAGATAAATAATGTTTCTGAATGGTGTTCTATAAACAAAATGATCCTGAACGAAAGCAAGTGTTACCACATTAAAATTTCTCGGAAAAAAACCCTATTCCCGCCTCGTACAAATTAAACGGTATACGACTTTGTAAGGTAACATCCGTTCGCGACCTCGGAGTCATTATGGATAGTTCGCTTAATTTTCGTGCTCACATAGACATGATAGTGAAGAGAGCTTCTAAGCTGGCGGGATTCGTATCCAGGCAACTCAAGTCCTTCCCAGATCCGGGAGTAATATTTCCTACATATAACTGCATCGGAGAAGTATTATCGAAAACAGCGCTTCCGTGTGGAATCCAGTTTAAATGATACATTCAGACCGGATTGAGAGGACACAAAAACGTTTTCTTCACCATGTTTCTTTCGCTACAAATAAGTGTAACACTCTGATCAGTTACGAATCAAGGCTCAAACATTTTAAGATAGAGTCACTTTCTAAAAGGCGAAAATCCGGTGACATCCTATTGTTGTACAAGATTATTCATGGTAAGGTGGCATTCCTGTACCCCGTACCAACAGCAGACTGTGCAATAGAAAACCCTTCGTGATGCCTTTTATCGCACAAATGTAGGTCGTCATTCAATTCTGTATCGAATGATTTTATCCTACAACAGCGTGAAATCGGTTATCGATATACACTGCGGTTCCTTGGCCTCGACTAAAACTAGGATTAGACTTGCAATGCGTTAGGACTTGCTCGTTTGTACAATCTGTAATTAGTTCTTTTTTATTTTAGGTTTTTGTATTTCTAAATTTAGTTTTAATTTATATTTTAAGTTTCAGTTTTAATTAATATTTAAATATTATTTTCTGTTAATTTTTACTATCACAATCACTAAGTTTGTTGTGTTCACTATTTTAAAATGTACACAAAAGTTTTATTGTTGTAAGATTGTTCTAACCCTTAGATGGATACGGTATCAAAAATGATACCATATATTTTCTTCGTTCAAAAATACATCGTGTACTTTTAATCTCGCTATTAAGGTTGAATAACGTTACCTTTGCTCAAATATATGCAAAAAAATATCACCAGGCAACACTCAGAGCGGCTGTCATATCATGAATCGTCAGTACTTTGAATCGGGCGGTAGTTTTTTTGCGACAGTGAAATTCCAAGTTTGAATTGTCAAGTATCTGGTGAATCTTGAGATATTTTCACCCGAAAAAATCTGTATAACAAAGGTTAGTACTTATGGTTATCGAATATTATGTGCGTTTTTGTGAATTATGCATTGTTTTACTAAATCTTTCACTTCTTTGCTGGTATCAAAAACGAAACTCCATGCGATAACGCCGTTTTTCATGGTATCAAAAATGATACTCCATGCACTAAGCTTGTTTTCTTACTAACAAGTTTTATAACAGGTTTTTGAGTTTTCTCGGGGTTTACTAATGTTTTGCATGCGAATGGCGGTACAAATAAGCTTTGTAATTTTTCTACAGGATGGTTAGTCATGAAAATTTAAAAGATAGAGACATAGAAGACTTGCATTGAAGATGATGCCGAGTCTGATGGAGATGACCTGGAATTTTATCCGTCACTTCACGAACTGCAAACAGCGCTTGAGGAAGACGAGATTGAAGAAGAAAATTCAGATATGAATGAAGAAGAAAGTTCAGGTATGAATGAAGAAGAAAATTCAAGTATGAATGAAGAAGAAAATTTAGTAGAAGATCCTGGGTTCACTGGCGTTTTTCCAGATCCTCCTTTGATAAACGAGGAAAGGGCATCAACGAGTTCCCAGGGTCCGTGCCAAACCCTTCACTGGAGTAAGCGGTCCTTGCCGTTTTGTCAAAGTGAAATCGGATTGTTTTGATACTTTTCATTTGTTGTCTTTTCCTTTGATACGTAATTTTTGATACATTTTTGAAACAAGTTTTTTTTATTGGTACTTACTGCATGGAGTATCAAATGATACCAGGTATTTTTTGTAAAAAAACAATATAAAAAACTGATTGCGATTTTTTCATTATTTTTCCCATTACTAAAGTGTATTTTCCCATCATAACAATTTTTTTCCGAATAAAAATATTAAATCATGCATCTAGGGCTAATCCTCTTTGAGTATAACATTCGGTTTGTGAACCAATTAATAAATAAATAAAAACCTATTTTAAAATGCAGTTGCTATTATTTGCACGTCACGATATGGCTGATTTAGATGCAATTTTCAAAGCTCTTCGGTTGCTACCTAATTTCCTTGGAAATCCAAATGTGCTTCCAAGGTTTATACAGTTATGTGACCAATTAGGTAACCAGTATTCTGGTGTAGGTCAAGAATTACACAGAATAGCTTTGCTAAACGGTATTTTGAACAAAGTAGTTGGACCCGCCGCCAGTTTAATGAATTATACTGGAATTCATGATAACTGGAGCGGCATACGGCGCGCTTTAGTAAATAATTTCGCGAATCAAAGAGATGAGACTGCTTTATTCAACAATTTGGCACTTTTGTCGCAAAAATCAAGTTCTTCATGCAAATTCACATGTTTTTCATTTGTTTTGTATGATCGTATATATAAATAGGTCGTGCTGTGTGCCGCCTTAATGTCATAGACTAGGGAAGCTAGTTATGGTTATATAGACTTAGAGCTGTCATCTCTTAGATGTCCTGTCAACGGATAGCGTGCGCATTTATTCAGTCTTTATTGGATTTCGTATTTTACTGTAAGTTTCATATTAAATAACAGTTATAAAGCACCAGTGTTCATATTCAACATCATCAATCCCTGGGGACCTGTCCGATTCGAACCCGCCCCAGATTCCAGGGACAATTCAGGTCTTCAATTTCATCACCCATAACCGAGTACGGTAATACAGCCAGCCCAGGGTCAGGCGGCTATTATTATCGTTCATTTTTGTTGATCCCATGAGGGGAAAATCCATACATAACCCCAGGACGGGATAATATTATAGTTACTGGACACGCGGTGCCGTCAAGATCAGTACCGGTACCTGCAATCCAGGAAGAATACCGCGATCCAGTCGCCGCATCGATAAGGAATCGATAATGCAAATAATAATCAAGAGAAAACCGTCGTGCGACAGCGCAAGATCACGCAATTACGCCGCCGGCCAGCACACGTCTATCGTCATAAAACGTAGAATCAGTGTTTTATTTGCATAATATTAATCTCAGTGCCGTATATACTCGTGTTACTGCCTTAATTCAGTATACGTATCGCCATAACGTAACGCGAACATTTCATCAATTCTCATCGTCAATAATTCTTATCGGAGATAAGATACTCGTACGCCATCCATCTTGCCTCGGAACGAGACGAAAACGCAGCCGTCAGAGGGCGCACATATTATTCAAACTCGCCGGTCATCACGTCATGCAAGTTGTCACTTGTCAGGTTGGCCACTTTGAACAGGTACAATTGGTATCATCTATATATTATATATTATATCTATATTATATATTATATATATATATATAAAAGGCAATGTCCCGGGTGGCATATCAACGCCCAGCCCAAACCGATAAAGATAAAAAGTTGGAATTTTGAGGGGAAGTTGGTTTTGTAATGGAGGCGTCGTTTAAGAAGGGATTTTTCGAAATTCAACCCCTAAAGGTATGAAAGGGGGTTGCAAAGTTTGTATGGGAAAAAAAAAAATTAAGGTCCAATTTACTTGAAACTTGTTAGAAATGCTGTTCAATGCAAAAAATGAGACACGTATTTCAGCGATTACTAAAATTCAACCCCAGAGGGATGAAAGGGGGTTGCAAAGTTTGTATGGGAAAAAATACTTTTATGGTCAAATTTACTTGAAACTTGGTAGAAAAGCTCTTCAATGCAAAAAATGAGACCCGTATTTCAGTGATTACTAAAATTCAACCCCTAGAAGGATAAAACGGGGTTGCAAAGTTTGTTTAGGAAAAAAAATTGGAATGCTTAAATTTACTTTAAACTTGGTAGAAATGCTTGCTCTGCAATGAAAATAATGAGTCACGTGATAACTAAAATTCAACCCTTTGGGGGATGAAAGGGGGTTGCAAAGTTTCTATAGGAACGAATACTTTTATGTTCTAATTTACTTACTTGAAACTTGGTAGAAATGCTCGATTCAGGAAAACCTACCTCTGAGGAGGTAAAGGGGGGGTAGGAAATTGTATGGTATATTTTTGAAGTGAGAAACGTTGAAAATGTTGTAAAGGCTACTGTAGTTATAAATTAAAAATATTGCTTTCGGCGATTTTGGAAACACTTAGGGGTAAATTGGCGGTAGAATTTTGTAAGGGATTATGATAATTTTTGAAGGAAAAAATGTGGAAATGTATATTTACGCTACTGTTTTTATAAACAAAAAAAAGTTACTTTCGGTGATTTAGAAAAAACTATCTATGGTTAAATGGGGGGTAGAAGTTTAGTAGAAATTTGGTCATTTTTGAAGTGAGAAATGTGGAAATTGGTAATAAGATAACCTAATGTTTACCTTCCTATAAAAAACCTACCTACCTACAAATTAAAATTATGACTGAGATACATGGAACTCGGTATCAACACCAATATTAATTAAATAATAACCATTTTTTTAAATAAACAAGTGTGAAAAGCGGGTGAAAGTTTGAATAGGAGTTTTTTTTTAGCTAGGTACATGAATTATAGCATCTAAAACATTGCAATCTTCAGTGTTTTTTAAACATTTACACCTTAAAGGAATAGATAGTTAAGAGCAAATCCATTATCAATAAAAAATAACTAAAGGGAAAAACTTGGGATCTAAGACTACTGACTGTAAAGTTTGTATCGAAATTATGTAATATTCAAATTACTATCCTCGTGAGGCCCAACGTCCTATTTTTAGGACTGAGAATTGTAGTTGTTGGGGTCCAAGTTAATATTTAAATTTATTAATTAGCGGCCCGGAGTCCTAAAATAAGGACATACACTTCGAACACATACCGTTCTTAAAAAAATTCGTAAAACAGAATTTCACCTTTTTAAATATGTCGGGGCTGAACGCAGCCAAATGCTGAGCTGTCAATTTTGACGTGTAGAAAAGAAAAATCTGTCACTTGCCACGTGAATGTTGGAAAAAATGGCGACCTCGCGGAATCGGTGTAAGTAAATCGGTTTTTTTCTGTGGAATCTTAAATTATAGTGGAGCAAATTTTATTCCAAATACTTATATAAGTATTAGAGTATCTCAATAAATATTTTTTTCTCTCTATCACGATTTAATTTAAGTAGGAGATGCATGCAAAGTTTTATGTCCTAAAAATAGGATGCTAGGCTGTTATTGCAATAAGGGGCTGTCATAATTTTGGGACATTGGGCGTTTATTGTTATGAATATAAGGGTAGTTTGTTTGGGGAGAGATTTTTGATGCTGTTATTATATTTTAAAATAAAAGCATTTCTATTTGTAAGACTTATTTTTTTTTTGTGGTTCTCATAAAAATGATTAATAAAAACTTATAAACAAAGCAATTGTCTCTATTTTCATTTGTTTTATTAACCTATTTATTCAAACTGATAACCAAATGGTGGTATAAAACCATTGAAAAGCATTAATACTAATATAATTCTTTCATGATATTAAGCCCCAACAACCTAAAAAAAGAACACGCTTTTAAAAAAAAAATGCGTTTTCATTGCTTTTCGTACTTGCCCTTAAAATAACTAATATGACTTTTGCCTGGAATATGTCATTTTAATATGTTTTAGCAACTCAAAGTTCTGGGCTTTAGGTATATGTGCCTTTAATTAGGACTCTGGGTCATTATTATAAACGTTCTAAAAATAGCTTGGGCCTCACGAGGCTATTACATACAGAAAATATTCAGCTTCGGTGTTTTTCGAAAATATTTCTGCTAAGTAGGTTAATTGTTTGTATAGAAATATGGCAAATTTATCTAGAATCGTATTTAAAAAACGTAATGGTGAAAGAGAAGCAGTGAATTTATTTTGTATGTCAATTTTGTTGTTTTAAAGGTTAGAGCCATGAAATTAAAGTTGTTTATGTGGACCGTTTACTTAAAACTCACGTTCTAGACTTTTTTTTAAAAAGCCTTTGAAGGTGATGTAAACTATAACTGTGCTTTTAACAGAAGTTCTGCCTCTCCGCAGACGAAGTCGCGGGCGGAAAGCTAGTTCATCATAAATCGGTGATCAAATAAATTTGTGAGTATATTAAGTGTGTATTGAGTATTCAAAATGTCCGTGCGAAAGGCTCGAACGCAATTCAGTTCTAAATTTCAAATGTTGCTTGATTTCTCAGCAACAATAAGCGACACAACAAGTTCAATTGCCGCCGCAGTCGCTAGGCGACATTTTAATCAATATTATGTTTTGTTTGTTGAAGTCTATGTGTTACTGGTGGGGGCCAGTGATGAAGTGTCTGAGGACGACATGGCTTCGTATAGGGTTAAATTTACCGAAATTAACAAGTTGTTACTCAAAATTGAGGAGCTTTGCGAAGGTGACGCGCTGACTTCGTCTCGCACAAAGCTGCCTTCACAAACAAAATAAAATTGCCCGCTATTGAGTTGCCTAAGTTTTCAGGTAACTTAATGGAGTGGGTTTGTTTGATCTTTTTCAATCCCTAGTTTACGATAAGGATATGTCGGACGCTGAGCGACATTATTATTTAAGGTCATCACTGTCAGGCAAAGCCTTTCACATCGCCAGGCAACTGCCAGTCGATGACAAGAACTACTCAGTCGCTGTCAACTTATTAAAATCTAAGTATCAAAATACTAGATTGCTGCTTGACGCCTATAACAATAGGATACTCAACCTACCTATAGTAACGTCAATTGGTCTACTACGCCCGGAGTTTTCTGACCCTCTTTAGGAGGCAATTCAGGCTTTAGGAAAACTAAAGCAACCTGTCAAAGAGTGGTCATACTTGGTGCTATACTTATGTTTGCAGAAGCTGCCTATCAAGTTGCGCTCATTGTTTGAGGAGCGCTATGGCAAGGATCCGGACACCCTGCTCACCATCACGCAACTGCTGGAATTGTTGGTAGAGCGGTGCCGACTGCAGCTGTCAGTTGCGTCGGAGCCGGAGCCTGTCAGAAAACCACAACGTGTATCACCACCGCCTGTGCGTTTATCAGCACAGCGGCCAAATCAACACCGACTGGCGTTTGGCAAGACTCATCAGTAAAATCAGTTGATGTCATCATCGACCGATCAAAGAATATCATTAGCTCGTCAGGTGACGCCTCCATGCTCTTTTTGTGATGTCCAGGAACAGATGTTCAACAGCTGTCACGGTCTAACCGCCGGTCATGGGAAGCTAAGTCTGACCATTGCTATAGATGCTTGAGGAAGCACTATGCCAATGAGTGCACTCACACGAACTGGTGTTCTCACTGTGGATCCCCAGCGCATAATTAATTAATTTGTAATGCCGATGCGAACAACAGTGCTCCTCAGCAGCCGGGTCAACCTGCCGCTCGTATGGTCACGCGGCATGCAGGCGGTCGAGATACGCCAACTTCAACAAAAGCGCTTCATGTCTCACCCGTGCATGACTTATCATTAGCAGTTCACTATCAAGGGGCACCCCCTGTGCAATCTATGGCGCATCATCAGCCTAAAACACCAATTGGTGCCAGAGCACAGCATGCTCAAATCAAGTTTCATTCTCTCAGGTTTGGGTTTCGGACGAGTCCTGATAGACTATGAGATAAGGTCACTGTTGGCGCATCTCAGGGTCCATCACTCCATGGAACCATCTCCCCTACTGCAATGGTTATGGTCAGGTCAGGTGATGGTACATACGTCAAGGTCAGGGCACTGTTGGATACAGGAGCCCGCTGTTTCAATCATCATACAATCATTAGTTCATAATTTAAATTTGCACCAACAGTGTAACAGTAATTCACTTTATGGTGTAGGTCATGAACCGGTTAATACACCCAGTACTATAGTCAAATTGGTTATCAAACCTGTAGGTACTCAATTACCAGTTTTTGGTACCATGGCAATGGTAATGTACACATTAACAGGAAATATTTAATACAGTAATTCTATTTATTCAGTGTATGGGAAATCAAACAAATTATAAAGGAATAAAATTTGTGTGGCATGATACATTTGGGTGTGGTGTTTAAAGTTCACTGCTCTCCCTCCCCCCCTCCCCCTGACACTTCACCCCCCCCATCCTAAAATGTGTCCCCGTTAACAGTTTATTAACTTTCTTGGAACAACTATAATAGATATGAAAAAAAAGTCAAGGGCAAAAATGTTCCTTATTAAATTCTAAAAAGAAAAGGTTATATGTATCTTTTTGATAGGCTCGACGATTTTCAAGCTATAGCGTCAGGTACCGGCCACTAATATATCGCCTTTGTACTTAAATCTCGTACGCTCCATAAAAATATGACTTACCAAAATTGACAACCAATCAAAAACTAAGAGACCAATTTAAAAAACCATCGCTGACGCGTTCATACAAATTAGCAGAACGCGTCAGCGATGGTTTTTAAATGCTTCCTCCGTGAAAACTACGATATGTACAAACATTTATTATACACCATTTTGAACCTTATTTAATCAGCTAACGAATAACGATAAAAACAATACAATTGGTTTATTAGTTCTTGATTGGTTGTCAATTTTGGTAAGTCATATTTGTATGGAATCGTCGCTAATCGTACGAGATGTAAGTACAAAGGTAAAATATTAGTGGCTGGACCTGTTGTTATAGTTTGAAATCCGTCGAGCCTATCAAAAAAATACATATTACCTTTTCTTTTTAGAATTTAATAAGGAACATTTTTGTCCTTGACATTTTTTTCGTATCTGTTATAGTGGTCCCAAGAAAGTTAAAAAACCGTTAACGTGGACACATTTCAGGGTGGGGGGGTAAAACGTCAGGGGGAGAGGGGGAAGAGTGGTGAACTTTAAACACCACACCCAAATATATCATGTCACACAAGTTTTAAAACTTTATTAATTTGTATGTCAAAAACATGAATGACTCCACTAATTCCTTGATATGACATTCAATTAAAAGGTCAATTATTATCGTCAAATATCATACTTGTTGATAGCAACTTTGATAAAGCCAGAGGAGATATTGATATTATTTTAGGTACAGATGTACTTAATTATGTGCTTGATGGTTCTAAGATACCCACAAACATTCCAGGGATAACAGCTTACGGATCATACTTTGGTCACGTCATCATGGGCGCAGTGCCATCGACGGTCATGGCGCCGGACCAGTCAGCCGGCACTTAAGTCGAAGACTACGGACTTCACGCAGTCAGGCTTGAGGAAGTATTGGAGAGGTTTTAGAAGGTCGAGGAGCCGCTTTCAAAGCTAGCTGTTCATCCGGATCATTTGGAATGTAAAAGGTTGTATTATTCCACTACTCAGCGTATGCCAGATGGCAAGTATATGCTTAGGTTACCATTACCATAGTATAAACAGAAAAGTAGACCGTCTTCAAACAAAGGTACATCGCTCGGCTTGCATGTGTGCGATACGCCGACCGTACGGCTGTGGGCGAAGCGAACCTCCCTCACGAAACTACAAATATAGAGGTGCAGGAAGAATGACTAGACGGGGTCGCGGCGTCATTGCGTTCGGTCACGTTTGTACTGCGTTGTAATGCGCGTTAAAACATCGAGCGACAATGTCTTTACGAAAAAGTAAAAAATATTGTTCAGTTTACGGGTGTTTAAATAATGTTATAAGAAATCCGCAGCAATCGTTTTTCAACATACCTTTTGAGTCGGAAAGGTGAGTACCTACATACTACTTATTTAGAGTTTGTGTTGTGAAGAATGCTGATTATTTTTTGTTATTTACCTATAGCTTATAGCCTACTTGCAGCTTTTGTTAAATCTATTTTATTGTCAGCGTGACATTTTTATTCGTTTCAAAACGCCTAAACTGTTTCCTAAACCTAGCTTAGGTAGGTACAACTATCAAGATTTAATAAAAGCTGCAAGTGATTAATGTACATATCTACTCAATTATTAGGTATTTCGTACCGGCCTGCCTATACCTATAGGTACCTACTTAGGTGAAATAAATACGTATTAAGTAGGTAACTTAAGTTATTGAGTGTGACGTGTCAGTTAACATGTGACGACGTGGATGGCCTAGGTAGTTGGTAGTGACCTAGTGACTAAGTACTGCTTACGAAGCTAGCGGTCCTGGGTTCGATTCCCGGTCAGGGCAAATATTCGTGTGATGAGTGCGAGTAGGTTTTTTTTTTCTTAGGTGTTTTATATGTACCTATATAGTAATATTAAGTACCTATGTATTTTTCACTATATAGGTAAGTATGTTTATCGTTATCTTGTACCCAAAGTACAAGCCTAAAACCTAGTTTGGGACTACCTAGGTCAATTTGTGTAAGATTTATCCGTGATATAATTTTTCAGTATATCACTCCAACTCTTATTTACGGATGCCAGACCTGGGCCATAACTAACGAACTAATAAGTAAAGTACAGGTATTCCAAAGAACCGCAGAATGCAGCATGCTTGGCATCAAACTATGAGATAAAATAAAGAGTGTCGACATCCGTAAAAAGACCAACATTATTGATGCCGCCGAACTAATCTGCCGACTGAAATGGAGATGGGCCGGGCACACGGCGCGAACAAGAGACAGCCGCTGAAGCGAACAAATGCTGCATTGGTACTCGCGCGATGGCACAGAATAAGTAATAGTACAAGTACAGAAGCGACTCTCTGTGACAGCAAACATGCGAATTTAAACCTACTCAGAACGCGTTAACGATAATAATATACGTGCACGGCATGAAGTCACCTTGGTTACATTTCTGCGATCGATAGTGGGGGCGCTCCTAACGAGGCAAAATGCACCTTCAATCTGCGCCGCGAGAATCTGTATTATTTCGCCCGTCATGAGCTTTACTGACTCCGCCCACTTCGCAGGGTTGGCAGTTACTTTTATTAACTTATTCTGTGGGAGTTGTAAGAAAAAAATTGAATTTATTATTAATTGTAGTTTTCTTATGTAGTTCGCTAAAGTTAAATGACTAGAAAAATTTGTACATGCCAAATGTGGTACGCTTTGCTCGGATCTCCCTTTCTATCTACGTAGACTAGTTTTATCGTAGTATTGTGCTGTTTTAAATTTCAAAATATTTGTTAGACCGATTTACTGAAATAATAAACTACCTATTTTAGGTAATAATTAACATTTTGCAAGATGTAACGTCGAGAAAAATGTTGAACATCTTGGAAACTTAGCTAACTTATCTACTAGGTATTTTCCGTTTAACATTTTTGGCGTTTATAATACAAACATGCGACACGCCACGACATTAATACCTAATAAACGAAAAGCAAAAAGAAATGCTGCCAATTTTTGAATATTTTTCTTTTATTGACCAGGTCGTAAGTAATCAACTAATATCAAGTATATGCTGACCTTGCTTTAGTAGGCAGTCACTATTACTGGGAGATCTACTTACACTGAACGCTCTTTAACGTAAGTAGGTAATTGAAAGCTGCGAAACTACGGACGGGTCGTTAACAAAATAAATAATAATTACCTATACCTCTCTTTTTGCGTCGAGGATTCAAAACTGTAATGATTGGGTTAGCAATTAAGTACAGCTACTCGTAATTACCTACCTAGATCGAAGTTATAAATAATATTAATAATAATCTTACCTTTCGATATCCTTCGGCAGAAGTTCGGCAGTTTAAATAATGATGGGTCGACGTTCCTATCATTATTCAAGCACCCGTATGCTGCGCAGTATTTTTTGGCTTTTCGAGTAGCCATATTTAACAAAAACCAGAATTAGAAGCTTTGGCAGCGTACTGCGGCGCGCGTCAAGACGAGCGCGCGCATGACACACAACTGATTAGCATCCCCGAGGAGGCCGAAAATCTTGTAGGCAATAAGCGCGAGTGTCACCGGCCTGGCGATGGGCAGAGGGCTCGGGGCCGCCCGCGGCGCCGCTGGCGGGACGACGTCGTAGCCGTGGCTGGCGTCGCCTGGACGAGACTTGCCGAGGATAGCAAAACATGGCATACGATGGAGGAGACCTATGTCCACAAATGGACATCCCAATAAATCACAGAATGAAATAAAATACTAATAATTTAATCAATTCACTTATACTAATGCATGGAACAATATTTTAAAATGAGATCTATTATTTACCTTTATCTTTATAAATGTATAATTACAAATTTCATATCTATTCTATACTTACATATAATAAAGCTGAAGAGGGTCGAAAGTCTGTACATGGCAGATATTCCAAAAAAAGTTGGCTGGGGATACTTAGAATCGAGAACAGAACACGTTTCAACAGTTTTTAGAATTTTTGTCTGTTTATCTGTTTGTCTGTTTATTTGAACGCGCATCACGTGAAAACGGCTGAACGGATTTTGATGCAAACTTTACTAATCTGTCGAGAAAATCCCCGGCCAGGTTTATAGGCTTTAAAAATATAGGTATCTATATCTATTTCTATACATATAATAAAGTTGTAGAAAGGAAAAAAAGTGTACATTCGAGATATGAACTTAAAAATACTATTGGGGACCTCAGAATGAGCAGCAGAACACGTTTCTACAATTTTTAGAGTTGGTGTCTGTTTGTCTGTTAAATTTTGTTTCTCCTCGCATCAATTAAAAACCACTGAACCAATTTTAATGCGGTTTTCACTAAAACGTTTCAATAACCGGTGACCAGGTTTATATATGTATAATAAAAAAATTAAGATATGAAAATCAAAGGGTGGGGGGGAAAGAGGGGTCAAAGTTAGTTTGGAAAAAAGTTAGGGGATTGAGCTGGTCACTTGAAACTCTGTTTAATTACTCTTCGTAACAAATAAATCTACACCTATTTCAGCATTTCTCGATTAAAGTTAAAACAACTAAGAAATCATCAAATTAGCCCAATCGTAAGTATTTGTTTAAAACCCTATTCGAGGGCCGTCGATTACTTTACGTGATTACAAATATCAAAATTTCATTCTCCGTTTATTACATAGAAATTTAATTTAAAGATTTTTAAAAATTCAATGTACAAAATGCTATAAAGAAGGAAAATAAATAATTCCAATTTGTTGTTGTAACAAATGTGACGCCATGATAATGTGACATCAAAGACAAGGACAACCATATCCCTCCTATAACTGGAGCGATCAAGACAAAAAAAGTACGCGATCATTGATTAACGTTACAAAAGCGACGCTGTGATTGAAACTAACGGTGTCACGTTGTTGCTTGAAAACGTTGTTTTAATGGGTAATATCGAGGGTTAAAGTTCGTATACATATTTAAGACAATATTTCGAAAACCAAACTCCTATTTTTAACTTAGCTTGGGTTTTACAATTTTGATCAATAATTTATTCTCTTCTTTAGGTTCCGCAGCATTATAGTAAATAGAGAAACCATACAATTTCGTCATTTCCATGTAGGGGAGACCGGGGACAATTGAAACACGTCATGACTGAAACAAGTCAAATTTCTCAAAAACTATAATACCTACGAGTATGACGCAACACTCAGGACTCCGCCGGCCATATTTTAATCTATGGTCAGTAGCGCGCGAGCGACCGAGCAACGCAGCGGTGTCACGGAGCGACTTAATTTTTTCGCGGTCAAAAGTAAGTATTTCTCATCTTGTATATTTGTTAATAACTTTGTTTGTTCTTGTATTTTAACAGATTTAACTATTTTAGCGTGATTGTGATAAATTAACGAATGTTTATTATTGCCAATTATCAGTGTTCGAGTTGTTTTTGCGTTTAATATTAGACCTTGAATTAAAAACTGTGATTTGGGGATGGTAGGAACAACTTGCGTGTGGACGATTGAAACGTTTCATTCGTCCTGGCGTTTTAATCGTCCCCAAATGTAGTCGCCTTTAAATATAAGGAGGTTCTGTATTTGACGCATGTTTTTGTTTAATAAATGTGAAAATTAAATTGCGCAAATGGCGTCTTTTTTATGATGATTTCTTTCATGGTCAATAATTATTATACCTACACTAACTTTTGCCCGTGATTTGGATAAATAAACCAATAGACAGAGTTACTTTATTCATATTAATATTATAGAAGTATAGATATAGGTGCCACTTTTGGTATTAGTCCGGTATGTGTACTAGTATCATTCTGACGAATAGGTGAAAAACTTAAGTAACGCTCCTCTTGCATGAAGTTGTGTACAAAACTAGAATGGAATTTAAGTCAAATTTCAAATATAGAATGTCGAACAGTCTATACAGTTGATGAGTTACAACTACATGCAAGAGGAATTTTATTTAAGGTTTTTAACCATATCCTTACTAATATTATAAATGTGAAAGTGAGTTCGTTTAATTTTTGTTACGGTTTCACATCTAAACCGCTAAACCGATTTTGATCAAATTTTGATACCTGGGGCCTTCTCCAGGGCCTTCTCCAGGACAACAATTGTGTAAGAAATTTTTTACTTGTGGGATGTATGAATGTTTGTTATTCTTTCATACAAAAAGTACTGGACAGATTTTGATGTAATATATATCTTCTTTAACGACTTCTATGCGGATGAAGTCACGGGCAAAAGTAATATTATATGTAAACTTTACCCAGGCGAAGGCCTTTACTGTAGCCAGGCGATTATTTCGTACATATGACAGCTAGATATCTGAAAACTTTAGACTGATCTGATATTAAAAGCAGCGATGGGCATTAATCGATTATTTTTTTAGTCAACCAATTAATCGAATCGAAATTAATCGACGGAGTCTTCGAATAACCCATTTTTGCCCATCACTGATTAAAAGTACGTTATGCAATGAGTAACATCACATTACAATCATTTTTTATAATTTTTAGATGCCCCGAAAACGGAAGCATGTTACTGATAGATCTTCAAAAAGCATGTTTGCTTATCAGCAGGCTTATGAGGAGGTACTCGCAGGAAAGTCCTTAAGAAAAGCAGCAGAAATGTTTGATCTGGATCACGTTTCATTAGCAAGATATAAGAAAAAGAGAGAAAATGCTCCAGAAAGTACACCTGTTGAAGCTGTAACAATGGGCTATAATTCGGCTAAAAAAGTATTTTCAACTGATCAAGAAAATGAGATTGCGGAATATGCGATTAAGTCAGCCGATATTTACTTCGGGCTCTCTACTAAAGATTTGAGGAAACTGGCATACGATTTAACAATACGGTACAACCTAGTAAGGCCAGTTTCTTGGGACACAAATGAGACTGCTGGATCGGAATGGCTCAGAGGTTTTTTAGACCGCCATCCAGAATTATCTGTCAGGTGTGCTGAAGCCACGAGCTTGGCTCGAGCCACAAGTTTTAATAAGCACAATGTCGATGATTTTTTTAATAATTTGGAGATGGTTCTTGACCGTGACAAGTTTGAAGCCAAGGACATTTACAACGTCGACGAAACGGGAATAACAACAGTTCAGAAACCGAATCGGGTTATTGCCAAGAGAGGAACGCGACAAGTTGGTGCAATAACATCAGCTGAACGTGGTTGTCTAGTAACAGTTACTGTAGCAGCTAATGCAATTGGCAATGTACTCCCACCAATGTTCACATTCCCGCGAGTCAATTACAAAGATCATTTTATCAATGGCGGACCAATTGGTAGTATTGGAACGGCAAATAAGTCTGGGTGGATGCAAGAAGACGATTTCCTTGTATTCCTACAACACTTTCATGCACATACAAATTGCTCATTGGAGCACAAAATTTTGTTGCTTCTTGACAATCATTCTTCACACGTGTCTATAAAGTGCATTACCTACTGTCGTGAAAAGGGTATCGTAATGCTATCTTACCCCCCACATTGTAGCCATAAACTGCAGCCGTTAGACCGCTCAGTATTCGGACCACTAAAAAAAGCAGTCAATACAGCGTGTGATGCTTGGATTCGAAACAACCCTGGAAAGGTGATGAACATATATAACATCCCGAGTATAGTAGCAACTGCTTTACCTCTGGCGGCGACTCTATCTAATATTCAAGCTGGATTTAGAATCTCGGGAATTTGTCCATTTAACAGACAAATATTCACTGAATTGGATTTTGCACCCTCATACGTTACAGACAGACCATATCGTAATGATTTGCGTGCAACAACAAGTGATGATCAACCCTTACTTCAAGATTCTGGGACTCCACAGGCAAGTTCTTCTGCCATCTCAAGAGTGCAAACAACTCCTTCAATTCCAGAACAACAACTTGCTGCAGAGCTCGATGCCGCCGCTGATCTAAGAGATTCAGTAACTTCTCCGTTAAGTTTCTTTGATATACCTACTTTGGATGTTCAAACTGACTTGCTAAGCCCAATGGATCCTCTAAATATCACAACACCAGAACCTCTGTTTTCTACAGAACAGTCAGTGACTTCACAATTAACATCTGATATCGTACCTGATACGGAAGTGCAATCTACTCGGGCATGTTCTACAACTCTACTATCAAATGTTGCTAACGAAATTGATACCGTCGCTTCATGTTCTCTACATGGGTCAGTAGCATCGCAACCGCAGCAGACTTCCACAACACATGGAGCTCCATTTTCTTCTGAGTCCGTAAGGCCTTACCCTAAAAACACGTCGCCAAGAAAAACTACCAGAAAATCAATAAAGAGGAAATCAACCGTGTATACGGACGGATACTCCGGAGAAAGAAAATATCAGGATACAAACACAAGAAAGGGATAGGAAGAAAAATGCTGCGAAAGTAAAAACTAACATGAAGAAAATGGAAGAAAAGAAAAAAAAAACTAACAAAAGAAATTTAAAAGCCACCATACCATTAAAAGTTAACACGCGCAATTATTCAAGTTCGGAAGACGAAGAGCAAGAAATTCCGTATGAAGACGACGAGAACGACGAGTCAATGTCTAGCGTATCGAAAGATACACAGGATTCATCTAGTTGCGAGTCTGACAATGCAACTACAGCTCTTACATCACTTCGGAGAGAAGACTGGGCTGTAATTAATTTAACATCGATGAAAAATCTTGTGCATCGTTATGTTGGACAAATTCAAAACATCACAAGAGATGGCTACGTAGTAAAATTCGCCAAAAAAGTAGATGATCACAAATTTAAGTGGCCAGTGAAAGATGACATCGCAGAAATTGGTAAGTATCAAGTGGTTAAGAAAATTGCTCCACCCAATGTTAATTCTAAAAGCCGACGTCTTATCGTTTTAGAGTTTAAGAAGTCTTTGCGAAAGTTCAAAATAGGAAAGTGATAAAAACGGTTTTTTACTTTTAGAGTTTATTATTCACAAGACTAATTGTAATTTTTAATTAACAGGTTGATTGTTACCAAAATATTATATAATTATTTGTTATTCCTAAGAACAAAAACTTTAAGAACAAAAATTTACAAAAATAACTGGTTACTTCAGTATTAATCTGGCCTGCTTCGCCTAAAGGCTTTATCTGATTTTTACACTTAGATACTTTTAGAGTTTAGGTATTGTTTACAAGACTGATTGTAATTGTTGATTAACGGGTTGTTTATTACTAGAATATTTTATAATTATTTGTTATACCTAAGAAAGAGTTAAAAACATTTTTTTATTTCAATTTGGCATAAAGCTGCAGTAATTTTTTTATTTAATTTTATAGCTTGTTACACAATGCAAGCGAGCCGTTTTTATTTTGAAAGAAAGTCACCTGACTTGTCCAGAAACAGATAAAGAAAATAACTGGATACTTCAGTATTAATCTGGCCTGATTCGCCTATAGTTTATTATTTGCAAGACTGATTGTAATTTTAATTAACAGGTTGATTATTCCTAAAATATTTTATAATTATTAATAAAGAGTCAAAATACGTTTTTATTTTAATTCGGCATAAGTAGCCGTGGTATTATTTTTATTGTAGGTAACTGTTTTTGTTTTATAATAAAACGATCTTAACCGATTATATTGTGTGTATTATTTAAAATCCCGACGTTTCAAGTTTATCCATTCATTAAATTATGATTGAAACACTGTTATGATTGAAACAAGCATTTTTGTATGTAGTATAATTATGTATTTTTGACACAATTCCATATCATTATAGCTTATTATAACATTAAAACTATTTTCTATTAAGCTTTATGTATAAGGTAGCCAGCAACAAAGAAAGCTACAAGTCATATATATTTTTTTATCTGCGTTTGATGATCGAAATTTTCTGATGCTTATAAATGACGATATGTTTATGTTATGCTTGTGAACTTTTGATGGTCGTATTATATACCAATATAGCGATGAAAGAAAACGAGTAGGACTGAGAACATTACTTTCATTGTGTCAAAGATATTACGGTGTTTCAATTGACCTTACATAGTGTTTCAATTAACAACGGTGTGAGGTCAATTGAACCACATTCCCCCATTCTCTTTATTACATTATTGTAAAATAACTATTAATGATAGACTTACCAAATATACTTTATTTAGGAACCAGATAACTAACCTTGATATAATTATGGCAAACATCTTTCTAACTTTAAAAATAAAACGGCAACAGGCAGTCAAAGTCAAATCGTTTCAATTGTCCCCGGTCTCCCCTACATATAACATATGTCACAAATATCAAATTTTTTGAGTGTTAGTTATTTATCAATCAGATTATGAAGTAAAAAAATAATTAACAACAAACTTTTTTTGAATTAATGCATTTATTTCAGGATCATAGATTGTTAGTAATATTAAATCTCATTCTATTTATTGACATTATTGTCTAAATTGTAAAATTGATTTATTTATTTCTCCTATGGCATCTGTCATGTGGGTTACAACATGGGACAGTCTTTGTACATTCTTTTTTGTTAGTCTATGTAAAAAGAAGCTGTGTCAGATTGATGTTGACAGCGTTGACATATCCAGATTGTAACATTTTTCCGCCTTTTTCATGACTAAGACTAATTCAAGGCGTAAGTATATTATTTCTACGGCTGTTATTTAAATATTAGGGCGGTTATGATTTATGATCACTTGAAAAAATCGTGGTATTTTTAGATGGCGAATTTGGACAGATTCTCATCTACCTACCGGTGATAACTAGGAGCACGCTGCCGGATAAAATAAATGCAAGTAAAATGTGGGTAGGTATATGTAAAAAAAATGTATCACACGGTCGGGGCAATATGCGGCAGTTCTACTAAAAATTGGCGAAGATTGTATGGCAAGAGGTAGTAACGATATGATTACATTAAAAAACGAATTCTGTAATATTGTACAAAACACAGGTGATCTAAAAAATAACGTGTACCCAGATCTACAAACCAATAAAAAGAATAGAGAATGATTGTGTGAAAGGGCAATATTAGCACCGAAAAACAAAATTAATAGGTAGATAAATATAAAAAACCGGTCAAGTGCAAGTCGGACTCGCGCACTAAGGGCTCCGTATTCAAGATAATATGCTTGGTAACCGCAAAAGAAAATACTCATTTGGTTATGAACTTTATTGTCTATGAAATAAGGTCCATTTTGACTAGCCTAAATTTTAATACAGATTTTCAAAGTTTTTTTGATATTTCTCAAAAACTATGAATAATGAACACTTCACAGACATGCCAGACAGACAGACTACAAAGTCTCACCATAAGGGTTCCTTTTTTACCATTTTGGTACGGAACCCTAAAAATATCACGTAGAAGGCGTACGAGTATCTCTCGAAAGACAATGTCATCGACACAGCAATAGGTTACAGGTGTTAGGTCGGCCTAAGGGCAATAATGATGTCTGGAATTGCTAAAGGAGAAAATGTTTTTATTCCCCGCATTCCTATAATTCCGATAGATTTACCATTTAACTTTAAAAGAGTGCTCTAAAAACAGATATTGCCATGACCATAAGCAAAGCGCAACGACAAACAGTATAAGTAGCCGGCGTACATTTTGAAGCAAACTGTTTTTCCCATGGGCAACTATATATATATATAGCGTGCTCACGAGTATCCAGCCCACCAAATCTTCATGATCTAGCGAAAGATGGCAAAACAAAAAATATTGTAGGTATACAAAAATGTATTTACCTAGATGACGTTATCCAATTCAATTCCAATTTTAATGTGGAGCTCAATATTACATAAAAGATCATCCTGGCCTGGGAGGATGTTTAACTATTACTTAAAACACTTAACTGCGATAAACGAGTTCTACGCGGACGAAGTCGCGGGCAAAAGCTAGTTATTACTATTTTTATAACGAATGTATTATTAATTGGAATAAATGGCTATAAATATTAATATACATAATAATTATTATTCAGATATTTATTCAATGTTGTGTAATACCGCGCGGCGCGAGCTGTCAATGCTCAAAGGAAGCCGCGCGGCGGCGGCGCGTTCCGCCAATAATAGGTAAGTACCTAGTCAAAGGGCCTTGCGCGAAAGCGGCATTATCAAAAGGTTGAAAAGGAATTTACGGGATCCTGCCGATTTGCCAAAATTATTTTGGTCAAATTTCATTACCCAAACAAATTTTAGCAAATGGTTTATTTGCCAATGCAATGTTTGGCATAATTATAATACGCAAATTTTCAAATGGTCAAATTTTCATTTAGCAGAGTTTTAGTACGGAAACTGACATTTAGGCATTTGGTCTTTTAACAAATGCTTTATTAAGGCAAAAAAACATTACATAATAAACATTTAGTCAAATAAATTGATATGACGAAACATATAAAGACAAAAATCGGAGTTTGTTTACAGTCAGAATTTATTACCGAATTGCTGCCAGGTAAGTTAGGTTAGGTTAGGTTAGAACTTTGACCCCCAAGAAAACCGAACTGCTACTAGAACAGTAGGTTAGGTTAGGTTAGTAGAACTGCGACAATAACAACGCGCGAGCCGAGCGAGCAGAGCGAGCGTGCCGCGGCAGCGGCCGGCGAAGTGTCAGAACCGAACTGTTGCCAGGTAAATAAGTTATAGGTTAGAACTTCTACCGATAAAGTAGGGTAAGTTAGGTTAGAACTGTGACCAACAAAAAAAAATATACTTTTATAATAATTATAAAGAGAAATCAAAACAACACTCAATGACAGTATGATCCACGATCAGACTACATTGAGCGTCATTTATGATTTACTTCTTACCCTTATAACATAAAAACGTTGTAATTTAATTTGTATCTTCTGCACCATTGAAATAAAGATGGAAATTATTTGTTATTCATTCGACTCAATGAAAAATTACTTGGGAAGTGATAATTTATCAAACATAATTTGATAAAACATAGGTAACCCGGAATTTACATATCACATCACATACCTATAAACATAATTATTATTTAGTGACAACAGATAAAAGAATGTAAGTAAATTAATTTAAATTTCGTACTTAGGTACAGTCAGCCTTATAAGAAGCTGCACACTTTTTTACCTTGTCGCTTTAACGCCTTTGACAGATTAGTGCAGCAGTTCAAACATGACATTAAAGTGACAAGGTACAAAAGTGTGCAGCTTCTTATAAGGCCGACCGTACCTAACAATATTATTACTTACTTAAGGTTTGTGTTAAGTATGCAAATTACTATGATTATAAATCATAGATCAAAGTATGGCCAAGTAGGTGACTAAAATTAAAAAACAAGTTTGGACAACCCTGACGCCCGAGCGGCAATAGGTATCAGAATTTCCTAAAGGGCCGGAGTCGAGCTACTTTTCTATTTATATTTATTTATTTATTTATTTATTTATTTAACCTTTATTGCACAAAAAAAAAGTACAAATGGCGGACTTAATGCCTAATGGCATTCTCTACCAGTCAACCAAATAATCATACAGAAACTAACAAAGGTGGTGCACAGAAAAAGAAAGACAGAAAACAAAACAATGAACATATTTACAAAATAAATAACTTCACACAAAAAGTACTTACAAAAGGTACTTACATGATATACACATATATCCAAATATATACACATATATATATACATACATAAATATATAAATATAAATACATAAATAAACACAATAATATATAACAACAGAGACTAAAACATATTCCATGATGGGTCTAGACTAAAATTCTACGCAACATCTTGTTCCAGCAAATGCTTACTAAGCATTCGCTTGAAAGAAAGCCTGCTAGGGGCTCGTCTAATATGAAGTGGGAGTGCATTCCAGACACGGGTTGCCTGCAGGGCGAAAGAGTTTGACATGAAACCAGTGTTGTGAAAAGGAATAGCGAGTTTAAGAGAGCGGGAGGAACGCAGTTCACCCCCTGGACGGGGAGTTACGAAAGTAAATTTACGTTTAAGGTAAAGGGGGGTCGAAGGTTCAAAAAGAATCGAGAAAAGAGTGGACAGTATTCTAAGGGGATTACGAACTGGAAGCCAGTTAAGCTGACGCCGAAAAGACGAGATGTGGTCAAATTTACGGAGGCCAAAAATAAAACGAATGCCATTGTTAAGGAGACGATCTAACCTGTTGAGAGAATCCTGGGTGATGTTAGTTGTGCACACATCAGCATAATCGATGAGAGGCAGCACAAGCGCCTGAATAAGTAATGTTTTGGTACTTACTGGGAGAAAATTCTTATACCGATATAGCGCGCGCAGAGTGCCAGTCACCTTGCGACTCACCTCGGAGAGCTGTCCATCCCACGAGAGAGAACAGTCGACGATAAGACCGAGATCCTTAACGTTTTTTGACAGGGGAATGACAGCGCCATTAAACGATATCGGTGCAACAGATATACTATCTAACTTCACAAGTTGACGCGGACTTCCCACGATGATAGCCTGGCACTTAGCAGGATTAACAGAAATGCCAAATCGACAAGACCAGTCCGCAATTATTGCCAGGTCATCGTTGATAAGCGAAATTGCAGTAGTGATGTTAGATACATCAGCTTTGGCGTATAATTGCAAATCATCTGCATACATATGGTAAGAGCTGCCAAGCTTAAAGGTAATATGATTAATAAATACAGAAAATAAGAGAGGGGAGAGGATTCCACCTTGTGGTACTCCAGTGCTAAGGTCACACCAGTCCGAAATCATTCGGCCGGCTCGCACAGCTTGGACGCGACCACAAATGTATGAGGAGAACCACTTAGTCGCTTCCGAGGAAACCCCCAGACGACTGAGCGTGGCGAGGAGAAGGTCGTGGTCTACGACATTGAAGGCATTAGAAAAATCTATGAGAACCAGGACAGTTACCTGCATTGACTCCATACCCTGTCTAATATCATCAACAACGTTGAGTAGGGCAGTAGTCGTGCTGTGTCCTGGGCGAAAACCAGATTGATATGAGGATAGAAGCTGGTTACGAAAAATGAATTTAGAAAATTGGTTCTGGACTGTAGCTTCTAAAACTTTAGAAAAAAATGGAAGAATTGAAATGGGCCTAAAGTGATTAAGGGAGCTGGGATTTGCAACTTTAGGAAGAGGGATTACAAACGCTTTGCGCCAAGATGAAGGAAAGACCCCAGTTGAAAGAGAGAAGTTGATAATGTGAGTAATGACAGGCAGAATACAGTCGAGAATCAGAATAACCATGACACGACCCACATCATCATGGCCAACGGCTTTAGATTTAATTGACATAATGATCTTACGGATTTCCTCTTCACCGACCAAGGAGAGATTAAAAGGTGGGATGCTGGGTGACGGAAGGGAAGCAATAAAGGATATGGTTTCAGCTTTAATCGCAGGATTCAAAGTGGAAGATGTAGAAAAATGAATATTTAAAGTGTCTGGAGAAAAGGAAGAAAAGTCAGGTTCAGTCTTCGTCTTAGAACCTAGGCCGAGAGACTTGAGAAATTTCCACGTATCCGCTAGTGAAGAAGAAAGTACATTTTCATGAATATAGCGTCGTTTAGCAGCTCTTACCATCTGGTTACATCGATTTCTGGCAATTTTGAAGAGACCCCAATTCTCATCGCACCGATCCCGCTTGTAAACCCGGAATGCTCTGTCACGCCTCGTCATCGCCATACGGACACCTCGCGTAATCCACGGGGCTGGGGGTCGCTTTACTCTGACCGCACGAACTGGTGCATGGGCGTCAAACATTTTCAGAATAGTGGAATTAAATAGTGAAACTTTTTCGTCAATTGTTGATGCACCATACGTGGGCGCCCAGTCAGCCGAGGACGCATCTTGCTTGCTTGCTTTGTATATATTATGCCATTACTGTCAAAAAGGTCACCATTGGGTGAATCAAAGGCCTTAGCTATTCAAAGAAAGATGGCTAGTAAATTCAGTATTTCAGTAGAGTTCATGAAGGAGTATGAAACTCTTGGTCGTATGTCATAATCAGATTTTCAGTTTGATTCAGAACATTTTATAATACCTCATTATGGTATATTCAAGAAGGGTACGGATAAGATCCGTGTAGTATTTGATGGAAGTGGACGTACGTCCACGGGCCCATCTCTTAATCAATCAATGCCTTTATACAGGCTAACCACTTCAAAACGACATTACAAAGATATTGTTCAATTTCAGACGACATCAAGCAGATGTTCAGAATGACCTGGATACACCCTGAGGACAGGAGGTATCAGCTCATCTTGTGGCGAGAGGAGCCGTCTGAACCAATTCAGGTGAACGAGTTGAATACTAATACCTATGGACTAAGGTCAAGTCCATTCATTTCAATCCGGACGTTATTACGACTAGCCGATGATTGGGAGGATAATCATCACAAATAACTAGCTTCATACGTCATCAGACGAGATACCTTCGTTGACGATGTTCTCACGGGCGCGGACTCACTGTCAGATGCGCAACAATAAAATCGGAGCTCACCGCGCTTTTGAAAAGTGCCGGTTACGAACTTAGGAAATGGTCATCGAATTGCGGTGAACTACTGCAAGATTCGCCGCAGGAACATTGTGAACAACCAAAAAAGTTCGATACTGACGATAAAAGCTTCATCAAGGTATTAGGTATACAATGGGACCCAGTATTGGACTCAATGTCATATCAGATCAATGACCATTAGGTCAACCAATTACTAAACGTCATATCCTTAGTACCATAGCACGACTATATGACCCGTGTGGTTATTGCGCGCATTGTGTTCAGATTCAAAGTGTTCATACGGTCACTATTTTCAGACGGATTATCGTGGGATGAACCCGTCAGTCAAAATCAGTGTCGTCAGTGGGACGAACTTATTCAGGATTTAAACTATTTGTCAAATTTGCAGATTCCTAGATGTGTTGCACTACCACAGGCTGTATCATATTAAGTTCATGGATTCGGATACACTTCGGAGGCCGGATTTGCTGCAAGCGTCTGCCTAAGGACAGTGGATAAGTCTGGGAGCATCATGGTACGTTTGCTTTTGGCTAAATCACGAGTAGCCTCTAAGAAATCACGACAAACGATACCAAAGCTAGAGCTCAGTGCCGCACATCTAGTGTACAAGCTATTAAATCACGTAGCCGAGTCATATGATCAATCAATTTAAAATAATTTGACATAAAATTATATGACAGCATTATGCTTGGTCAGACAGCACCATCGTGTTGTCGTGGTTAAACACGAAACCTCACATGCTGCCGAATGCAACCGAGTACAGGATATTCAAACCTCCAAACGTCATATGACATGGCGTCACATTAGGTCTGAATTAAATCCCGCAGATGTCGCTTCACGGGGTTTGTCAGCTAAAAAACTACTTGGATTTCATTTATAGAATAGAATAGAATAACTTCATTTCAGGCTACAAGGCCCATATTTAAAAATACCTTACAGACTATCATACATAACATTATATAACATAAAATTATCACCACTGCTAATACACTTTCGCGGTATCCACTAGCCGGCGGCCACGAAAACGCCGAAAGATGACACCCCTCGGCCAGAATACCTCCTTTAAAAAGGTCGACAGATCATTCATGGATGGCGGATTTCATTTATGGTGGTCACCAGACTGGTTACTGAGGGAACAGTCACAATGGCCTTTACTGCCAGTCATAATGCCTCATGACTTACCTGGATTCAAAAAATTAGTCCATTTTGTTTCCCCTGTCGAGCCATGGGAAGACACGCTGTTGTCACGCGTTAGTTCATTCAGTAAACTATTCAATGTTACGTCATTTGTACTCAGAGCAGGAATGTCAGATTACCGAAGGAAAAACGGAATCTTACGTCATTATTATCACTAGACGAGATTCGTGAGGCTACGAAATATTGGATTAGGAAAATTCAATTCGATTCATTTAAGGAGGACATTGTATTAATCAAACAAGGAAAATTGGTCTGTAAATCACTGCAGAAATTAAATGTATTCGTGGATGATGAACACTTTATCAGAGTCGGCGGAAGACTCCGGAAATCATCACTGCCATATGGAGCAAGGCATCCATATTTGATACCTAAGGATCATAGGTGGGGTCAACTACTCATCGAATATTATCACAAGGCATACTGTTACGCTGCGACAAACGCGCTCATGTCCATACTTACGCGAGAGTATTGGATAACTTCAGCCAGGCAACAAGTATCTAGGGTTATTAGAAACTGCTTAATTTGTTTCAGATTTAATGCTTCATCGCTGCCGCCTTTCATGGCAGACCTGTCCGCTGATAGAGTCACAGCCGCACGGCCATTTTCAGGCGTAGCGACTGAACTTGCTGGGCCGTTCTTAGTCAAAAGCAGTTTATTAAGAAACGCTAAATCAGTCAAAGCTTACCTGTGTGTCTTTGTATGTTTAGGTACAAAAGCTGTTCATTTCGAGGTTGTCTCCTCGCTGAGCGTCGAGGCCTTCATTGCAGCATTCACCAGGTTTGTCAGCCGTCGCGGGCTGCCTTTGCTAATCAGATCGGACCGAGGTACAAATTTCATAGGTTCTAACAATTACCTTAAGGAGATCAAACAGTTCTTGTTGGACAACGAGATCATCCTCAAGGAGGAATTCAGAAAACAGAGTATTCGCTGGGAGTTCAATCCTCCTGCATCGCCCCACATGGGGGGCCTATTCGAGGCTGCAGTCAAGAGCGCCAGAAATCTCCTTAAGAGAGAGGTTGGCTTGGTTGGTTGGATACCATTTTGACGTTCGAGGAGTTATCTACTTTACTTTCTAAAATAGAGCCTGTACTTAATTCCAGGCCACTAGTGTCTATATCGGAGGACCCTTGCAATCTCAAAGTCGTTACACCCGGTCATTTCATCATTGGTCAACCACTAGTAGCCTTGCCAGAATCTCACTGGAAGGATACTTAAATTATCACGCTTTCAAGTCACTCAGAAAATGTATCAGTCAATTCGGTCACGATGGCATATTGAATATCTCATTACACTATAGTCACGTAATTAACAATATAGAGCTCAATGATTTAGTGCTCATTATTGATGAAAATTCAACGCCTCTTCAATCGCGAAGAGGTCGAGTTATAGAGTTGTTCAAAGGATCAGATAATATTTTTAGGTCAGTTAAACTAAAAACTCAATCTGGTGAGCCTGTAAGGCCATTAGTCAAGTTAAAAAAAAAAGATAAAAAAGACATTTATTCAGTAAGTAGGCCGCACGGGCACTTTTACACGTCAGGAGTCTACCAGCGCTTCCCAAGAGGAGACCACTGCCACAAAATAGATAGGTACAGAAGTCAATCACATGTATGTACTTCACTTTTCATACCTACGCTCGGCGGTCGCTCTATGGTTGTCAACTATGGCTTATGCACAAAAAACTATCGAAATAGTGGCACTCGCAGGTATCTAGTTGTTTGATTTATTGTTCAGAATTAAACGGGAAGAATGGAAATATAAATTAATAATAACTAAAATATTTTTATTTTAATGTCATTGTTATGTTATTACAAATTTGACAATCGAAAATCCCTAATAACTTCTAAACGGATTACCCTAGTTACACAATTTCTATTGCCCTATCCGTTTTAAACCTAAACCTGTCAAATGACACTAAAAACAATACAATATCTACACAAACAATAAAACATGTTTTCAACTTACCGTAAGGTGGCGTGAATTTACCGTACAAAAATTTTGTTACTTTCTTTATACTGATTCAAAATAGGAAACTATTATATAAATCGATCTTACACCGTTTAATGTCGATTTTAAACAACCGTCCACTGAACAGTTATAATAACTTTTTTTTTGTTGCTCCATTATTGCACAAAAAAGTTCACAGACGCGTGTCTCAAGCGGATGGCACTCGCGCTCGCACTGGTCCTAACCGGTCCGAGATATCGTGTCCGTGAGCAGTGTCTATGTGTGCGTTGCTCGAGCGCACTTTGTATGTAGATTGACTTCTGTACCTATCTATTTTGTGCCACTGCCGAGAAGAAACGCCGCAAGAAACTCGGCAGTCAGTCATTTTTTAACCATATGTCTTACTACAATGATACTACTTAGTCTAGTATTATATAAAGCTATAAATATTAAATTAAATATAATATCAAATATCATGCGTAGTTCAGCAGGAAAACATGACAAAAATATTACAAGAGATATAGAGAGAGTGTTTGCGCATAGAAGAGAAAGATAAACAAACTTGATATTTACAATAATTTATTTATCATCACAATCGTACGGTTGCTTGGTATCTAGATTTAGGTATTTTCCAGGACACACGACGTGTGCTAGCTCTGGTGGTTAGAGAAGAAGAGGGCGATGGTGGTGGTCGGCGTCATCTCCCAGCTTCCCGAAGGCTCACGCTATTGGTTCGCGGCGCGGCTCATGTGTGTAAATCCGCGAGCCGGCGAGCCGTCTCGTGGAAGCGCCGTCAGATGGCGCGAACATACTCGGGGCCGCTGAAAGCTCGCTTTCAGTAATTTTCTTTAACCAGAAGGGGGCATATTCGGTTGACTGCCCTTCTTATGAGTCTTCTGGATGTGGTGACATCTGCCACGCGAGGTACGCCGTCCTTGCCGGGATATAATTTGGTGACGCGGCCCATACGCCAGTTCAGTGGCTGCAAGCCTTCATCCTTGATCAGCACAAGCTCTCCCAGTTGTAGGTCGCGCTGCCGCGTACGCCATTTTCCGCGTTGCTGTAGCTCGGAGACGTACTCGGAAGACCAGCGCGTCCAAAAATGTTGACGCAGCTGTTCCAGTCTCTGGTATCGGTCCAAGCGGCTCGAGTTGTCCTCTAGTAGCGACGCCGCGGTTGGCGGCGACGTCAGCGACCTGCCAACCAGAAAGTGCCCTGGCGTGAGCGGGGAAAAATCTTTGGGGCGAGAGGACAAAGTGGTCTGCTATTTAAAATAGCTTCGACCTGGCTGAACAGGGAGGCCAGTTCCTCGAACGTGAGGTGCGTATTACCAAGAACCCGTTTAAGGTGAAATTTGGAACTTTTAATGCCGGCCTCCACGTAGCCATTGAAATTTGGGGCGTAAGCCGGTGCGAATATAAATTTAATCATTTGATCAGCTGCAAACTCAGAAATGTCATCTTTTATTAAGCTTAATGAATTCATTCATTTCCTTTGCAGCAGCAGTAAAATTACGACCATTATCACAAAGGAGCTCCGCAGGCTTGCCGCGGCGAGCGATAAACCTTCGGAGAGCCAAAATGAATGCATCTTTAGATAATTCGGTTACGGCTTCCAAATGAACACACTTATACCTTAGGCAAATAAACAAACACAAATAACATTTTGTGATTTTACATCCGCGGCCACGGCGATCGGTAATTAAAAAAGGACCAGCCATATCTACTGCTGTAGCTGCGAATGAAAAATCAGCTATTAAGCGCTGCGCTGGCAAATTTCCCATTATATTTTTTAAAGTTTGCCCAGCGGCGCGTCTACAAGTGACGCAGGTGCGAGCCGTGCTCCGTGCGAGGTTCCTGCCCCCAACCGGCCATACGGTGTCTCGGACTGAGGACAAAAGGAGCTGCGGTCCCGCATGTAAGAGACGAGTGTGTTCGTATGAGTTTGGTGAGTGTGTGTTTAGCACTTAATAACATGGGATGCTTCTTATCATAGCTATAATCAAAAGCGTCCAGCCTCCCCCCGACTCTCAAGATGCCTTAAAAGAGTCTATAAAAGGTGTCAAAGACGCAATGTGCGACGTAGGAGTTAAGTTTTTATTTTTATTTAAAATCTCGAGTTCAACAGGAAATGATTGCTGTTGTGAAAGCTTCACCAATGAACAAAACGAGTCAGTAAGTTCTTGCGTCGTTAAATTGCCTGTCAATTTAGGCTGACTGCGTTTACAATAGTTATTAATGAAACGACGCACATAAACTACAGTACGTTGTAACGTTTTGAGTCTAGAAAATCTATCAAAATCTAAAATACATAGAAATGACTCTACATTAGCCACCATAGAGGTAAGCTTTACTTCAGGCAAGCTGTCAGGGGCCCGTTTCACGAAGCTACAAGTTACAAATTACAAGCGGAAGTCTCTTTCTAACTCCTTTTGATAGAAAGAGACTTGCGCTTGTAATTTGTAACTTGTAGCTTCGTGAAACGGGCCACAGGCGTGTCAGAGTTCAAGGTCGGCCAATTACTTTCAGGCTCTAGGAGATAGTCAGGGCCATGCCACCAGACAGAGGGAGGTGCTGGAGAGGTGCTGAGGATCCACGCCGCGCGTGGCGAGATCCGCGGGATTCTCTGCAGTAGGCACGTGTCTCCAGGCCGCCAATGGGGCAAGCTCTGCTATAGCAGTGACTCTGTTAGCCACAAAGACCTTCAACTTTGACATCCGTTTTTAACCACGCTAGAACTACGGCGGAGTCTGTCCAGAACACAGTACGTGAAATAGGCTTTCTCAGCGCCTTCACTACAGCACTATTTGTCTTAACTGCTAACAGGGCTCCGGCGAGTTCCAGACGCGGTATTGTGGTGGGCTTAATAGGCGCCACTCTGTCCTTTGCTCACCTGAGCTTGAAAAAGATTTTATATATATATACATGCAGCTATAGCATTTTGGGATGCATCCGAAAAGCAATGAAGTTCAATTGTAGATGGTGCGTCACTAAGCACATACCTAGCTATCTTTAATAATTTAAGATGATGTAGGTTTTTAATAAATCGTGACCAACTACGATGGATTTCTGAGGGTACAGGTTCGTCCCACCCAGCCTTTGCCATCCATAATCTTTGTATTAAAATTTTAGGTTTAACTGTACATAAACTTAAAAGCCCCAATGGGTCAAATATATTAAATGTTGTAGATAAATGGTTCGTTTGGTCACATTTTTACTAGCATCATCAACATCAATAGAAAAACTTAACATGTCTTGACTAGGACCCCACCCTAGACCAAGCGTTTGGCAAGATTGACTTAAGGTCAAGTTACCTTGTGAAGTGATGGACTCTAAGTTTAACAATTGAGTCGAGTTTGAACGGTGTTTACGTAGATTAAAACAACCAGAAGCTAAAGCTTGAGAAACCTTGGTATGTACATATAAGCAGTAAGTCGGATCGTCACAGTAAAAATCATTATGTATGACAGTCTTAACTATAAGGTCAATGCACTCAGCCCCTAATTGCCACAAACACCTTGCCGCTAGAAAACTTGCAGAAGCAAAGCGGTACGTTACGGTGTTTAAAGTGAGCGAGCGAACAGGTAAATGTTCGTCCTCGCGCCAAAAAATGACCTGCAAGTCCCTGTCAGACTCATCAACTAAAATCTGCCTGTATTGTTTTTCGATGTCTCCTGACAATAACTATTTGTAATTACGAAATCTAAGCAGTATGTTAAAGAAAGAGTCTTAGATGTTAGGGCCTACCATCTTCTTCTTCTTCAAGTGCCTCTCCAACTAGTGAAGGTTGGCTACTAACTTCTGGAATTGTTGCCTGTCCTTAGCTAGTCGAAACAATTCAGATGCGCTCGCTATTCCAGTCCACTCTCGGATGTTGCGGAGCCACGACTCCTTTCTCCGACCAACTCGCCGTTTACCGGCAACCTTGCCCATCATTATAAGTTACAAAAGGTCATATTTATCATGCCTAAGCACGTGACCGAGATATGAAGTTTTTCGCCTCTTAATGACAGACAAAAGTTCTCGTTTCTGCTTTGCTCGCCGCAGAACCTCCACATTTGTGACTTTGTGCGTCCAGCTTATTCTCAACATACGCCTGTAAGCCCACATTTCAAAAGCTTCGATACGTTTCCTGAGGTCTTCTTTAATTGTCCAAGACTCGCATCCGTACAGAACTATAGGCCAAACGTAGCAGTGCAACAGTCGAATACGCAAGTCGATCTTTAAACTTCGGCAGCACAATACGGATCTCATAGTATTGAAGGCACTACGAGCAATCTCCACGCGGGTTCTTATTTCCAACTCACTATCCCAGTTTTCCGTGAGCCACGTGCCTAAGTACTTGTACTTATGTACTCTCTCAAGAGATCTCCCTGACACTGTGATAATCGAGTCAATATTGAGATTCCTGGAAATCACCATGAACTTAATCTTGCCAACATTCATCCGAAGGCCAGCCCTTTCACTACACTCGTTAACTCTGTGAACGATCACCTGCAAATCTGCTGCTGTAGATGCTATAAGGACTGTGTCATCTGCGTATCTTATGTTATTGATAACACGACCATTAATCCTGACTCCACAATCCAGGTCCTCCAGAGCTTCTGCTATAATCGTCTCCGAGTATAAGTTGAACAAGGTAGGCGATAAAATGCAGCCTTGTCGTACTCCTCTCTTGATCTCAATCTGTTCGGTACACTCGCCATTAACGCGCACCGCTGCCTGTTGGTTCCAGTACAAATTCAAATTCAAATTCAAATTCAAATTCATTTATTTGCAACTACATACATACACGGATCTTATAAATATATACATGTCAGTAGTAGTAGGTACATGGATATGTTCTGCCACAATTTGGCATGCAAAAGTCTTAATCTACATTAGAAATAAATGCTACTATTACTTAATCATATTATTATAATTGTCAAAATATTATTTTATTATTATATTCGATTCAAAATAAATTAATACAATCTTAAATTTAATTGGAGAGGAACTAGATATTTGGCTTGTTGGCAAAATAGTCCTTAACAGAGTAAAAACAGTTATCTAGAAGCCATTTCGTAAGTATTTTCTTGAATTGGCTCACATGACCTTCCACAATAAACTTAGGCAACTGGTTGTAAATTTGGATAGCCATACAGTAAGAGTTATTTTTGTGAAGCTTGACTCTAGAGCGTGGTAAGAACAATTTGTTCCTATTCCTAGTTGATCTCGGGTAATTGACGATCTGTTTTTCAAAAAATTCAGGATGTTCTCTCACAAACATGCACAACTGTTTAATGTACAAGCATGGAAGTGGTAACACTTTTATTGTTTTGAATAAAGGCCCGCATGGTTCTAAGTAGTGAGTGTTACACACAGCTCTTATACATTTTTTCTGTAGCAGAAATGCTCTATGTACATCTACAGAGTTGCCCCAAATAATCAAACCGTAACTAAGTAAAGAGGATACATAGCCGTGGTAAGCTGTTAGTGCTAAGTCTCTAGACGAGGTTCTGCTTAATCTTCTTAATGCGTATACAAACTTATCCAGCCTTTCACAGATATTGTCAATATGAAATTTCCAATTACAAAATTTATCAATGTGGATTCCAAGAAATTTAGTGGTTTCCACTTGTTTTATTTCATTATCATTATATTTTACATTAAGTGCAATGTCAGTATTTTTGTATGTCCCAAACTGCATAATATTAGTTTTATTTATATTTATTTTCAGATTATTGTTATTTAGCCAATGAATGATACCGTCAAGAGTGTTATTTATCTCATTATTATAATTATCTTTATTGTTTGTTCGATTATTAATGTAGTATCATCGGCAATCATTATGCAATTGTGTTTACTATGTCGTGGTAGGTTTAAGCATGGCTTTTTCTATGACTTTTGAACTAGTCGGTGTAAGAGTGATGGGCCTGTAGTTATCCATCAATGTCTTATCATCTTTTTTGTGTATGGGTTTAACTATAGATAGTTTAAGGCCATCAGGAAAACACCCTTGTTCAAAGGATAGATTTACTATGTGAGTCAAAGGTATACTGAGATATTTTGCGCTAAACTTTATGACTTTAGTACTTATGCCATCTACTCCTAACTCCTACTGCATTGCTGTTATTTAGAGACATAATGAGTTTGTATATCTCATCTACTTCATAAGGCTTCATAAGTTTTCTGATTCAATGGTATTGTCAAATAATTTACACTGCCTTTTTCGTTTATTATTGGTTTATTTATGTTTGTCAAGTTTATAAAAAAATCATTAAAAAGTGTAGCTATTTTAGTGGAGTCAGAACAAGTTGTGTGGTCAATTTTAATACTATTTATGGTGTTCGGTTCAGTGTCAGAAGGTGCATTAATAATTTGCCAAGTAGCTCTCGATTTATTTTTAGCCAGCTTGATTGATTTAGTATTATATAGCTGTTGTGCTTTATGTATGCATTTTTTCAAAAGTTTCGCATATCTTGTATACTTGACTTTATTTTGAGTTTTGTTTGACTTGTTTTGTATGTAAGTTAAATATAATTTTCTTTTATTTGTACATGCTCGTTGCAACCCTCTTGTCAGCCATCTGTTATTATTGAGTTTGTCATTTATTTTTATACGTATAAATGGAAAGCATAACTCATAGAACAGACACAATGTTTCATGAAATTCATGGAATGCCGCGTTTGTTTCCTCTTTGTTGAGTACTTCAGAGAAGGATAACGACGCCATGCAGTTCCGAAATTTATGGAGATTTTCTTGACTGTAATCTCTTTTTTCGATGAAACATGGTATACGCTTACGAACTTTTTTTACAGGAAACGTGACAAATTGGGCTGTTTCATGATCAGAAAGTGCCAGTGGGCGGACTTCAGATGTTATTTTCTTGATATTACTTGCTATTTGATCGAGGCATGATTCACCTCGAGTAGGAACATCTATGTGCACTTGGTAATTGTATTTTTTTAGCATTTGTATAATTTTTAAGGTGCTATGATCTTTTTTTAAGATGTTATAGTTCCAGTCTCCACATAACACAATTTTGTGTTTTGATTTCTTCATACCAAAGTGGTACAAGAGGGCTTCAAGATGAAGCAGAAACTGGTCTTTATTTATATGTTTAGGAACACGATAGATGTTTACTATTACGAGTTTGTAGTCAGGAATCTCAATACCGCTACATTCGAAGGCTGTTGGAACACTAAGGTCAGTACAGATCTGCAAAGGCTTATATTTTAAATTAAGATTTACCAGGATGCATGACCCCCCTCTTTTTTGGTTAGCGCGGGAAAAGGAGCTAGCCAGTTTGAAATTATTTGTTTTTAGATTGTCCTCATTTCCTTTTCTGATGAAGGTCTCGCTTAGGCAGAGAACATCCACCCGTTTATCACTCGTTTTTAGTTCCATTAGGGCCAAATCAATAAGATCTAGTTTATTTAGAACACCCTGTATATTTTGATGCATAATGGTAAAGTTATTGGTGTTCACGAAAAAAATTACTTTCGGAACTAGTTTCAGAAATAGGCAGCTGTTCTACAGTGGTGTCGGTATAAGACATGTTTATTGTTTTTATTAGATACTCTAGATCTTTAAAAACTACTTTCATACCTCGCCTAATAATTTTTCCAGATCCAATAGAAAACATGTACTTTGAATACGATACATTTAAACAAGAATCCAAGAGGTAAGCATACTCATGTGTTAGGTTATCAAGGTATAACAAATTGTTAAATATTTCAATTCTATTATTACAAAGGTTTGTATAGTTATTTGGTATGAACGTAGGTAAACAGATTATTACATTCGTGTGCTGTACCCTTTGAATCTGTTCTCTTATATATATAATTAATTTATGGTAATTTGTAGATACTCTAAAATCCCTTTCTCCGATCAAAATAACACAATAGTCACTGAGGGTGAAATCCTTAAGTTTTTCTTCGAGTCCTTGAAATAGCTCGTGAGTACCACCGCCAGGTATTCGGTAATGACATAGATCCATTTTGTCAAAGGTACGTTCAGACATTTTTGTGCTGAAAACAGCACTTCAGAATGGTCACTGCTAATGATACATATATTTGATTTAGTAGCAGGGGCTCGCTTCATAGGCGGTACCGTTTGGTCGGATATATTTTGGGACTCGCTGTTTTTTAATTTTTTTCCTTCTGGCAGTGTTTTGTCCAGTTTAGATCTGTTTTGCTTTTGCTTTTTCTTTTTGCTTGATTGCTTTTGTGCACTACCAGTTTTGGGCAAAGGTGTCATAACTTTAGGGGATGATGTGCAAATGGTTGTCAGTTTATTTATTTTTGATTCATATCCCTGTAATTTTTTTTTTCAGTGAGTGATTTTCTGTTAAAAGCAGTTCAATCTCGTTCTCAGCCGAGTCGTATTTTTCTTGAAGTAAAGTAAGTTTTAATTGAAGGGATTCAACTTCGAAGTGCCCATTTATTGCTAGTTCAGGGCAACTTCTGTTTAATCTAGAGCCAATTTCCATCGGTTTGTTATAATCGTCTTCGTCGCACAACTCCACTTCATCGAGTTCCTCTGATTCCGACAATAGAGAATTAAAAGAGTTTTCTGTAGAAACATTAATAGTTAACTTTTCTTCCTGGTGAGTTTTTTTTTTATCTCAGGAGATGTTGGCTGTGTATTTGGGGTGAGCCCGTCTTCTTTTTCCGCATCCTCGCTTATATTTTGGTTAAGTGGTAGAGTATTTGGTGTTTCAGAGAGCTGCTCTTGAGGTGTGGCAATGTTTTTCCTGATTTTCCTAACCGTTATATTAGATGATGGTGTCCTCGTCTTGTCCGATATAGAAGGAGACTTACTCTTCCGGGTACAAGACTTGCACTTCCAATTATCTTTCCTTTGACGGTCCATCAATCTATAAACTTTTTCTGGGTAGCCGTCGCAGTCAAAATGGAATGTTGATTTACATCCTGAACACAGAGCACTTTTCCTTGTTTCCGCCGGTCGCTTACATTTATGACAAATCGCTGCAGTCTTGCTGTTTTCGGAAGATCTATTTATAGTGTTCATTTTTTCTCAAATCAATTTGTTGCATCAAAACTAATTTTTGTGTTTAGCGCCCTCTCGCGGCTATTGGTAGCGGTAGTTAAATACGCAGATAGAATGATTCACGTGCTCAAACTATTTTCCCTTGTAAGCTGCACGAGTTCTTACCCTTTACCGCTAGATGGTAGCACATAAGGTTTCGCCTGGGCTCTGACAGATGGCGCGGTGGAGCATATCAGCATGTGAGCAGCGATAAGCGATAAGTTCACCAGTTAGTCCATTGACAACAGGGTCAAAGGTCAAAATAATTTTAAATCTTAAACGGTTACTGCATTTATTGTTATTTAACTTTGATTCGCTTCAATCTTAGTTTTATTTTAATACACGTTATGAATAGTTAATGACTTTCACTTTTATTACTCACTTTAGTATGTTTTTATAATCCATTTGCTCACTAACAACACTTACAACACTTAAACTCTGTAACTTAAAATGTAGTTTTTACAGATCACTGGTCTTTGAGATAACGATGTTGCACGATAGTCACACATTCATTCGCTGAATTTCACTCTTATTATAACCAAATATCATAACTTAACAATTTTAAATATTAAAATAAACAGAGCTGATGTTTACATGACGACAGCGCCATCTGCACTGTTCATACAAGTTCCGAACAAGGCGTACGTCTTTGCCGTCTAGTCCAATATCGCTTAAAAGCGCTATAAGGCGATCATGCAGCACTCAGTCGAACGCTTTTTCATAATCCACGAAGCAAAGAAAGACTTCCTGCTGCATGTCCATGCACTTTTGCACCAAAACTTGTACTGCAAACAGAGCCTCCCTAGTTCCGACCCCAGACCGAAATCCAAACTGGCTCTCACTAAGTTGTTCATCGCATTTTCTTTTGATTCGCTCATGTATAATTGAAAGAAAGAGCTTCAAAACTTGACTCATTAAACTTATAGTTCGAAACTCTTCACACTTTTTGGCGTTTTTCTTTTTAGGAAGAGTCACAAACGTCGATGTTCAGTCGCCAGTCCTGGGGTATTTGACCAGAATTAGAAATGCGGTTGAAAAGATCAACAATGACATTCAATGCTGTGGTTAAGTGAACAAGATGAGTCGTGAGTTTGTTCCTTTGCTCTGTTGTAGGTTTTAAATGCTGGTTACGTATGTGGTAGTATATATTAGTTTTACAATTTAAATAAAAAGGAATACCAAAATTACAAAATTTAATTAAGTCCGTAACAAATTAGCGAGCAGAGGAGGATTTGATTAAAGTACGCGCGCCGCCGGGAATGGGAATGGTCCTCTGGACACACTGGGCGACGTCTTATATAGGCTCGGTGACGTAGTCTGGGCTAGCCGGAGGTGTATAGGTAGGGGACGCTGATGCAGCTATCATTAGTATATTTTGTTACCTATGTATGTATTTTATTAAAGCAGATATTGTTACTTTTTAATGTCTGTTTTCGGATGTATGTAACTTTTTTTTTTGATGTTGTTATTTTGTAAATTTGCATATCCACTTGCATTGTCCTTGCTTATTCTACTCCAAGGTTAACTGGAAGAGATCCCATATGGGATAAGTTCGCCAATGTACATAATCTATAGTGATGCAATATTTTTTTGTAATTGTTTATGTGCAATAAAGAGTTTACATACATACATACATTCAACTTTTCGTCACAAATTAGTTTGAGCACCTCGACATGAACTTCATCCGGCCCTGTTGATTTTCCAGTTTTGGCTCTTTCCAAAGCTTTCCAGACTTCATTTTTCAGGATAGGAGGACCATCCACACTGGTATCGATTGAAGCAGTGACAGAAGTGCGCGTGTCATCAGCAAACATAGTCCCAATGTACTGTTCCCACATTAGCTTCTTTCTAGAAAGATCCAAAATGGGTATCCCATCTCCGTCCACAAGTTGAAACGAGGGTGCTCCGCGGCCAACCATGGCTTTTATTTCCCTATGCAAGTTAAATGCATCATGTTTTGCTTGGAGACTCTCAACGTACTCACACTTGCGCCGATACCAGGAATCACGGGCAAACCTCACCTCTCTTCGAACTTCGTTATCCACGGCTTTATATTTACGTGCGTCTAACGTCTTATAGAGTCGCCTTTTTTCCATTAGTTGGTAAATGGATTCGGTCATCCAAGCTTGCTTCGGTGCCCAATCTCCAGGTTCCAAGTGTTCCACATTGATGTCATGTATTTTCGTTTTAAGTTGATGCCGTGTCTCTTCTACAGACTTAATGGGTTCCTGCATTTTAGTGACAGCCCAACCATTGATCTCATTCGACACTTTAGGTCTTATATTCAGGTCGTGTAATTTTCTTATGTCAATATTTAGTTGTCGCTTTTTCCTTATTTTCTTTAGGGTACAGGCCAAAACAGCAATTACTGGATTGTGATCAGATCTTACGTCAGACCCTGGATAAGTTTTAGCACTTCTTATATACTGTTCTTGTAACGGTTATTAACCATTATAAAATCTATTTGATTCCGTATAATGTGCACAGACGTATGTCTAGGTGAAGTCCAGGTGTACAATCTTCGTGGTGGTAATTCAAAGAACGTATTCATGATTGTAAGATTTAGATTATTTAGATTATTCTCTTGGCAAAACTGTACCAGAGTATCTCCTCTCTCATTTTGCTCCCCCAGCCCGAACCTTCCAATCACTCCCTGCACTTCTCGCTCACCGACCTTGGCATTCATGTCACCCATTACTATGTTAATCTCATGCTTCTTCGTGAGCTTCAGTAAGTCTTCCACTTCCCTGTAGAAATTCTCAACCTCCTCGTCTGGCCTATCAGTAGTAGGGGCATAAAGTTGTATAATGTTGATGTCTCTTGGTTTAGCTTCGAGCTGTAGCATCATAGTACGATTGGATTTGGCGATGGAGCTTACTGATGCACCCACAGTCTTGGTATTAATAATTATACCCACCCCATGCATGTTAGACGACTCTTCTGAACCTGAATAAAACATTGTGTAGGTACTGTTTATTTATGAGGTATTTACTATTACCCTTCCATCGCACATCACTTAACCCGAAGACATCGACATGCAGACGTTTTATTTCTTTTGTCACGTTGTATATCTTCTCTGGACTCTTCAAGCTCCTCACGTTCCATGTTCCTATTTTGATCGCTTTTGGTTCTCGCCCGGGGATTCTTCGCACCCCTGTCCCATTAAAGGGACGCCGGACACTCGGGGCCGTGGCCTGTTTAGACTTTTCCATTAGTTAATTACAAGGGATATTAGTAGCAGTGGTTTCCCATTGCCTTCTGCCCCAGACATTTTAAGAGACATTTAAATCTCCAAGGCCGCTGAAACCTTTTTATGAATGTTTATACCGCCATTGACTCGGTTGTCAGAGCCTCGTTCGTTGCCTAGCAGGGAGCACCACGACACCCTTGAAAGGGCATCGCCGTCGGCTATTCGTACGAACCACCAACGCGAGCAGGTGAGGTTGACAATTGGGTCGGAAAAGATGTTAAACTCCGTTCTCCCTTTTCTCCCCGTCTACCATCTGAAAATCATTAATAGAATATCCTGACGAGGTGGGGCAGGAGGCATCGAAAACTGTTCTAAGTCGAGTGGATTCACTATCTTCCCTCATCACAGCATGATGCGGGAGATCAATCAGAAATGACTGAGTGTTTTATGATTCTGCTCAGATAGACGTGTCTGGGGTATTCCGGTTTCGGACACCGAGCGTGTTCGGAACAATTTTGTCCTTAGGGAGCCTAACGCTTATGGCTTTGCCATTAGTTTGGCTCTGCCAGTGCGATGCCCAGGGAAATTTTGTGTTTCATCCTTCAAACACAAAGTGTTTAATATGACATTAGTGTTTGAGGAGTTTGTGTTGTTGGAGATTTAGGAGAAGGTTTTCGGAGGAGTTTTGGGAGGAGTTTTGGAGTAGTTTTGGGAATAAATTTTTGGGGGTATTTTAGTGAAGTTTAAGGAGGAGTATTTTGGGAAGAAATTTTTGGGGGGAGTTTCGAGGAAGTTTAAGAAGGAATTTGAGGAGGAAATTCAAGAGGAAATAAAGAAGGAGTTTTGGAAGAAAATTTGGGGGGGAGTTTTAGAGAAGTTAAGAAGGAGTTTATGCAGCTGTTTCAGGAGTAGTTTCAAGAGGAGTTTTGGGGGGAGTTTTGGATTTTATTATTTTTTCGAAATTTATGCCCGGAAAAGGGAATATTTTGAGGAATGCTGATCATTAGTCCTGGCTGTTAGAATTAGCTTTTATAACACAACATTGCCGTTGTGTGGGAAAAGCTAATAGGTTTTTTATCGGATAAGTTAGGTTTCTGTTGGAAGTTTTGATTGTAACTTGGATTGTTACAATGTTTTGGATTCATTCAGGCTTTTAGGAGTTTTCGGCGTATTTCTTCAGTCTTTAGGGGATGTAGTATGGTATGAAGGTCGCTGAGGGCAGCGATCGGTTTACCTACGTTAAACCTTTCATTGGGAAGGGGGGTATTGTAACGTTGCATATCTTGCATGAAACGGAACCTAAAGACTGGGGAAATATTTAAGGTGTTAATGGCAATTCTGCTCATTACTTTTGATTGTCAAACGTCAACACCATAGTTTTGTAGGTTGGTGTTGCCGCGTTAGGGCAAATTACTTTAGATTAGAGGAATATTCAATATTTGGAATTAATCAATAAATGGAGTAAATAGTTAAATGTATTTATGAAATAAACAAAACAATTCAAAGATTTATTTTGGCAGTAATTATACATACAAAAATATAACAAACACATTTCAGTCAAAAGTTAATTGAATCTAGTACTTTCATGTAGGTAATATATTAATTGGGTACCTAATTACCCAGACTACCTAAATTGTATAGCTACATTCTATGCATTTTGTTGCATCTATGTTTTGACAAGCTTTCATCAATATGTCCAAGATGATAGCCGATTATAAAATCAGACTTAAGCTGAATGACAGCGGAGGAGCCATCCTCTACATATAATGTAACCAGCATCTACTGTGAAGATATAGTACATACTTTCAGTCATATTTCGGTGAAAGGAACTTGTAAGTTATAGTAAATAACATCTTTCTGATGGATGCATTTGTTGCAATTTAATGTGCAATTCTCTGACCAAATGGTGAATTTTCAGTTATTGTTTCTCACACGTGGAGAGGAGGGAATGTCTGAGCGTCGAGATTACCAGGGGTTTTCCTTGAAGTTTTCCGGTAAGATTCATAGTTTTGTTAACCTTAAATGTCAGCCCACATGTCTCATACAGTTCATAAACGTAGTTCTAATCAGAGCAATTTCTCTCTGTCTTTACAGCTGGACTGGGTTTTCAGGATGTTGTCTTTTAGTTTCCGAATGTTTTTCAGTATCTTTTAGTTTCTGGATATTTTCAGTATTAAGGATTTAAGTTTCCGTCTACATAGTTTCTGTTTTCTGTTATTCTGTTTCGATACTTTCAGAATAATTTAGCTTTCCGATTTGCCGTTATGGTTGGATGATTTATTTTGTAGTATTGCATTCAGTTATTCCGATTCAGGCTCCGACTGTATGCAGGTTCAGTAAAGCTATGAAGTAGCTTATATAGACATTCAGTATTTGGCAGGAACACTCTTTAGACCTGTAAGTAATAAATTCATGTTTAGGTTCCTGATCATTCAGAAAACATATAATCAATGAAATAGGATATAAAGATATAAACCAACCTTTAGTTGGCGTGCTATAGGCACGAGGATTCAGTTGTTCTTCACAAGCTGCTGTGAGCTGACCGAGGGTACTGTGGCTTGCGACACAGTGTGCTGGGACCGCTCCACCAGTCTGCCGACCTGGGACTACATCGAGTCGATCGTCCAGGGAGAAAGGTTTTCTTCAGATTAAGGTCTGTGGAAATTATATTTATAATTAGGGAATTGGGATATCAATAATAGTTATTTGAACTCAGATTGGAATTGGTGGCAACTCTATAAATAGGGACTAACAACTTACTATCTAAGAATTGTGAATTATAACATAAGAATCTTTACTTGTGTAAAACGACCAGCCTTCCGTTGAGCTAAACATATTTTCTGGTAGAATAAGAATTATGTGCAAAGTTATGTTTACAATTTAATAACATCTTGTATAGAGCTGCATAGTGTAATACTCCTATCCCCAGGCTACATAGAAACGATAAAATACTTCCTACGTTGTATAAATAAATTTAATTGGCCTTATAATTAAATTGTGTGATCGTCTAGTTTAAAAAAAAAAAAAAATTAGGACCCTCTACGTTATGTAAAGAATAATGTAAATAGGAATAACCTAAACTTATTTCAACCAATAAACAGGCTAGAAACCATAAATAAAACACAATCAAGATAACACAAAAACAAACAAACGAAAGTTATAAATTGGATACGACTGACCCAGAATCTCCTTAGAATACCTGCATACTCAGGAATTCGGGTTTCAGATATCGAATACCCCTCCACTCACGGCTCGTGGGGCCTCCGTGTACCGGAGTGCGTATTATTTAAATGTAATTATAAATAGTTATAAAGTAAATTAATTTGAAAATGATAATATATAATGTTCCCTACCTAATGTGTACCTATGTAGTCCAAAATAATATTTGCCCTACCTAAATAACACCTGCCTTGTACGAGGCCGGATACAGCGAGAACCTATTTGTTTTCAGGTTTTATTATACTTTTGTGTTGTTATTAATATTTGAATGGATAACTAGAAACAAATTGATTCTTTCTTTGGATGGGGATTGGCCTCACTAACACTACCTGCCACGCTATCTCGCTTCCTAAATCCCTAACAAGACTATCCAAAAATAAAATATATATAAATATATTTAAGCACGCTCATGCAATTATGCTATTCGCTTATGCTATGCTCTTAAAACTATGACTCTACGCGTCCCTAATCCGAAATACGCAGCCGCGGTTTATGACGATGACTAAGGGATATGGTCGGGTTTGTTCAAAATAATCTGAATATCATTGAGATGAATATAACAATTACTGTAAGTGACCCCATAACAACAGATACAATACTGACCAAACTTCACACTAAGCACGTGGCCCGGGTCGTAAAGGTCTGCACCTCAGAGCAACTAGTAAAGATTATAAACACCTAAATGACCCAGGTTTTGAATGAGTACTTAGTGCCTGTGTAGATGTGTGACGTAAACGGTGCGTAAGCTAATGCAAATGGTTTGAATTTAAATGGTGGTAATAAAGTGGGATGGCAAAAGATTTATTTCGAATGCTTGCAATGGAGTTAGACAACCAGAATCGCAAGGCTTTCAAGCCGCTATCTGGGCTGACCCCACGTGTGCTGCTTGTGAGTGTTTAGAATAGATGAATGTATAGTTACCACTAAAATAGTTTTTTATTATTATTCCTTAGCTCGTCACAAACATAACACAAAAACTTACTTAATAAAGCGTTATGACACACTCAATAAAATAAAGGTAAAGCAGTTTAAAGATAATGAGTGAGATAGAACTGCTCCTTCCTATATTTCACAAAGTCTGAAATAACAAAAGCTTATAATCAATTAAGCAAGCGAGAGAAAAAAATAATATTATATTTACCTAATCTAATTTATTCACTACACATAATTCTTCCACACATACTATCCCTTTCACTATCTGTTTATTGAATTAAATGAAATTAAATGATACCTAACGTAAAACCTTCCCTTAATTCCTGTTGCCTAGACGACTTAAATAAAACTACTAACCCTACAAGTAATAATAAAGACACTAAATATAAGAACCCCTCCGCCCCTAATACTGAAAATACATCAAATTAAATCTTACCTAGTTACAATTAACTAAATTAAATACTTATAATAATGAAACTAAATCTTAATAATTATCTCAACAAAATAAAATATTCTAGCCACACCTACTATTGTCTTTAAACTTAAATGTCCATACACTAATAACAAAATCAAAACACTGAATCTAAATTAAAATAATTGACAAAAGTGAGACTTAGCTTTAACCGTATGCGTACGATAAAACTCACGATATCTCAGTTTCGCGTGTCCCGGGGATAACTGTCCCGTTTAAACCACCTGTTTCCTAAATCCCACATCATCCCTTCTTCTCAAAACTGACGCCAATCCTAATTAACCAATCAGAGTTAAGTCCAGTCAAACATTATTTTCACACGCAACTTTGAGCACAAAAAATATGCAAACGCCAAGTGGGTGATAAATACTACATTTGTGTCATTTCTTTGCGACATTATCTTGGACCTTTTCTCAAGTGCTGCACAAAGATTGTTTCAACGAATTCGTAGATTTTGCCACAAAAAAACTGGACATAAATTACAAAATTTATTTTGACATAATAAGTGGTGTTCAAGTTATTTTTTTATGAAAGTTGTCTCGCATAGATTTGTTTTGGCGTCACTACGAAAAAAATATATAGATTGGTATTACTTATTTTTTTAACGGTTGAGACAAGCGTGTTACAATAGGAATAAAGACCGTGATATTTACCAACCTGTTTCATTAAGCTCCTTATCATAAGTCCTAGAACACTCCAATTCTTCAAGTATATTATTGTTACGCCGATGGGATAAGGCGCCTCATCTTCAATCGTGAATTTCGATGCTTTAGAAGCGTTTTCCGTATATGGCAATTTTTCCCCTTATAGTGAAAGAGATAGCATGATTAGAAAGAGACAGCGATACTGAGAAACTTCGAGAAGCATGAGAAAGAGACAACACGATTAAAAATGAGACGGGAATACGCAGAATATTCCAAACCCGTGAGTCAAGGTCAAAGACATCGCGAACAATACAAAGTAGAAAGGCGTAGAACATTCCAGCAACGAATAGTCTCGAACGACCTTGGCGGGGCAAAGTACATCGATCATTCCAGAACGCAATCTGGAATGATCGGAGACGGGAACTATAAAGGCGGACCGATTGCAAGTAGAGTCAGTCTTTAATTGGAAAGCGAACAGTGCGAACAAGAGCGACCCGAGCGATCATTTGAGTATTCGAATTTATTGTGCGATAATTGTTTATAACGGTTTAAGTGAGTGCGTTATTAAAGTCTACTTTTGATTATCGGTGTATTTGTGCATTTCTATCAGTTACCTACCCCCACGTACGTAACATTAGGTGTCAGAAGTGGGATAGAAAATGCCAGCAACTCCGCGAGATCAAGAGCAGGAGGGGGTCAAAACCCGGAGCCAAACTGCAGCTGACGACTCTGTAGTTACCGCCGGTACGAGTACGTCCACCGCTACCACACCGGCTACTACAGCTGCGTCACTTAAGCCGAAAATCGACCTCAACGCGATCTTTGTCCTGTTGAAGGAACAACCCAGATTCCAAAAGGAACAATCCAGAGCACAAGAGGAACAATCGAGAATTCTCCTAGAGGTTCGAGAGGCCACTTCCGAATGGAAAAAGTAAATGACTTAGGTTCAAGGAAAACTTGCTGACATGGACATCAAGTTCGAGAACCGTCTCCATGGAGTTAATGATAAAGTCGAGGACCACGAAAATCGTCTCCATAAGGAACGAGGTTAAAAAGTTTGAAATTAAAGTGGTCAACGGTGCCTCCGGATCTGAGTCGTCGACCCCGGTAGCTGGAAGATTCAAAGTTCCACCATTTGATGGAACTTCATCATGGACGGCCTATAAACTCCAATTTGAGTCCGTTTCCCAGGCCAATGGGTGGAACAAAGACCAGGCGAAGACGGCCTTAACCTTGGCGCTACGAGATGAAGCCCTAGCCATTCTGGAAGCGCTGGGAAAAGACAGGACTTACGACCGCCTTCCTTCCTTCCGAGCTTTGGAGGCACGTTATGGTGACAGTCATCTCGAGCACGTCTTTAGAGCTCAGCTAAAAGACAGAACCCAGGGACGTAATGAGTCATTACAACAGTGGGCTCTGGAAATAGAAAAGCTGGTCAGAAAGGCGTATCAAACTGCATCAGGCTCGTTGGTAGACAGCATGCTAGTACAGGCCTTTATTGACGGAATCCGTGATTTAGAAGTCAGAGCTGCTGTGCGTCTAAGACATCATGGAAGCCTGAAGGACACAGTCACCCACGCCTTGGAAGTAGAAGCTGTACGCCAGGATTCCAGGCCCTTTAGGGTGCGAGAAGTTTCAACCAGGGAGCCGACTGCTCCTTGCCGTGAGTTTGGACCAAGGTGTTATTGGTGTGGAGAACGCGGACACTTGCAAACCAGTTGCCCAAAAAGGAAGAGAAGACAGCGTTATCAACTTGTACGTGGAATACGGAATGATGGCGGTCAACAGCGATTGTTTGACGAGTCGCAAGGTCGCGTCGCCGCGAGTGGCCATAAAGATAGACTCGGCTGCGGCAAAAACAAGTAATGCGCAGCATCCTAAAATTACCGACAGCGGTAGATATGTGAGCGCGGTGCCTTCGATTGCGCCGGACACTGTCCGGTCATGGCGGAAGGCTGGCGGAGTGTGCTCAGAACGAGCTTGCCAACCACGTGCGAGTGGAGGAGCTAGTTTGGTGCGTGCCACTCACAATATTCGCAGTGGAAAATCACACGGCAACGCGGACGCCCTTTCCCGAAGACCTTGTCCGGATGACTGTAAACATTGTTTAAGGCACGAGGGAAAAGATTGTGTGAGAATGTTGAGGACTGATACTGTAAGTGAAGAATGGAGCAATGAAGTCATGCAACAAGCGCAGCAAGAAGACCAGGACATTAAGCCCTTTTTCGATTGGATTAAAGCGGGTGTGCCAAAACCAAAATGGTGTGAAGTAGCTCCGATGAGTAGAGAATCAAATAGCTACTGAGCTCAATGGGAAAGTCTACAACAACAACATAAACTCACGCCTTCATTCCCAGAGTGGGGTAGGCAGAGCCACAGACTCACCAACAACTCCAAAAACTTGTTGATAATTCTGTGACCACATTTTGCACAACCAGGCTAAGATGTTATTCAGTGTATTAGTGACAGGTTGCAAACCCATCGCCTAACAGCACTACACAGCCTTTAGTCCCTTAGTCGTCTCTTACGACATCCACGGGAAGACATGGAGTGGCAACATTCTAAACCCGGCACCACACGGTCAGGATGCCTCTTGTTCATCACGAATAACTGCTGTGCTCGTGTCTAAGTCTTAACGTGCGCTGTCGCGCGTCTTAAAGGTAAATTTTCATGTTGAAAGTGTACGTCGCAATAGCGTCACGTTCTGTTTCTAAAGTGCGCCCGGTCTGTTTCAGATGGTCAATACGGTGTTATTGCTAACCCAACTCTGCGGTCTCTGAGTATAAAAGCCAATTGCTTCTAATTTACTGCCCGAAAAGGTAAACTTTATTCATTAAAAGTGATGAGTTGTCGGGTGAGGTTTCTGTGTTTGTTTCCTTTCTGAAATGTTATATTGTACATTTAAGGGCTCCAAGGCTACCCTGGAAGCTCCAAGGCTATTCTGGAAGTTCCAAGGCTACTCTGGAAACTTCAAGGCGGAGGTTATCGTCTTGCATGCTGCGTGCCCGTGAGTGCTGCGACGTGGCTGTGCATGAGGGAGTAACCGAGGAGTGATGCGCACACCTCTCGTGGGATCCTGAAGCCCCGCGTACATGGATGCCGCGTGACGTTAACCTTATTTTCCTTACTTTCTATTTTTCACTTTAACCTATTATGCTACCTTGGCCATCCTTAGACTGCGTAGGTAACAAGCACCTCTTTTGTCCTGAATAGTAATCCTAGTAGGGGATAAGTGTGGCACGGGTTTACTGATGCTAATCTCGTAGGTAACCCGGGCCTCGCTTTACTTACCCATTGGTATCTATTTTTGCAACCTCTAGCTGTGTGGACCTAAAGGCATGGTTGATTAGTATTTAAGTACCAAGCAGGGGGGACGCCCCTCTTGATTGTGTTGAACCTAATTATAGACTAAATTGGGAATATGCACCTTGAACTAAACTTAATAAATTACAACGAATGAACAAACGCTTTATTAATTAATTCCACCATCGATCCTGTTTGTGGCCGGTCGCTCTTTCTACGGCGCCCAACCCTCTAGCGATTGGCCCTCGAGCCAAGTGACCACACGACCCCAGTCTCATGCCGCGGGCAAAAATCGAGTTTTACACCACGGAACTAATAATGCTCGGGACGTGACGGGAGGAGGGGGTAGTGTTACGCCGATGGGATAAGGCGCCTCATCTTCAATCGTGAATTTCGATGCTTAAGAAGCGTTTTCAGTATATGGCAATTTTTCCACTACGAGTGAAAGAGATAGCATGATTAGAAAGAGACAGCGATACTGAGAAACTTCGAGAAGCATGAAAAAGAGACAACACCATTAAAAATAAGACGGCAATACGCAGAATATTCCAGACCCGTGAGTAAAGGTCAAGGACATCGCGAACAATACAAGGTAGAAAGGCGTAGAACATTCCAGCAACGAATAGTCTCGAACGACATTGGCGGGGCAAAGTACATCGATCATTCCAGAACGCATTCTGGAATGATCGGAGACGGGAACTATAAAGGCGGACCGATTGAAAGTACCTATTCAGTCTTTAATTGGAAAGCGAACAGTGCGAACAAGAGCGACCCGAGCGATCATTTGAGTATTCGAATTTATTGTGCGATAATTGTTTATAACGGTTTAAGTGAGTGCGTTATTAAAGTCTACTTTTGATTATCGGTGTATTTGTGCATTTCTATCAGTTACCTTGTAACGAGGCGTTTTACGTCCCTTGTTAACATTAATCTCGTCCCCTGTTTTGGTACTGAGGGACTGGAGATGTTTTATTCAATTAGCTCAGGAGGATCAGGGTTTCTAGGTTTGAAATATAAACAACAAGATTAACTAATAAAATACTGAGGCTTTATGCCTGTTTATTTTAATTTAAACGGTATCCCTAGTGCTTAAACTTAAGATTGATTGATTGATATAGACGTATAGAGCCTAGCAGGATGCCGCCCAGCGCGACGTGAGGGTAACCGCACCGCCCTGGATCAGCAAGGTGTTGTTATGGGGTAGCTGCTGCTTCACAGCGCGACGCGAGGGTAACCGCACCGCCCTGGACCAGCAAGGGGTTGTTATGGGGTAGTTGCTGCTTCACAGCGCGACGCGAGGGTAACCGCACCGCCCTAGACCAGCAAGGGGTTGTTATTGCTTCACAGCGCGACGCGAGGGTAACCGCACCGCCCTGGACCAGCAAGGGTTTTAGATGAGGATGCCGGGAGCTGTTTCAGCGCGACGCGAGGGGAACCGCACCGCCCTGTTACAGCGAGAGGAGGAGGAGAGGAGTCGGGTGAGCACCACCTGATGTGCTCCTAGCCTCGAGAGCGTTTATTGAACGTCTTGTCGGCTCTAGAGCACACCACGCAGTATCGGGTTGGCCTCGTTGGTCGTCTCTATCCGCCCTTTTTATACAAAAAGGGGGATGAGGAGCCGGTATCGGGTCTGTATGACCCCCGACCGGGGAAATCTGCGCCGCCGGCGCCGAAGGCGCAGGCTGCGCGGTGGAGGGGGTAGGTGTGTGTACCTACACAGATTTGCGGGCAGCCTTGTGGGTGGCCATCCAGTTGAGGATTACGGCAGGTGGAGTCGGTGGTAGAATGGTCCTTACGGCCTTCTGGAGCTTCTCGATCTCCCCGAAGAGGCTCATACTCCACTCCACTTTGGGGATGTTGGTTTTGGGTGTTGGGGCCGGGAGTGTACTCACCGGGGCTGCAGAGAGTTTGGTGTTGGATGTCGCGGCTTGCGCGGAGGGCTGCGGGCCACGGTTTCGGGCTCCGCGCCTCTTTCCGCGGCGGGTGGTGGGTGGCTGCTTGGGGTCGTTCCCGGGGGCCATCAGGGTGGCGCTGTGTTGCGCCGCCTCGACGGTTCGGGTAGTGGTGGGCTCGGGGCCCTGCTTGGTGGGCTTTGGAGGGTGAGGTGACTTTTTAGTCCTCCGGTTTTCCCGCAGCAGGACTGGGCATTTGGCGCTGTTGGCGGTGTGCTCACCGCCACAGTTCGCGCATGTTGGTGGCTCCTCTCGGGGCCGTGGGCAGTCGCTGGCAGCGTGGGGGCCTCCACAGCGCACGCAGGCTATGGGGCGGTGGCAGTGGTGAGAGGAGTTATCGGGTTGGACGCCGCGGCCGCGGTATATAAAGGCCCCGGTGACGACCGCGGGGATTTGCGGGCGCGGGCGGAGTGGGCTCGGAGCGCGCGCCGCCACCGGTGCAGCGCGTATGGCCGTGACGTCACACCGGACGTATATTTTCTGGGTATATATATGGTCCGTCTAGCGTAACGGATGTTATAATGCTTGGTATTCTCTTTTTCCCCTGACTGGTTGTTGTAACGAGTGCTTAAATATTCCCTATTTTATACTATTTTGTTACATATCCCTATTCTATTCGTCGGACTTCGAATGGTAAACGGGCGAAATGTTTCTATAACTTTGAATTTGTTTAGCTTCATCGCAATTTTTTTTACGTGTTGCATTCATTCCGGAGTAGATAATCTTTGTTCGATAACCTTGTTATCTTACTGGGCCGGTCTCGCGGCGCTCGGCGGCGCGAGATTCACTTCTACCCTCCAATATATTCCCGCGGTGCTAACTGTGCGTCTTGTGAGTTTATTTTTAGCTATCATTTTTTTTGATGATTTATGTTTTTGTTATTTGTCCTATGGCTGTATCGGATTGGAATGTTACGTTATCGTTTTAAAAATGGTATCGGATATTGTTGTTATTATTATATATGGAACGGTTTTAAATCTTTTACATGCGCTGTTATGATCCGTTTCTTTTTACCGGTGTCTTGTATTAGGTATATTACTGGTGATTTTTGCCCTATTATTGTGTACGGACCTACGTACATCGGTGCCCATTTCGCGCAAAAATTTTTGCTTGCGTTGGACCAAACAAAATTTATTTTTAGTACTTGCTCGCCCGTCATTGGCTTCCATTGTCTTCTACTTCTGTCGTAGTTTTGTTTTTGCCAGTCGGACCTTGGCAATGGGCCTATCAGATCGGTGTTCACTACCTCCCTTGGTACCGACGCATTGTTTATATGCATCAAACCGGGTGTTTTCTGTTGTGACGGTTTATGCGTTCGGCATGTTACACACTTTTTTATGTATACTGCTATCGTTTTGTACATTCCGGGCCAGTAATACCTTTGCGCTATTTTCTGTAGTGTTTTTGCGGTTCCTAAATGTCCCACCATTGGTGTATCATGGTGTCGACTAATAATGCTTTCTCTTTCTTCCTTCGGTACGCATAGCCTCCACTCGGATCCTGGCATTACCTTTAACCCCGTAGGACGGGTTTATAATTTTCATATATAATTTCCCCTCCTTGATGCAATACCCGGTTTATGACCCTTTACCTTTTTGTATCTCCGTCATTATGGACTCGTACCAACTTAACTTTTCTGTTTGCGTTGTGCATACCGGGTTGCAAGATAATTCATCAATTATTCGTTGCTGTTTCGGGTTCTGGGGGTAATACTTCTGTCTAACAGGCTCCTGGTGCTTTAATTTTATCCTGTGCTGTACCCCGTTGTTCCCTTTTGGGCTTTTGCCGCACTGCTCGAACTCTTATTCCAACACGTTCTGCAAGGTCACCTCCTGGCCCGGTGTTAAAATCGGTTCGGTCTCCACTCCTACTGGTGTGCTCAATGGCTGTGCATCTGGCTTCTCGGCTACACTATTCAGGGCCGTCCCCTGCCGGCCCCACAGTAGTTGAAAGCCTACCCTTCGTAATATATCCATCCCGATTATCGCGTATCTCGCGGACGGTAGTACCCTTACCCAGTGTTTAATTGAGGATCCCTGTATCTCTAAATTTACTAATATATTTTTGTTTATCTCAATTTTGGTGCCGTCCGCCAATATTATCCTCCGTGATTTTTCAGACTCTAACGCGGCCTTAGCGGTACATTCTTTATATATTTGCTCGTTTATATAAGTATTGGTTGATCCCGTGTCCACGAGGCATTTATATGAAACCCTCATATTCACGACATCCATATACAACCGGTTATCCTCTCTCGGTTCTTCGTTCGCGGAGCCTACCTCTCCAGACGTCATTCTTCGCCCCTTATCCTGAGAGATCCGCTCGTAATCGGCCGTTAACTGTATCAAATCTTGTAAATGCTTAAAATCCTGTCTACAGACGTAAAGTTTATAATTGGGGTGCATGTTCTCGTAAACCCTATCTATCTGTTCTTGGTTTCCTAATTTGCCGTACCTCCTCATTAAGGTTTGCAAATCGGTTAAATAGCTCATAAAACTCTCATTAAACTTTTGCTTTCGCGCTATTACTTTTTCAATGAGGTTAGCCTCGTAATTGCTGGGGAAATAACAAAGTTTCAAAAAATTCATGAAGCTGTCCCACGAGTTCCATGTTCCTGTATTATTCCTGTACCGTAGCAACGCTTTTCCTTTCAATAATCTAGGCAACATTTTGAGAAGATCATCCCCCTCAATGCTACTAGCGTCTATGAGCTCCTCCAACCGTTCGTGAAACTCCACTGCGTTATCCGCAACATCGAAGGTTATGTCCCATTCTTTGACAATTTTCCCTAGGTTCCTCAATGGTTGTCCATCGGACGTACTGTTATCTAATTCGGTATCTGACATCTTTGTAGGTGTTCGGTACTCCTGGCCACGAATGAATTCAACTAGATTTTTACGAAGCTGATCTACGGTAAGGTTCTCGGTTCCTAGCCCTCTCTTTTGTGATTCTATGACTAATTCGGGTTTCTTTAATTCATATACCCATGCGGTGGGCATTTGGTATAATGGTTACGGTATGGTTTATTAAAAGGTATGGTATTGTGGTACTAACTTATTCTTAGTAAAATGATTACGGTATGTTTTATCGGTATGCTATGACGGTGAACGGATATTATCGGTTTGTTTTATTTCAAATAAATCTAACTATATTCCTGATCCTGAGCAAAGAAGACTCTAGAAGTGAGTTTTTATCGTTGGGCGCCAAATGTAACGGGGCGTTTTACGTCCCTTGTTAACATTAATCTCGTCCCCTGTTTTGGTACTGAGGGACTGGAGATGTTTTATTCAGTTAGCTCAGGAGGATCAGGGTTTCTAGGTTTGAAATATAAACAACAAGATTTACTAATAAAATACTGAGGCTTTATGCCTGTTTATTATAATTTAAACGATATCCCTAGTGCTTAAACTTAAGATTGATTGATTGTTAGACGTATAGAGCCTAGCAGGATGCCGCCCAGCGCGACGCGAGGGTAACCGCACCGCCCTGGATCAGCAAGGGGTTGTTATGGGGTAGCTGCTGCTTCACAGCGCGACGCGAGGGTAACCGCACCGCCCTGGACCAGCAAGGTGTTGTTATGGGGTAGCTGCTGCTTCACAGCGCAACGCGAGGGTAACCGCACCGCCCTGGACCAGCAAGGGGTTGTTATGGGGTAGTTGCTGCTTCACAGCGCGACGCGAGGGTAACCGCACCGCCCTGGACCAGCAAGGGGTTGTTATGGGGTAGCTGCTGCTTCACAGCGCGACGCGAGGGTAACCGCACCGCCCTGGACCAGCAAGGGTTTAGATGGGGATGCCGGGAGCTGTTTCAGCGCGACGCGAGGGGAACCGCACCGCCCTGTTACAGCGAGAGGAGGAGGAGAGGAGTCGAGTGAGCACCACCTGATGTGCTCCTAGCCTCGAGAGCGTTTATTGAACGTCTTGTCGGCTCTAGAGCACACCACGCAGTGTCGGGTTGCCTCGTTGGTCGTCTCTATCCGCCCTTTTTATACAAAAAGGGGGATGAGGAGCCGGTATCGGGTCTGTATGACCCCCGACCGGGGAAATCTGCGCCGGCCGTGAAGACGGCCGGGTCCTTGGAGCGCAGCCGGCGCCGAAGGCGCAGGCTGCGCGGTGGAGGGGGTAGGTGTGTGTACCTACGCAGACATGTGGTTGTTCAGCCAATTGAGGGCTGCTGCGGGCATGGGCTCGCCGTCCAGTCTGGCCCTTACGGCCTCCTGGACCACGGCGAAGCCCTCCATCAGCGCCGCTCTCTGGGCGATGGCTTCAGGTGGTATGGTCGGGAGTGTACTCACCGGGGTGTCGGTTTGAGTTGCGGTATTGTTCGTGGCAGCTTGCACGGAGGGCTGCGGGCCACGGTTTCGGGCTCCGCGCCTCTTTCCGCGGCGGGTGGTGGGTGGCTGCTTGGGGTCGTTCCCGGGGGCCATCAGGGTGGCGCTGTGTTGCGCCGCCTCGACGGTTCGGGTAGTGGTGGGCTCGGGGCCCTGCTTGGTGGGCTTCGGAGGGTGAGGTGACTTTTTAGTCCTCCGGTTTTCCCGCAGCAGGACTGGGCATTTGGCGCTGTTGGCGGTGTGCTCACCGCCACAGTTCGCGCATGTTGGTGGCTCCTCTCGGGGCCGTGGGCAGTCGCTGGCAGCGTGGGGGCCTCCACAGCGCACGCAGGCTATGGGGCGGTGGCAGTGGTGAGAGGAGTGGGCGAAACTTTGGCAGCGGTGGCACTGCGCGATGCCTCGCTTACCTCTCCAAGGCTCCACGATGATCCCTGGCATGCAGAGGATCTCCGTGACGAGGAAAATGGCCGCATTTATGGTGACCTGGGCGTAAAAAATACACCCGGGTCTGCCGCTGCGGGCTCTGATGGGCCTGACGTATTCCACGTCGAAGCCTTGGGAAGTGAGGTCGTCGGTGATGTCATCGGAGCTGGTGTCCACGGGGAGACCCCTAATGGCCACCTTTTGGCTTCGCTCGACGGGCAGGGAGTAGGAGTACCACTCCAAGCTAGAGTCCTCCTTCTCTAGGTCGGAGAGGTACCGCTGTACCACTCGGAACTCCTGCTCACCTGACGGGGAGAAGCGTATCCCGGTTCTATACGGGCGGGCATTAGGGGCGCGTCCCAGAAGCCCCTTTAGGGCCCGGAAGTGCTTACCCCATTGTGTGATCCGCTGGACAACCAGCGGCAGGTAGCGAATCTTCTTCGCGGGCGCCTGCGCTGCTGTCGCCGGTCCTTGACCGCTAGTTGCGGAAGAGATGGCGGAGAGGCGGCTGCTGCGGCGAAGGAGAGTGGCGGCGATGGAGAGCTCAGCTGTGGAAGCTGTTGGGCACCTGGTGGTGACGGCCCGGTTGTGTCCATTGGACACAGGTCGAGCCGGGGCAGTGAGCGCTGTTGCTGTAGCGTTGCAGGAGGGGTTTTCGCAACCCGCTTCTTGCTCGGCGTCGCTGCGGTGGAGGACGCAGCGGTAGCGACAGGCGGCACTGGGGTTCGTGGCGCGGCTCGCGGCCGCGTAACGGCCTTTGGCTGTGGCGGCGGCGCACTTAAGCGCACAAGCGCGGTGGTCGGCCTTGCGCGAAAGGGTGGTGAGGTCGAGGGCGCGTGCGCTCTCGCGGGGGTGATCCGGGCCGCGCGCGCTGGCGTGGCAGATGTTGAGGCACGGCTGGTGGAGGCGGCAGCGGCAACAGCTCGCACGGGTGCGAGGGGCGGCGGCTCGTCCTCCGGGTTGTCGCGGAGCTCCGCATTTGCGGGCATCACGCGGGGCACAGTGCCGAAGCGCGGGAGGCTGCTGGGCAGTGCGAGCGAGGTGCGCGCCGTCTGTGGGCGCTGCTCTCGCGGTTGGGAGGCAGAGGGGGCCGATGTTGGGGCGGCGGCGGCAGCAGCAGTGGCTGCGGCGCGAGCGGCGGTGATCCGCGCGAACGCGGCACGCAGCACAGGCGGAGCTGTTTCGCCGTCCGCGAGCATCTCGCTCAACGTGAGCTGAGTGCCCGGGGAGTTGGCGAACTCCAGGTCGCGGGAGTGGACCGGGTCCGCTGGGGTCGTCCTGGGTCAAGGCGAGGGTCGCGCTGAAGCGGCACGCCGGCAGCCATCTGTACGGCCAGCTCGGCAATAGCTTGGCCGTCCGGTGGCGGGGTGTTCGGAGCGGTCGTCGGCGGTGTTGCCTGACCGGCCGCTCGCAGCAGGTTGAAGGCGCGCATGACATTGCTGCGGTCCTTAGTGGAGATCGGGATCCGGATCCGTTGGGTGTTGCGGAAAATCCGCGGGCGCGTCTGCCTACGCGCCGTTGGATCACTCCGGGATCCAGGCTGCATATTGGGGGTAGCCCTAAAAAGGGCTTTTACGGATTACCCCACCTTTGCGGACTCGCACAAGGTGGGAGGGACACAATGTTAATTTGGAGGGTAGATATATTTGCGGAAAAAATAATCTACCCACCCAAATAAAACAAAGGATGACTTAAGATGGGGCAGTGACTCACGCGACCATAACGCACCGCGGCCTCACCACTCCCCTCCCTTTTCCCCCGTCCCAAGGCTCCCCCCGCAAGCGAGAGGCCGAGACTAGGTACTGGAAGGAAAGTTACCGGCCGGCGGCGGGGAAATTCCGCTGTTGATCGGTCCGAGCGTGTGACGTAGGGGAGCCAGATGTTGGTGACTCACCTGTGTTTTTCCGCAGTTCCGCAAAACAACACGTCCCTACGTCAGAGGTGGCAGCCAGATGGTCGGCTATTTGTTTTCACGAATTGATTTTAATTAAAAATTTAACGTCCACCTCGGGTCACTGCGGCCTATCCTCAGTGTCGGGTTGGACGCCGCGGCCGCGGTATATAAAGGCCCCGGTGACGACCGCGGGGATTTGCGGGCGCGGGCGGAGTGGGCTCGGAGCGCGCGCCGCCACCGGTGCAGCGCGTATGGCCGTGACGTCACACCGGACCGTTCGCCTGTTTGATGACCGGCCGGCGCTCGTTACAACCTAGCCCCACGTACGTAACATTATTCTACAACTTTCTGTTTACGTTATTCCGTACATATTCTGTTTTGTCACGATGGTTACACCAACCGGGCGTTTGCCAATGTGACAAATGGCGCCCACTTCCGTATAATTTTGAGCATTTTTGAGACCGTTTTTGATCATTTTTGTGGAGTTTTCTCAGATTTTTATAGTTTGCCACCAACTCTCCAAATAGCTTCAAAATTCTAGTTTAGAGACTGTATTTATGTTCTGTCGTGTTTTGTTTACGTATGTTACATTGTATTTGTCGATAATTTTGTGTATTTAAGTTGTTTTCAGCTTATTTTGATAAAATATGTGAAAACTGTTGGGAAATTTGAGGTTAAAACACTTGTTAAACTTGAAAATCTTGAAGTCTAGGTCATTAACCTATAGATTATGTACATTTTTTACGTGAGAGTTGCTGTGATTTTTATGGTATTGTTGACACCGGCCTATATCCATATTGCCAGCTATTTCAAAAATTCTTGAAAAGTTATATAAGTACGGCTAGTAAACTATTTTAATAAATTTAACATTTTATCTGATAGACAATTTGGATTTATGCAGGGGAAGTCCACTGAGGATGCAGTTTATAGCCTTAACTACGTTAATAGCTGAAAAGGTTGTCAAAAACAGTAAATGTCTTGCAATATTCCTAGATCTGAAAAAAAGCTTTTGATACCGTCTCTCTCCCCACTCCCGTGCACAAACTCGGAAGTATGGGTATCAGAGGAACTCCGCTCGACCTATTGAGTAACTACCTACATGGTTGCACTCAAAAAGTTAAAATTGGCAGGTATAACAGCAGTGAGGAATTTATTTCGGTGTCCCTCAAGGAAGTGTCCTCGTTCCCACATTATTTTTAACATACATCAACGATCTTACCAATTTTGCAATTGAAGGAGGCAGTATTTTTTCGGATGCTGATGATACTGTTGTTGTTTTTTATGATGCTTCTTGGGATGCTGTCTATAAGAAATCTGAAAAAGGGTTACATTTAATATCTGCCTGGCTGAAGACCAATTTACTTACACTAAATGAATCAAAAACGAAATACATATACTTCACCAAGTACAACAACACCTAGCCTTCGAATAAAAGTCCATAGATTAACCTACCAAGTAATCAGCAGTATCAATGCTCTGAAATTGAAAAAGTAGAGTCCATTAAGTATCTTGGTATAATTATTGATCAACGTCTCTTCTGGCATGGACATGTTGAATATCTTAATGGAAGAATTAGGAAACTTATCTGGATATTTTAAAAACTAAAACTTGTCGCCTCAAACGAATTACTAAAGCAAATATACGCTGCGTTTGCTGAATCTGTCATGACAAATTGCATCTCCGTCTGGGGAGGTACAAATAAGACAAAATTCATCGAGGTTGAACGAGGGCAAAGATGCTTACTTAAGGTAATGTACTCGAAACCCTATAGGTTCCCCACAGCTGAGCTATACAAAACTTGTAACCTTCTTAGTATGAGGAAACTATACATATTGAACACTGTGTTAAAATTACATAAATCACTATGTACCTCACAAACGACCTAATATGTAAAAAAGTTTTCTTAGAATTGTTAAATACTCTAAACCATGATGAGACTGAAATATGGTTATGTTAAAATTGCAATACAAGTAGAAAACTATATGCACTTAAATTCTTAAATAATATACCCTCTTAATTTCACATGTAACTTGAATTATCTAATCACACACACATACACGCACGCACACACACACCCACACACACATACACGCACGCACGCACACACACACACACACGCACGCACGCACGCACGCACGCACGCACGCACGCACGCACGCACGCACGCACGCACGCACGCACGCGAACGCAACGAGTAACAAAACTTATCTACTTAGGTTCTTAGGTCTTTAGCGTAAGTAAAATGTATAATAGTATTTTTCACAATCGTGTTATAATAGAGAGCTTTTTAGTCGAGTACCGTGTTTAGGCCTCGAAGCTTGCTGAGTGGCCTAAGTAAGGTACGAGATTAAAAGTTTGATTATGACACTATTGTGAACAATACTTTTTGTACGAGTTCATTAAAATTAATAATTTAAGTCATTAATAACAGTAAATGTATAAGAAAACTAAATATCGTACGTACTATCACACCGCCGGCGTCCGTAATGTTGCAGTACTGTGCTGTGATTGGCTAAATACTGCCCAATCACAAAGCGTAGTATTTTTTTTTTATTATGCCCTGGATACAGCAGCAAGTTTAAGTATATTTTTGACAGATGACGCGACGCTGCTACGTTCCGAAACGCCATATATTGGCAATTTTGTATCGGATCGAGTCTCCTTAAACAAGGACACATATGAAATACAAAGTTCCATTTTCAAAATTTTTTCGGTTGTCTAGAGCGTAGGTATCGAAATAGTATTTTTCACAATCGTGTTATAATAGAGAGCTTTTTAGTCGAGTACCGTGTTTAGGCCACGAAGCTTGCTGAGTGGCCTAAGTAAGGTACGAGATTAAAAAGCTTAATTATGACACTATTGTGAACAATACTTTTTGTACGAGTTTATTAAAATTAATAATTTAAGTCTAAATACGAGTATATAAGACAACGAAATAGGTATCGTAAGTACTATAACACCACCGGCGTCCGTAATTTTGCAGTACTGTGCTGTGATTGGCTACAATCACAAAGAGTAGTTTTTTTTATTTTTACATGCCCTGGATACAGCAGCAAGTTTAAGTAGATTTTGACAGATGACGCGACGCTGCTACGTTCCGAAACGCCATAGATTAGCAATTTTGTATCGGATCGAGTCTCCTTAAACAAGGACACATATTATTGAAATACGAAGTTCTATTTTCAATTTTTTTTCGGTTGTCTAGAGCGTATCGAAATGGTTATTTCGGTTGTTTCGGAAGTCCCACAGACTATTCAACGATGAAAAGGGTGACGTTGCAGTATTCTCTGTGAAATCTTAATACACAGATTATAATCGACGAGTACAAAAAAGTTATTTCGGTTGTTTCGGAAGTAACATAGACTATACAACGATGAAAAGAGTGACGTTGCAGTATTCTCTATGAAATCTTAATACACAGATTATAATCGACGAGTACAAAAACTAACTTTTAACTATCTTGTGAACTCTGTATAATATTGTATTGGTTGCTTTTAAACGATTTCAAAAAAAGAAGGAGTTTCTGAATTCAACCGTATTTTTTTTGTACCCTTAATCTTGATGCTGGAAGAGCGGGATGTCTTCTTTATATCGGTAATCTCAGAATTTAACCTTTAGATTTCTTATGCGCACTTAAAAGTTCTATAAATAGTTGATTTACTTCAGATTTTAGTTTTTCAGTTTTTGTATTATACATCATAGAAATATTTGGTAGACTACAAGGTGACTGAGGATTGTTGCTAATTAGCGTTCCATCGTCTACAGTAGAGTTTGCGAGATTCTCGTTAGACCAGTGATGAACGTGTTTAGGTTTACATAAGATAATATTTTCAGACTCTTGAGATTAATTGTGAGAATTGTTTGCAATACTTTTAGCAGTTTGCGATTTCTCTTTACAGCAACTAATGCACTTCCAAAGCTGCTTGTTTGCAGATGACATAACTGAAAATCGCTTCAAAGCCATATTTACACATTTAAAATCGTGTGTCATGCTGCATCTGCAACACTTAATAAAACCTTTGGTTTTGATCGTACTGTCACAAGCCTTACAGGTAATTTTATTATTCGTTTATCGATCGTCATAGAGATTTGAACGCACTCTTTCAGATCTCTTTAGTATTGTAACGTAAACAAAAAATACAAAAAGTAATTCCAAATTCTCCACAAAGCGGAATCAAACTCGCGTGAGTGACCGCTAGACCACGGTGACACTGCGTTGATGGTTGAAATACAAAGTTAGTTATCTAAGCATGTCTCATGACTGATCGTATCGATAACGATTCTAGCACTAATTGGAGACTGCATTTGAACGTTCACTTGAATTGTCTATGTGTGCGTATGATTTAAACAGTTTAACGATCTCTGTTTTAAAGGTTTTTATTGATCTTTGGCTCTATTACGTCACTAAATGATTTGCAATTTTCATAGGGTAATGTTCACTTGCACTCACACGATATTGTGTAAAAAAATAATTCGATTGTTCACTTTTTCCACACTTTTATAATTTAATTATACGAGACGATGGGTATCATGACTGCTTCCAATTAGCGCACACGCACACTCCACACAGAGTTTCGAAAATAAGAGACTGCTTACCTAGGACACATTATTAGCAAAGACAGTATAAAACTCAATCCGGACAAAATATCAGCAATACAAAAGTACCCTTTAACCAGAACGCCGACCGAATTAAAAGGTTTTTAGGTTCATTAGGATACAATAGGAAATTTATCCCACAGTTTGCTAAACTCACTAAGCTTTTGACACAATGTAACGTTGCATATCTTGCGTGAAACGGAACCTAAAGACTGGGGAAATATTTAAGGTGTTAATGGCAATACTGTTCATTACTTTTGATTGTCAAACGTCAACACCATGGTTTTGTAGGTTGGTGTTGCCATGTTAGGGTACTCCCAGGCTACATAGAAACCATAAAATATCCTACGTTGTGTAAATAAATTTAACTGGCCAAAATAAAATATGTGATCGTCTAGTTATAATTAAATCCATCTAAATTAGGACCCTCTACGTTGTGTAAAAGAAAAGGTAATCTAACGTAATCAAAATCAAAATCTATTAATAAACAAGCTCAAACCGAAAATATACGAAATTAACCTCAATCACGAAATAAACTCAAAATAACACACAGTTGAAATAAAAGTTTGACTCACCCAGATTCTCCTTGTACTACCTTGATCGTTGAATACCTGTCATGTACCTAATAATATCCCCTACCTATTATTACGTGGATGTAACACAATGTAATGATATCCCTACCTTTACCCCTACCTCGAAAGAGGTCGGTTACAGCGTGAACCTATGTGATCTTAGATTTAATCTACTTTCTTAAGTACTCGTAATATTTAATTGAACAAGAAGTAAAAAATCAAATTGGTCCTTATCACAGAATAAGTAATAGTACAAGTACAGAAGCGACTCTCTGTGACAGCAAACATGCGAATTTAAACCTACTCAGAACGCGTTAACAATAATAATATAAGTGCACGGCATGGAAGTGACCTTGGTTACATTTCTGCGATCGATAGTGGGGGCGCTTCTAACGAGGCAAAATGCACCTTAAATCTGCGCCGCGAGAGTCTGTATTATTTCGCCCGACATGAGCTTTATTGACTCCGCCCACTTCGCAGGGCCTGTTTGGCGCAGTTACTTTTATTCTGTGGCAGTTGTGAAAAAAAAGAATGAATTTATTATTAATTGTAGTTTTCTTATGTACTTAATTTGCTTAAGTTAAATGACGAGAAAAAATAGTAAATGCCAAATATTGTCCGCAACTTTTTTGTTGTTTGCTTGGATCTCCCTTTCTATCCAATAGACGTAGACTGGTTTTATCGTAGTATTATACTGTTTTAAACTTCAAAATATTTGTTAATTCTATTTTTATATTTTCTTTGTCATTTTTCTGTAATGTGATATGTGCCTAGTTTTTAGTTTTATTAATCCCCGACTGTGCACACCTGTAATGGGTACACAAACAGGACTTTTTTCTTTATACCTATCTTTCGTATTTGTATTTGGTTGTGCAACTGTTGGTCTGTCTAATTCAATCAGTTAGATTTCTCTTTCTTAGGTAGGTACAGTCAAGTTCATAAATTATGTTTACACTTTAGTACCTTGTCTGTTTAATGTCATGTTTAAACTGCCATATATAAATTGTCACAACGATTAAAGTGACAAGGTACTAAAGTGTATACATATTTATGAACTCGACTGTACCTACGTATGACAGACGTACTGAAATAATAAACTACCTATTTTAGGTAATAATTAACATTTTGCAAGATGTAACGTCGAGAAAAATGTTGAATATAACGTGAACGTCTTGGAAACTTAGCTAACTTATCTGCTAGGTATTTTCTGTTTAACATTTTTTGGCGTTTACAATACAAACATGCGACACGCGACGACATTAATACCTAATAAACAAGAGGCAAACAGAAATGCTGCCATTTCGAGTAGCCATATCAAACAAAAACCGGAATTAGGTACTTTGGCAGCGTACGGCGGCGCGCGTCAAGACGAGCGCGCGCGTGACACTCAACTGATTAGCATCCTGGAGGCGGCCGCAAATTTTGTAGGAACTAAGCGCGGAGTGTCACCCGCCTGTCCTTATTTTGAATGTGGTCTGACCTCAATAAGATAAACTAACCTGCTATCTTGCATACATTCTCTCAACTTATGACCTTACAAGTCATCAGTGTACGTCTGGATTTTTAAGTACGAGTTGAGAAAGTGGTTCTCGTTGATGTAGAATTCATACAGCCCATTATTTTACATTCGCCTAACGCCAATTAAGGTAGTCCTAGTTAATGTAAGAAGCTGCAGAACATTACATCACGCCATCCGCCAATCTCACTTGAAATAAGAGTGTAAATAAAAGGCGATCCTCGTTGATGTAGGAATCATACAGCCATTTACAGTCGCCTTCCGCCAAATTAATATGGTCCTCGTTAATGTAAGAAGCTGCAGAACATCACATCGCGCCTTCCGCCAGTCTCAATTGAAATAAGTGTGTAAATAAAAGAAGAAGTCCCTTCAGCAGTTAGCCTTGTTTCTCAACCACCTTCATTTACACTTATGAAATAATATTGAAAATGATAACGCGGTAATCCAGTCGTAGAATGAGTGTTTTTTATCTGATCATTTTAACACACATTTATATCTTCAATTTACACACACACACACATTTCTTCGAAACAAGCCTAACTTTATGCAGTAATAGCGATCAAAAAAACTAATTAAGTAGATCTCTAAACTAAAATCATCACTGCCTAGCTACTTATTTGTCCGTACGTAGATCTTTAACCAACCACTTTCCTCGCTTCCCTATGTACTGACTGTTCTGTCCCTAGGTTCGTTGCCAACTATCCTTAAGTACAGATATCTCAGTTTCGCGTCCCGGAGGTAACTGCCCGGTCTAAAAAAAAACCTTTTTTCTTAGACCCCAAATCATCCCTACTTCTCACAATTACGCCAACCTAATTAACCAATCAAACTAACGCGGGAAACAGTATGTCACCGCCCCCAATCTCTATGTTTTTAAGGTTGTGTTTCAGTGCATCATAAGACGCTAGTCCTTTATTTTTTTATCTACAAATGTAACGCCGAGCAGGCAATAAAATATTGTTTTTTTTAAGTTTCGCTATTGCTCTTGCACGTGTACATGTTTCGAAGAACTGTGAAAGCTCCGCCATAAAGGGTAATTTAACACTACGTCTGTTTTTAACAATCTAGCAAACAATATGTAGGTACAAGAAATTATCTAAATGACCTGCAGCTGGGTACCTATTTCTCAGAGCGTTTGAAACGCTGTTACAACTGTGGTCGCATTATTGACGGCTTCACTGGGTCCAATTCGGATGATTGCTGTCTAAATTTAAATTTAAGTTAAGAATCTGTAAATTTAGAAATGTCATTTTAGAGAATCTCATACATTTAGTCGTTTAAATTTAGAGATAGACGCCATTCGTTATTCGGATGCACATCCCAAACGTCAAAATACAGAATTTCACCTAAATTTTCTGTAAATTTAGGCGCCACCTAAACAGTGGCGTGTAAATTTATTGACAGATAGGATAAAATCCTAAAAAAAAAAGAGCCTGGTCTAACCTCCAGTATATACCTATGGTATATAGGATCCTTCCAGATTTAATTGCAAGTTTTAAATAATAATAAGATATTCTTAAATCCGAAAAAGGATTCGTAATAATTTAATAGTGTAAAAAGCCCTAAAATAAACACTTAACCTATGTCTGCTTTTATTGTCTGTGTGCAAAATGCAAATGGTTCTGTGGGTGGAATCGAATAAACGACGCGAAGTGAAATGATAGAAAACTGACTGTCACAAACACTGTTACCAATTATGGACCGTGAAATCGTTTACAAGAAAATATTAACACTCAAGTGCTTCATGTAACAGTTACCTGCACGTTGTAATAAGGAGTTATTTTCACGTTTCGCATAAGGGCTCGCTCACCTCCGAGTCGGCTCATGCCATGAATGCGTTTGCTGTTGCTGCCTAAATGGATATATTGTTCCCCGAACATCAAAGGTAAATCATTTAATTACCTATGAACGATTAGATGGCCAGTTTTAATATTTTGCTGAATGTTTTAGACTTATAAAGTTTTTTCTCATTATATCTAAGTAGGTATGATAGTAATGATAACTTATGATTTATTTACTAATAAACAACTAACCACCTATTTCTGCCTTTCTAGTGCTCAACAATGTTATGACACAAGTACCTACTAACAAAAACGATACAGTGAGTGATCTATTGCGCCCATGTTATAAAGATAAACACCAGAAAAGCACAAGGAATGTTTTTCCAGTACATACTTGTCGGTAAGTAGGTATGTGATGCTATCATAATGAACTACCTAAATAGGTTTTTTTATGAGATGCAGCGCTCAAGTAGCTCCTTATATTGGTTTTTTAAATTTTCTACATTGGTTGGCATACAAACCGTTGTGTACAAGATAGTTGCTTGTTAAAAATAAACAATATTAATAGTTAACTTAAAAATGAATGTATTGTATTAAACATTTTAATATTAGATATATATTTGTAAATATAAGAAGCTATTTTGTAGATCAATTTATGTATGATGCTGATACTAAATTCTTCAGGTGAAAATGTTTGTTTCCCACATAATTATGAAACACTCATGACTCAATTCTTACCAGCTGTTAATATGTCCCAATGTTACTTACACACACAAAAAAAGTTTAGCCCTATCAAAGTACCTTAATTAAACTTGATTGTATTATTAATTTATCTAAATATTTGCACATTAAATATTTAGTAAGGAATGTTCAGACTTTTTGTAATACATAATTTATGTTAAATTGTTTTTGTGTAGCACCATGGGGAAGTGCATAGATTACAGTTTAATGATCTAACTAAAGACATGCCACAGAAGAGAACATGAGAGAAGTCTTGATAAGAGGGATAAAACAGGTACTAAACTAGTGTCAAAGCAGAGGGCTAGACCTGAACCCGACTAAGACGAAAATAGTACTCTTCACCAATAAAAGGAAGCTGCCGACTCTGACACCCATCAAAATCAAAGGTGAAGAAAAACACTCAATGAAATAAAATACCTGGGGGTAATACTAGACAGCAAACTGCTATACAAGACACACATTAAGGAGCAGTGCAGAAAGGCAACAATAGCGCTGTGGCAATGTAGGAGAGCCATAGGAAGAAGATGGGGACTAAGACCACTGATCACACAAAAGATATACAAAGCAGTGGTCCTACCAAGACTGCTATATGGAGCCATAGTGTGGTGGCACAGAGCAAGAATAAAAGATATAGACAAGGAGTTGACGAAGGTCCAAAGACTAGCATGCCTAATGACAACCGGGGCAATGAGGACAGCCCCCACTCAGGCCCTGGAGATAATGCTAGGACTGAACCCCGTACACCTCGAAGCGGAGAAGAGAGCCACAGAACAGTGGTATAGAATAAAAATGAGCAGAGAGTGGATTGGATCCGAGATGGACAAGAGACACGCAAGCATACAAAGGGAGTCAATGATAAGCATGAACATGCTCATGATCAACAACGACCTAAATAAAGAAAAGGAAGATCTTTGACAAGAAATACAGAATCCATATAGGTGAGAGAGATAACTGGGAGACAGAAATACCGGAACCCAGAGTGACTTGCTTCACGGACGGTTCATGGAAGTCCTCAACTAAAAGAGCAGGGGCAGGCATCTATAACCAAGAAACGGATGAGCATACAACGATACCACTGGGGGGCTTTACCAGTGTGTTCCAGGCAGAAGTGTATGCCATCTTGAAGTGTGCACAGAGTCTCAAAGAAAGAAGCAATATAACGGAAAGCCATATTATAATCTACTCAGATAGCCAAGCAGCACTGAAAGCGCTAGATAATCCGGTAATCAAATCCTCCCTGGTGCAGGAATGTAGAGATGAACTGAATAATTTAGGCACACCATCCTATGTAACACTGGCTTGGGTACCAGGACACAGCGGGGCAATAGGAAACGAGAAGGCAGATGAACTGGCCAGAGCAGGGGCGGACCAACAATATCTGGGCCCGGAACCAGCACTTCCAATATCCACAATGGTAACAAAGGGCGTCATCGCCAGAAGAATAGAGACAAAGACAAATGAGATGTGGATGACAGCACAGGGATGCCGGCAATCCAAACTCATGATAGGAAGGGTAAATAAGAACAGAACAAGGTACCTATTAAATCTTGGTAAGTATAACCTAAGTATACTAACAGGGATCTTGACTGGATACTGTCCACTCAACAGACATCTGACGGTAATTGGAGTCAAGCAGGATCCTCGATGCCCACACTGTGGCAAAGAGGAAACTAGTCAGCACGTCCTGGCTGAGTGTGTAATGTACTCGTCACTGAGATATCGCACATTTGGGCAGGACGCACTATCAGTAGAGTCACTTAAAAGCATTAACTTACAGGACGCATTGTTGTTCTGTAGGAAAACAAGAAGATGGGATCAGTGCTGGATGGGAGCGCCGCCGAGCCGGTAACCTGAGGCTTGATCAAGGGGAACAGGGCGGAATGACTGGAGAGCCACTCGACCGCCCGTCTGCCTCGGCCGCGTCCCCACTCATCATCATCATCATCATCATCATCATCATCATCATCATCATCATCAAAGACATGCCACAATTCACTCAGACCTATTATTTCTTTTTATTGTGTTTAACTTTCATTTTTATTGCGGGATGACTTGGAGGCTTTTCTGAAGGATTGGCTGAAGATTGCCACAGAGAGAGAGGTGTGGAAATCAAGTGAGGAGGTCTTTGCCCAGCAGTGGGACACTGTATTAGGCTAAATAATAATAATAATAAAAATAATAAAAACTATGATATTGAGAACCCGCAACCTTATAATATAAATATTGTTTCAGCTGACAATGGTGATATGCTTAATAAAATGCTGGTGAAATTTGTATGATGCAGAAGAACATACATTACTCGGTTATATAAAGAGAGGAGTAAGCAATGCACTTACTGTTTGCATCTACAGAGTTTTGATTGATACTACATCTGTAGAGAGTGTTTAGTGTATTTTCAAATTAAATGGTTTTGGTTCATAATAATTACATGTGTTTTATTTATTTTTATTTTATAAATAAATAGCTCTAAGGACATTATTTTATATCTCCCAGAATGATATCCTTAAGGTCTCTACCCACTACACCACATTACTCCATGACCGTAATAGGAAAAGTCAGACAAAAAAAACTTTGTATTGAAAAGTATGAGACTATGCCCACTAGATTGTTCCATCACCAAACAAAAATTTAATACTAATTACCTTCCGGGCCTGATATGTTCATAGTACGGTTATGGTGTGATACAGTGTAGTGGGTAAAGACCTTTAACCTACAGCAATAATCTCAGCAGTAGAATGAGGGACAGTGTGCTATTCTGGGCCTCACATGTTGTACCAATTGAAAGAAAATATCCCGTGATTGTCACTTAAAATTACGTGAGGTGATGAGTAAGTAATGGTTTGTTTTGTTGAGCTTGGAATAGGTACTTAACTGGACGCTGGTACAATCCAGATACACAGTCTCACTCAAGGTGCTTTTCCACCGGCGAGGCCAAGCGAGACGATTTGGATATTTGTACAAATTTTCCCGCATCCTCGGTGGAAATGATTTTTTAAAACAAATAAACGCGGCTGCCTCGTCTTAGCTCACGTCACTGGTGGAAAAACAACTTCATTCAATTAAAATTCTTCAACTGACGCCAATGTTAGGTACGATAAGTAAGTTGGTTTTGTTTCTAGTAGGTAGGTACAGCCTGATATTCATATTACTCATCGATACAGTTATTTTATAACACGAAGGTGGTCACTAAATTCAACCTTGATGCTCCAAAGATGAACTCTTAACAACCGTATTCCTGACGAAAACAACTGTAAGTACTGAAACAGAAGAACGAAGTTTCATAGTTTTCACGATGCATACTGCTGCGCCAAAATATTATACCTATACGAGTCTAACTAAAGCTGAAACGGTATCTGTTTGTTTTGTTTACATTGTACTTCACTAAAAAACTAGCTAGCTAAAGAACAAGTAGTTCTTTATTTTAAAATTTGTTCCTATGAGTAATGCTGCTAGTTGCTATTTTCAATAAAATAGTAAATAAAATATAAATTATGTTTTTTCGGTTTCTTATTTTTTTCAGAACTTATTGTATTAAGGTTTTAATAAAACATATTATTCAAAAGACAATAGCTAAACAAACGTAAAAAAAGTATTACAATGCCTATTTTTTTACTTTGTCAATTCTGCCAGTCAATATTTTTTGATGTTGTAACGCACAGATTCATTTAAGAGCTGTAAAAATGGCTATAATTTTAAAAAAGGCATTCCCGAATACCAATTGCGTTTAGACCTGTCAAAATCGAGTTTGACGTTTATAAATTTAAGTTTACAGACGTTTAAAATTAGACAACGGTAACCCGAATTGGACCCACTGTAGACTCGAATGCCATTTGCGGCTATTCTGTAGAACTCAACCTCTGCTTACAATTCTTATAAAATTTGTTTAGCTTTTCCTCAGAAAATCGTCAAAATTGTAGCCACGGTTGTGACAGCGTTGCAAACGCTCTGAGAAATACTCAGCTGTGGAGCCAAAAATCCCAAAAGCGGCTTCTTTGTTTGTAACTTTCTATTGTTATCGGTAATTTTAAGATTTTGAAGCATACATCATAATAAGTTTTAAAGTACTATTTTTCATTATATTAATATGAAATGTTTATTATTTTTATATATTAATGTATAGCGGGTAATATACACGCGTTACAAAAGGAATATTAAATATTTGGAATTAATCAATAAATGGAGTAAATAGTTAAATGCATATATTAAATAAACAAAACAATTCAAAGATTTCTTTTGGCAGTAATTGTACAAACAATAATTAAACAAACACATTTCAGTCAAAAGTTAATTTAATGTAGTACTTTAATGTAGTTAATATATTAATTAGGGACCTAATTACCCAGACTACCTAATTTGTATAGCTACATTCTATGCATTTTCTTGCATCTACGTTTTGAGTAACTTTCATCAAGATGTCTAAGATTACAAAATCAGACTTAAGCTGAATGACAGCGGAGGAGCCATCCTAAATAATGTAACCAAGCACCTGCTGTGGCGATATAGTACATACTTTCAGTCATATTTCGGGGAAAGGATATTGTATTGAGGGTTCCAAACAGTTGACGAATACTCCAAAATCGGCCTGACTAAGGAATTGAAGAGAGTTAAAATTATATCTGCGCTCCGAAATTCTCTTCCTATTCTTAAAATAAAACCTAGCAATCGAAAAGCCCGACCAGTAATATAATCAATATGATTACTGAACAGCAATTTGCTATCCAGAAAAATACCCAAATCTTTTACAAGTGATGTCCTCTTTACAATTTTATTATTAATATTATAGTCAAAATTCATAAAGAGTGTTTTTCTTGTAAAAGTAATAACATTACATTTACCAATGTTAAGATTCAAATGGTTATCAGAACAATACTGGTAAAGCGTATCTAAATAATTTTGCAGAAGATAACAATCACTAACAGTTCTGATAACTTTGAGTTTTTTTTTGTCATCAGCATAAAGTAAACAATTACTAGAACTAAATATACAGATGACATCATTAACGAAAATATTGAAGAATAAAGGTCCCAAATGGGACCCCTGCGGAACCCCAGATGTAACCGGCACAAAACTAGAGCAATATCCTTTCACTGCTACGGCGGTCACGCAAGTACGACTCTACCCAGCGCAATAGGTCGCCATGAATCCCGACCCCCTCCAATTCTGCAACGGTAGACGACGTGGTGGAGTACGTCCGTCAGATGGTTGGATGCAGTCTGACGGTGTTCCAGCTACGCTCGCTTCGCTACGTGCACTTCAGTTCGTTTGTAGTGCGCGTGCCGCGGTTTATGCTGGGGACCGTCGAGTGTCCTGACTTTTGGCCGAAAGGTGTTGTGTTCCGGCGGTTTCGGGGCAACCTACCGGCAGCGACCAAGATGCCAATTTTGGCAGAACAGGACCACACTGTTCTGTCACCTCGGTGTTAGTTTTAAGTTTTTATATTGATATGTATGTTAGTCTATAAGGTATTTGTAAATATGGGCCTCGTTGCCTGAAATAAAATTTATTATTATTATTATTATTATTTCCCAAGCAGAATTTTATGGGAAATTTTATCGAATGCCTTCGAGTAATCGGTGTATATAGCGTCAACTTGGAAACCCTCATCCATAGCAGTATAAACACTATCTACAAATTGACATAACGGTTAAGAATCAATACCGTCTAACTATCATTTTTGGCGTTGTTCACTTTTTAATGCAGTTAGATTTAGAAAAAAAAACGAATAGCGTGCCATAATCGTCTAAATTTAATTTTGTGAAATCAATGAGTAATCCGCTCAAGAAATACCATCTAACTATTTAACGCGATTACTTTTCTGCCAATACAACCTATGTGCCCTGACAAACGTCTATACTCCACCGCTGCTTGCGCGGGATTGAAGAGAGCAGCGGGCAGCCGGGCAGTGCCGAAGAATTGGAGCTGCGATCGCAGGCACTAAGCGGGTGCGAAAGAGCGCCTCAGCTATCTTGTGACGACGTCTCAGTGTGTCTAGCACTTAAGGTTTTTCAAGTGCGTAACGTTAACTTTCTAAGGAAAAAAATAGTAAAAAGTGATAAATACATAATTCTTTCTGGCTTTTTAAACCGTATAAGGTATGTTTTGTGTTTTTTCATATTTTACGCATAATCATATTTTATTATTTCATGTATTTGTGTAAAAAGGTAAAAATAGGTCGATATAAAAATTGAAATAGACAATCTTTCCAGAAACAAGTTGTTAAACACTTAATGAAATTCTGTCATTATAACAAAACAAAACTACACAACTATGGTCCTAGCCTGCAACAATAGTCCAATTTACCGCATTACATTATTCTAAAATATGATACCTTACTGCTATTATTGGCCTAAAATCGTTTGCTCTAAACTCTAGCTATAGCTAATGCTATCATATTTTTAGAATAATGTGATAAGTATCATTGGACTATTGTTGTAGGCCAGGGTATTGATTCTCTCAAAAGCAAAGGTGAGCGAATGCTGGAGTGAAGTCCAAGCGGCGAGTTTAAGTAGTCCCGGCAGAGCGAGCAAAACACATATTAATAAGGATAAACTCGTAGTCCCAGGTCATCGTCTTCGTAAAGTAAGTACATCGTTCGTAGGGAACTGTATACGCTTCTACAATAAGATACCTACTGATATTGTCAATATGCCGTTCAATAAATTTAAGTCTCGCATTAAGTGCTGCTTGATGGGTAAGGCATATTATACTGTAAATGACTTCCTAGATGATAAAGACGTTTTTAAGTAGTGTAATTGGGGTTCTTCTTTTTAAATAGTAATAATAGCTGAGCACTGGGCAGCGCTTATTGCAAAATACCTTTTAAGCCAATAATGTAGACATTTTAAAATTTAAGTTTACCTAATGTTTACTTTTCTTGTTGTAATTTTATTGGTTCTTGTGCACAAGATAGTTTTGAAATGAGAACACATTGTGATGTTTCTCGCCGGATAGCTACTTTTTAGTGATATATTGTCCGGCAGCATGAGCATGTCATGCTCACTCAAAGGTCTTTGCTTACGGCGGCGTCGTTGATCGGGTCGCCACCTTCCCGAACACATGGTTGAGGGAGGCGATGGCTGAGATACGCGTCATACTCGTGAACGGGTGCTGTCTGTGGGGTCCGGTCTGTTCACGCTTGCAAGGACCTGTTTTCCATTTAGTTATTTTAATGACTGTTCCTGACGTAGAGACCTCGTTATGTTGTTCTCCTAGTCAATATTTTTTAATTTAATTGAGCTTACATTTGTAATCATTTATTTGTGTTAGTTTTTTATTTAATAATTATTTATTACTTTATTCCCTTGTAATGTTACTATTAAGTATTATTGTATTTTATGATTGGAAAAAATGACCTTCTGCTGGAGTTTCTTGCGGCGCTTCTTCTCCGCAATGATGGTCTTGTCCGAAGCGCTAGTAGATTCACTACATATTACCGACGTGTAAAAGAGCCCTCATGTGGCCAATTTACTGAATAAATATTTTGAATTTTGAATTTGAATTTTGAATTATTAGCGCGTGCATTCTCAATTAGGCAGCCTTATACGTTCGAGAAGCCATGCTGCCAAATTGAATACACGCGCTGAAATGTGTTTTGTTCGCTTTGACGGGACTACTTAAACTCGCCGCTTGGACATCACTCCTGCGTTCACTCACCTTTGCTTTTGAAAGAATCACTACCCTGGACCATAGTTGTGTAGTTTTACGGTACTAAATTATATGTTTTGTGTTTTTTTTTATATTTTACGTATAATTATATTTTAATATTCCATGTATTTGTGTGAAAAAGTTGCAGTTAGGTAGATATAAAAATTGAAATAGACAATCTTTCCAGAAACAAGTTGATAAACACTTAGTGAAATTCTGTCAATATAACATAATGTTTGAAATCAAACGGCTTACTAAATTATATTGTTGGTACTTTTGTCGCAGTAAAAATGTCATACCGTTTATACCAAGGCCTGAGGTCTAAAAAAATCTTATCTGGAATCAATGATGAAACCGAATCGTTCGTTACTTTGCAATCACTAAACAATAACGAAGAAAATTAAGAAAACACTAACAAACACAAAAAAATAACATCAAAATGAAAAGCAACAGCGTCATCTACTGCATTAGCAACGCAGAAGAAGACTTGCGATAAGTCTCACTATGACTCCGAGATTTTTACAAATAAGCCCTTGTGCCGGAATAACATTGACAAGTATGAACAGGCATTATTGGAGAAGCAGACTACTTTTCGAAATAATTTTAGGAACTTCAAATCTCTGTCATTAACTGACCTCACCATTGATAATACTGTACTCATGAATGATAAGAAGCATTACTTATCAGCGCCGTCTTTTTTCAGCATTGAGTTTCAAATTAAGGGTAGGAGTACATTCATTGAGTTTGGTACACATGACTATTCCAACTGCTCTGATTTAACTCAGGATATTGGAATAACACCTCGTCGCAATGAAATGAATAAATTCATTGACGCTGATTCGGAAGATTGTAACGCCCAGTCATCTACAAACATTGCAGCCCAAAGAGAATGCATTAAAAACGTAGCCCAGCAAAAATGTTTATCACTTTCAGATCTAATTCAGGACAATCAAGCTTCATACATACTAAATAAAAGAGCACAGTCTGCTCCACCGGATCACGATCATGGTTATTATTCTATCTCAACTTTACAGCTCCAAATGAACATAATAATGTCTACTATCCTTCGATTTCAGACGAAGATGAATTATCGTTATCGTCGACAGGTTTTGATGAGGATTATGGTGATATGAACGAAGGTCGGAAGCGTCGTCATGTGGCAAGGGTAGACGAGTGGAAAAAGAATCGAGCTCAGCGTAAACGAATGCGTGGAGAAGAATATTTAGGGTATTCAAAACCTAGGAATGAAAAAATGCGACAAGATAAGTTACGACATGCTAAAGTAATCGGTGAGACTTGTACATCCCAATTTTGTATTAAAAGTAAGTTTAGAGGGTGTAGCACATTTGACGAAGAAACACGCAAATCTATACACACCTATTTCTGGAAAAAACTTAACTGGACTGAGAGAAAATGGATTTGTTACACGATCTACTACCAATCGACCAACTAAAGGCAAAGAGGCTTCGCGCAGAGCCGGAACCTTTAATTATTTTCTGCCAAAAAAAAATAACGACGGTGAAGTTCAAGTATGTAAACAGATGTTTATATATACGCTATCTTTAAAGCCCACCACTGTTCAGACATGGGCCAAAGGTGCCGAATTCGATAAAGGTGCAGAAAATAATGACGCGAACGAGCTAAACTCAGAAAGAAGCAGTGTTATAAATGCTAGAAAGTTAAATATTTTTTTGACAAGTATTCCTAAATTTCCCTCACATTATGCTCGTAAAGAAAGCAGAAAACTTTATATTGAGCCAGTTTATCGGACAATTACCGACGTTTACAATGCTTATAAACAGTATTGCACTGAGAAAGAAGTACGAGCAGTTTCCAGATACACGTTAATAAGCTCAATTTAGGATTATACACATTAAAAAAAGATATGTGTGATACATGCATTGGTTACAAAGAAGGTAATATTGAAGACCATGTATTTCAAGAACATAATATTAAGAAGAATAGAGCAAGACAAGAAAAAAAGGATTATAAGAAGAAATTAGCTAAAGGAGAATTCATATTACTGACCATGGATTTAGAGTCGGTGAAAGTCTGCCCCTATCTTACTGCAAGTGCATTATATTTTAAAACTAAATTATCGTGTCACAACTTTACATTATTTGACTTGACCACACGTCACTGTACATCTTATTGGTTCACTGAAACTGCGGCAGACCTCAGTGCGAGTACGTTTGTGTCGTTTATAATAGACTATCTAGAGCGACATTGCTTGCCGAAGAAAAAACCAATTGTTATTTATTCTGACGGTTGTACTTATAAGAACCGCAACACGATATTGGCAAATGCACTGATTATTTTTAGTATCAAACACAGAGTCACTGTCACCCAAAAATTTCTTGAGAAAGGTCATACTCAAATGGAATGTGATTCGGTTCACAGTGCAATCGAGCGCAAACTTACAAATCGAGAGATTTATTTGCTATCTGGGTATATTTCTGCTTATAATGAAGCTAGACTTTCAGATCCTTACGAGGTTATTGAAATTGACCACAATTTTGTAAAAAATTACGCCAATGAATCAGCCTGGTTGTACAAATCTATAAGACCTGGGCGTAAAGCAGGTGACCCTACAGTGACTGATATACGTGTAATCGAATATAACCAAGATGAGAATATTAAAGTGAAGCTCAATTATGATCAGGAATGGCTTGTCATACCACAGAGACCAAAAAAGCTTAATGTTTCCAATATTGATTATGCACCCCTACACACGATGATCCCAATAACAGCAAGCAAATATCGACACTTGCAAGATTTGAAGGCAGTCCTTCCCAGAGACTGTCATGACTTCCATGACACGCTGCCGCATTTATAAAATTATTGTACTTTTTGATTTTTGATCTCATTTCTTACTTTTAATAAAAATAAAGAAGTAATGTAATACTAGCCTTACCCATATTCCTGAACGCACTTTATCCGGCGCTACCACCCCCTCCCGCGGCCTCACGGCAGACAAGATCTCTCTCTCGGGGTCGAAACTTCAACCGCCAAAACCGCCATAGTTTACTTATTTCTAAATAGAAAACTGAACCTAGGGATATAGTAGTGTGTATTTGTTCCGAAGATTTGTTAGAGCGCATTACAATACAGTGACGTGAACCCAATAAACTTTGTTTTACTCATAACACGAGCCTTCTACAATTGCGCCCAACTAGTGGCACGTAACTAAGTGTGCACTGCGGAACGCTTTATCTTCGAAAGTACAAAACCTAGGACTGAACGTGATAGTGCAGTGGAATTTACGTGTTGTGAACTATCTACCACGGAAGTTTCAAGTTCCTACGAGGACTTTGCACAGTTTGCGCACCCGGTGGGAAAGTGGACTCTCCCATTTTACGCGCGCGACGCGCGTGACGCCGCCGCCTCGTTCGAGTGTCGTTTTTATTCTACCGCGCTACCGTAAATATGGGGCGGACGCGTGCCTCACGGAAGAAGCTGAACGCCGGAGACGGCGAGAGACAAGAATCTAGCAGTTCTGACGAGGAAAATGGTGTCGACACTATCGACCGGACTCTGCGCGACGTGGCAGAGGGCGCCGCGCCCGCGCAGACCGCGGATTCAAGCGCACACCAAAATGCCCCGACGACGCAACCAGCGCCGTCCATCGTGCTGACGGAGCAGTAACTCCAGTCCATGATTACTAGCATTATGATGAGTGCCCAGTTCGCGTGCAGCAACGCGCCCGGCGGCGCGAGCACGCCGACCCCATCGACTTCGCGACCGGCACGAACCGGCAACCTTTCTAAATACACGGCGCGCTTCGACGGAGTGAATCGAAGAGCTCGAGGCATTTATCGACGCAGTACAAGTCTACAAGGAGTGCGCTGCCGTCAGCGACGAACACGCGCTGCGCGGCCTTGCCATGCTGCTGACGTCCGACGCCGCCGTGTGGTGGCAGGGCGTCAAAGCCAGTGTCCACTCCTGGGAGGAAGCGCTGCAGAGGCTGCGGGCCATGTATGGAGCCCCGCGCCCCGCCTACAAGATTTTTCGTGATATTTTCGCGCAAGAACAAGCCAGTGAACGTGCCGATGTGTTTGTGTCGCGTATTCGATCGCTTATATCCAAATTACCGTACGTGGATTGTTAAGTCGTAAAGTAAGAAAACGTGTAACACGCGAATCTGTGACTACGATCGAGGACCTCATCAGTCAGGTCAGGTTGGTTGAAGAGTCGATGGCGGAGATAGGGGTAAGCAATCATAACTCAGTTTCGCTTTCGTGTAGTAGTAATGATCACAGTGGTAAAGCTTCTAACATTAACCGTTCGCGTGCCGACGTCAAAGACGCAAACGCGTCCCGTGACGACGACGCTAAACGCGTCCGGGTAAAGTGCGCGTATTGTAAACGCTTTGGTCACGATATTAAAGAATGTCGTAGTAAACCAAATGATCGACCCGCGAGTTCTAGCACGCCTATTACCGCCTCGGCATCGGTTACCGAGAGTAATTCTAATGCCCCTAAGGCATCTAATTCTGTCCCCCCTTACAATACGAGTGGTTTGCGTTGCTATGGATGTGGTCAGCCGGGAACCGTGCGTTCGAAGTGCGGAACGTGTAAATCCGCATCTTTATCTAGTAAAGTTGAGTTTCAAAGTGCCGACATAGATGGCGCTGCTGACAGCGCGCACCCTCTTGTTGAGATTGAGATTGCAGGGCACCGCGGGGTCGCTATTGTGGACACGGGTGCTTCGCACTCGATAGCGAGCCCCATGCTGTACGACCTGCTGGTGACCGCCGGCGTCGAGTTCACGGAGACCTACCGTACAGTCGCTTTGGCCCATGGGACACAACAGGTGAGAAACGCTCTGTCTTGCAACATAAACTTAAAACTAAAACATCGTGAGACACCTACCTTTTTCCTTGTATTTCCAGACTCAAATGGGAAAACTCTATTAGGTAGAGATTTTATTGTCAATGCTGGCATCCTGCTAGATATACCGCAGATGAGTTGGCGCTTTTCTGATGAAGCTGAGCAATGGTTCCCATTCGTTAATTCGTTTACCTTATCATCTTCCAGTGATGCGGACCTGATGACAGTGGATGCTGCAAAGCTGACACTGCGTGATGATGAGGGCACCAAACTGACAGAAGAACGGAGAGCTCGACTGAATACCTTTCTGCTGAAACATGCAGATCGCTTCGCGACGGAGGGGCCTCCGACTGAATATGCAGAACACCGCATTAAGGTTGATGAGCACCAGGAACCTATCGCTTCCCCTCCATATCGCCTGTCACCAAACAAGAAAGCACTGCTCGAGAGTGAGTTAAAGAAGCTACTTGATGGTGACATCGTTGAAGAATGCGAGTCCCCTTGGGCTGCTAACGTTGTACTGGTGGCGAAGAAAGACGGTGGGGTCAGGCTTTGCATAGATTACCGCAAGCTTAATGCTGTGACGGAACCTGATCGCTACCCACTCCCCCGAATAGAGGATGTTCTTCATGCAGCCAAGACCACCAGCTTTATGACGACCTGTGATTTGAGATCCGGTTACTTCCAAGTTGCAGTAGCCCCAGAGGACCGAGATAAGACCGCATTTGTGACCCCACTGGGCACTTACCGATTCAAAAGAATGCCAATGGGGCTCTGCAACTCGGGGGCCACCTTTCAGCGGCTCATTGACCGATTTAAGGTTGGTAAAAACCTTACAGGAGTAGCACTGCTGGCATACTTAGACGACTTGATAATTTTATCAGAGTCCTTTGACAAGCACCTGGAGGACCTAGAAGCTGTGTTCGACCGTCTCACCATGTTTAATCTCCGAGTGAACCGCGAAAAGAGCATGTTTGCAAGAGAGTCGGTCAAATTCCTAGGCCACATCATTGTACCAGGTGGTATTCAGGCTGACCCTGGGAAGACGTCTGCCATTTCTGCCATGCCTGCTCCTAAGAACACGAAGCATCTGAAGACGTTCCTGCAAACCTCGAGCTGGTTCCGGCGCTTCATACCTCACTACGCCGACGTCGCCAGACCTCTTACCGATCTCCTCAAAGAGGACGCTACGTGGACCTGGTCTGCTGAACAGCAGGCATCCTTCGAGCAGATTAAGGAGCTCCTAGTGACAGCACCTATTCTTCGCCAAGCCGACGAGACCAAGCCGTGGACGCTGAAGACTGACAGCAGCGGGTACTGTCTCGGCGCAGTGCTGATGCAACGTGAGGGACCTGACGAGAGGCCTGTGGAGTACGCGAGCCGCCTATTGACCAGCGCTGAAAAGAACTATACAACTACGGAACGGGAGGCTTTGGCGGTAGTGTGGGCCGTCACCAAATTCCGTGGGTACATAGACGGAGCTGAAGTTGTGGTCAAGTCTGATCATCAGCCCCTCCGATGGCTCATGAGCATTCAATCCCCTAGCGGCCGTCTGGCACGATGGGCCCTCACGCTCCAAGAGTTCCGTCTCCGCATAGAGTACACGCCTGGGAAATCGAACGCCGTGGCTGACACGCTTTCACGACCACCGTGTTCCGATGAGGCCGACTGTGACCTTTGCTGCTATACAGAAGTCGACTTACCATCGAGAAGCCACCGGGATGTTCGCGAGAACCAGATCAAAGATCCAGAGCTAAAGAAGATCATCGACGACCTGGAAGACCCCGACGAACCGTTTAGGGGGAGGAGTTGGTCTGACCGTGGCTATGTTACATCCGATGGCATTTTATACAGATACAACCCGGAGTCTGAAGAGGAGATAGCTTGCTTAGTGATCCCTGCACATGAACGTGAGAAAGTGCTCACAGACTACCACGACGCTCCGACGGCAGGGCATTTTGGTGTTGAGCGAACACTGCACCGGCTGAGCTCCAAGTATTACTGGCCAGGTATGAGACGATACATTGCTGATTACATTAAGAAGTGTGTAGAATGTCAGCGCTACAAGGTCGATGCCAGGAAGCCAGCCGGCCTGTTGCAGTCTCCCGCCACCACTCACCGCTTCGAAGTCGTCACTGTGGATCTCTTCGGTCCCCTTCCGGAAACATCTGCCGGAAACAAATGGATTTTAATCATGGAGGATGTGTGTACCCGTTGGGTTGAGCTTTTTCCGTTGCAGAACGCTACCAGCCCGGATTGCGCCAAGGTGTTAGTAGCTGAAGTGTTCCTGAGGTATGGAGTGCCCAGACGCGTGGTCAGCGACAACGGAGTGCAGTTCATTAGCGAGGTTATGCAGCAGGTCTGCCACACATTCGGCATCATCCAATCTCTCACTCCGAAGTACCATCCGGAGGCGAACCCGGTAGAGAGGAAAGATCGGGACCTAAAACCTCAACTCGCCATTTTAGTTGGCCATGATCATAGCACCTGGGACTCTCACCTGGCAGCCATACGCTTCGCCATGAACTCTGCAATCACCAGTAGCACTGGGCATTCACCTACCTACCTGATGTTCGGCCGCGAGATCCGCGCGCCCGCCGACGTGCTCTCTGACATGAGGGCTATCGTCGAGAGCGACAATGCTGTGACGAGCATCACTCCTTATCTCCGGCGACTCTCGACCGTTCTTCTGGAGGCGCGCGACGTCCATGAGAAAGCGCAGGCGATCCAGAAGAAGAACGCCGACGAAGGCCGACGTCCAGCTCCGGATTACAACACAGGTGACCTCGTCCTCCTGAAAACTCAGGGGTCCAACGATACCCGCCCCGGGCAGACGCCTAAGTTTATACCTAGGCGTGACGGTCATTACAGGGTTCGAGAGGCTGTGAGTCCGACTACCTACTTGTTGGAACGGGTAAGTGACGCTGAGTTGTTAGGTCGCTACCACGTCTCCCAGCTGACACCATTCATAGGTAATGCGATTCCGTCCGTGAACGACAAACGTAAACGCGGTAGGCCAAAACGTTATCTTGACTAACCCTAACGCGGGGTCGCTATGTCAGGGTTAGAGGGGGAGGATGTAATACTAGCCTTACCCATATTCCTGAACGCACTTTATCCGGCGCTACCACCCCCTCCCGCGGCCTCACGGCAGACAAGAACTCTCTCTCGGGGTCGAAACTTCAACCGCCAAAACCGCCATAGTTTACTTATTTCTAAATAGAAAACTGAACCTAGGGATATAGTAGAGTGTATTTGTTCCGAAGATTTGTTAGAGCGCATTACAATACAGTGACGTGAACCCAATAAACGTTTTTTTACTCAGCACCCGAGTCTTCTACAGTAATTTGTATTAAGTAAAGTTATGATTATATAATAAATACATAGTTGATTATTATAGTGTTTTTTGTTTGATTAAACCAGGTTATCTTTAGAATCAAATAGAAATACATAAAAATACAAAAAAAATCTTCTTTCTAATTTACGAAATCTTCGTATGCACTATTTATACACTTAATAAGTTGACTTTAACCAAGAATTTATCATTACGGTTCAGCCACCTATCTTACAATTTAAATAAAAAATAGTACTATATTTGAACCAATAGCACCTAACTGACACGAACTTTTTGTACGGTAATTGTATAAAACAGTGATCTTTACAATTTGGCATAAAAGTATTTTTTTATCAAGGTAAATACTAATAATACTTAACCAGTCAGAAAAAACATTTTTTTTATTGCTTTCTCTTTAGCTACTAATCTTACAAATTATAAAAAATATAAGTGTACTTTGAACCAATACCACCTAACTTACCGTATCTTTGTTCAGGGCAATGTTACAAAGGTGCTTCATACAGCAGTAGGATAAGTACATTTTTATCATTTTTATCATGTTTAAATACTTTCAATAACTTAAAATTCGAATTTTTAAATATTTTTTTTCGTTTCCTGTAAAATTGTGTTATTGTCATTTGGACAGTATTGATTCTTAACCGTCGAAAGTTTGTTTCAACCGACTTCTTACTAACAAAACCATGTTGCTCCGATATTATAACGGGTCTAACACAGGCGAACATATTATCATAAACAATCTTCTCAAAGAGCTTCGGAATAGTACTAAGTTTAGAGATCGGTCTATAATTTTCGATATTATGTTTATCACCAGCCTAAAACACCGGTGTTACAAAAGACTGTTTCCAAGTTTTGGGCATTATTCCAGACTGCAAAAAAATATTAAATAATATCGCAATCGGTTTAGATAATTGGCTACGGCAATGATGCAATAACATTGATGGAATGCCATCCGGACCTGCACTCTTGTTCAGGTTGAGACTCTTTAAATAACTACACACCTTATCAAAGTTCACATCTACTCCCCCAAGGCAAAGCAAACTATTTGAGTCAGTATTCAAGGCCGAGTTAGAGTCATTATGAGCGGTTTTTCGAGGCGCCTCAAAACGGACAGAAAATATTGATTGAATAAATCACAGATCCGATCACCATCAGAGACTGATTTGTCCTCTAGGAACATAGAATCCGGTAATAAACTTTTATTCTTTTTGGATTTCACGAAGCGCCAAAAGTCCTTAATTCTGTCCTCGGCTAACAATAAATATTTTTGGTAACAACATTCTTGTACACGTTTTTGTCTATCTCTACAACAACAACAACATAAACTCACGCCTTCATTCCCAGAGTGGGGTAGGCAGAGCCACAGACTCACCAAAAACTCCAAAAACTTGTTGATAATTCTGTGACCACATTTTGCACAACCAGGCTAAGATGTTATGTGTGTTTGTCTATCTCTAAGAAGTGTTAAAGTATAATAATAAATCAGAAGGGAAGGATGTATATATTTTTTGTAATAATGTCACCAAAAACACACTTTAATTTTATAGCAAATCAAATCACATTAATTTAAATGAAACCTAATCAATTTTAGTTCAATAATGCCAATCAAATACGTCCGTTTCGTCCGAAAGTCACCACCGAAGTGAGTGCGCTCTGCGGTTTTCCATTTGGCCTGGGGTGTGATTCTGTCAAAAGCAGAGGTGGTCGAACGCAGAGGTGATCACGACCACATCGCCACCACCTTTGCCTGACATTTCATGACATTGACATTTGACTTTTGCTGTCATATTAGTAAAATGACGTTTGAAACCTAAGGCTTGTCGCAAATGCCCTAAACTAGCCCTTATTTATAATTACTAAAGAGTTTTAAAATTACGTATGTAGCATTTTCCGGTACTTTAGTAATAAAATGACCTAATACATAACGATTTTACCGACGGCGGCAGTACCTAATCATGTTTTAATTTCCAACTAATTATTGCGTATTCTACACCGAACACGGTAATAGCGATACTAGCGCTCACAGACGTAAGCGGAACTTTTTGTCCCTACTATCACGCAATTCTTAACTTTCTTAATTCGTTCACTCGTTCGACAACGAGATCGCATTAGTGTCAAATTGAAAAGCTCCTATTTTAGAGGTGAGTTGGTTTAGGGTGCGGTTTCCCTAGACCGAAGCAAAGGTGAAGAGAGAAATCAACCAATCAGAACCTGAGTTACGTGTCGTTTTCACTCTTTCACTCAGCATTGTTTGAGTGGAAACGTACCCTGACTTCTCAGACGAAATATGGCCGCCATCTAAAATAATGGCTGTGTAAATGTGAGTGAAGTGAATTTATTGATTTTGCCTATGAGGAAAGTGTAAAAGATGTGTTACAAGTGATGGTGGTGAAATATTATTTTTGTGTATTTACGTTTGTTTACTGTTGCTACTGGAAGAAGGGACATAGTTGAGAAATATTATAGCAGGTAATTTTTTTCTTATTTGGGTAATAAACTCATTCATTATTTGACTGAGCTAACCTTATTAAAGGTTTAAAACAATATAATTTGTCACGAGTTGGTTTACCGATTGCTTGTTGCTTTCGTACCTAGCCTTTTGTAACACTAGCCTAGAGCCTAGAGTTAATAGATTTTGTTAACTTTTACTACATAAAAAACTTACTTAAACTTCAGACGAGACTGTAACTTTCAAAGTCAATTTATAACTTTCTTTTGGGCTGTAATTCCAGCGGTTGTGGAAGAAATACATGCCGTGACTTCGGTACAATCCTTTCTCATCACTTTCACAACACTTTAGTACTTAATTACTCTGGTTATTACCCAAATAACTTTCAACAACAAACCGACATTGTGTTCGTTAAAGATCTACTGTCAAATGTAAACGTTTCGATACTTCATTGCTAGCCTTTCTGAATTTCATCCGCGGCTGTCATATTTGACAGTCGTCCATATATTTTTATTACGATTAAACCCGTTTCAGCTTCCACATGAATCTATTCTAACCCTGAGTATTACGTTGTATATTTAATCGTAAATATTCGCTAAATCCTAAAAACATATAATTCAAAATACTTGAAATTTGGCAAATCATTATTGGTCTTCCGTGGCGAACAAAACGCAGCAGTAAGGAATTTTGGTTTCGTTTCAGGCAAGTTTCGTTCAATTATATGGATAAACGTCACCCTCTTTCGCTTTTTATTCTAGTAACGCTTTGCGGTAAAAATAGGAAGAAGTCTGGAGTTTTCCTTCTATTCTCTGGTCCTTTTTTTGTGTCATGTTTTCAAAAATATATATCTTTGATTTCGGTCAGTCATGTCCCAAATGCATCACTAATTCCAATGATGAAACGGATCGCATGACTATTGGTATTTTAGATCTTTCTGGCCTATCGACCTCATTCGGATTATTCATTACGATGTGAACACATAATATTTATATTTCCGGATCAATTTCCTCGCTTCGGGGTGAGTTTTAGGTCGAAGAGGTGTCTTTTAATGTCTAGTATGATGACATTATAATAAATTTGTTTCATTCTTTTCAGCGTTCGGCCCAGTTTTTTATAACTTAACTTCTCGACATGAGGTCCTAAGGGAAATCAATACTTATTCTTCCGTGTTATGTCTATCCACTACTCAGGTGAGTGTTCTAAGCCTATTTATCGTGTCTAGGTGGAAACGGTGACATCGTTTTATGTTGATGTTCCTCACATTATTTATTTTAATTTCAGTTACTACCAGATGAAAATTTACTCAGTTACTCTCAGATGAAAATTTACTAAGTTACTTTCCAACTTACTACGCCGCTTCACTCTTTCACGGCGACCCCGCATCTACTCGGGTGCGTGGATGTTCGACGGTTTATTTCTGGAACCAAACTTAACCTTGATTAACGGGGTCCTACTACGGGTACATCGGTTGCCGCGATCCCCAAGGCGGATACTGCTACAACTGATGGTAACGGCGGGCGCTGCTTGACCTGTAGCCAAGCTGTGTCCGACCTCCTCGTGTTCGGGATCCTGCGGGTGATGTTCCCCGGGAAAACTCCGTGGTTCACGTCGATCAGTTTAATGTTAATTTAAGTGTTACCTACTGTTTGTATATGGGTGTGACGATATGTACCAAGGTATTTTCACCACCAATACTTAACCTAATTGGATATCTACAAAAAGAAAAAAGGAAGTTAGAAGCATTTTGTAACCTTTGTTGTAATAAATGGTTATCCATTACTGATCTTATGATTTTTATTTGGCTAATTCTTATTTTGTCGGTAAACTCATCTGGCGCTCATAAGTATAAATTTGATGAGTCTACTGCTCTGGTCACCTTCGAATCACACGGCTTGTTCTCATGCTCGGTTTATTACAAGGCTACTGCGCTTGCCTAATTGTGAAGATTTAATTTAAATTTCCTAGTAAGGTTTTAAATTAGTAAGTTTACACCTTTAAAGATCTAAATTTATGGTTTAAATCCTGATAACATACACGTTTTCCATTATTAGGTTATGTTACTTAATACTAACACACAAAAGAATATCTTATACACTACTCAGTTACATAAAAGCAGTACCTATTCCAAAGGAACCTGTTAATTAAAAAAAACGAACGGGGTCCAACTGCGGGTACATCGGTTGCCGCGATTCCCAAGGCGGATACTGCTACAATTGATGGTAACGGCGGGCGCTGTTTGACCTGTTGCCAAGCTGTGTCCGACCTCCTCGTGTTCGGGATCCTGCGGGTGATGTTCCCGGGAAAACTCCGTGGTTCGCGTCGACCAGCACGTAAACTCTTACTTCGGGAACTGGTAAATTCTAACCTTTTCTATTTAAATTTTACAAGTACCAAAGCAACCGAAATAAGCCTCGTTCTTAACTCGTTTAATGTTAATTTAAGTGTTACCTATTGTTTGTATATGGGTGTGACGATATGTACCAAGGTATTTTCACCACCAATACTTAACCTATAAATTGGATATCTACAAAAAGAAAAAAAAGGAAGTAAGAGGCATTTTGTAACCTTTGTTGTAATAAATGGTTATCTATTCCCGGCGAAGCGGAACAATACTGGAAAATCAAAATGGCGTGGCGTGATACTGCCATCTCTTTCTTGCATAAGTAACTACAGTGCCCGGCCGTTGGGAAGTCAATCCTGACAGCTGTCATTTCAGTACAATTTATAACCTATTCTTGGGTTTGAGGTTATAAATTGTACTGAAATGACAGCTGTCAGGATTGACTTCCCAACGGCCGGGCACTATAGTTCTTCTTACTGCTAAAAGATGGCGGTTTTCGCGTTTAGTTATCATAGTTATTCAAATACCTGTAATAATGAAAAATGTTTTAAAGCTTTAAATACGACCTATAAGATAATATATGTGAATACGGTAACGTCTTAGCTCATAAATATCGCCCAACACCTGACGTATACCATACGTAACGTCGCACTCAGTGCGATATGTATGTACATTTATTGACCTATTTCCTTAACCAATGGAGATCCCATCCTAAACCTTCTAGTGTATTTTATACATTTTAGAAGGAATATTTTAAGATAAAAAAAAATACAAAAAAAAGTTATTCAAAAATCGTTTTGAAATGTTTACTTCCCGTTTTTTTTTATTTTTTTTTCAATATTTATTTCCTTATTGTAAAGACCATTATAAACTCTAGACAAAACGCTTGGTTTATTATTAAGTTATATATTTCACTTATTCGATATTCGACTTTAAAAAAAAACGGAATTTCAATTAAGGCAATTTTTTAAAAGGTCATAATTTTTAAAATAACCATCATATATAAAAAATATTATGCATCCGGTTTTACATCTACTAGAGCAAGAATTAAACCAAATATAAACAAATTTGGGAACCTCACTTTTTTTTCCCTGTCCGCTTCATATGAAATGCCCCCTCTTCGACCCAAAACTCACCCCGAAGCGAGAAAATTGATCCGGAAATGTAAACATTATGTGTTTACATCGTAATGAATAATCCGAATGAGGTCAATAGACCAGAAAGATTGAAAATACCATAGTCATGCGATCCGTTTCATCATGAGAATTAGTGATGCATTTGGGACATGACTGACCGAAATCAAAGATCTATATTTTTGAAAACATGACACAAAAAGGATAAGGGAATAGAAGGAAAACTCCAGACTTCTTCCTATTTTTACCGTAAAGCATTACTAGAATAAAAAGCGAAAGAGGGTGACCTTTATCTATATAATTGAACGAAACTTGCCTGAAACGAAACCAAAATGCTGCGTTTTGTTCGCCACGGAAGGCCAATAATGATTTGCCAAATTTTAAGTATTTTGAATTATATATTTTACGATTAAATATCCTACGTAATACTCAGGGTTAGAATAGATTCATGTGGAAGCTGAAACGGGTTTAAACGTAAGAAAAATATATGGACGACTGTCAAATATGACAGCCGCGGATGAAATTCAGAAAGGCTAGCAATGAAGTATCAAAACGTTTACATTTGACAGTAGATCTTTAACGAAAACAATGTCGGTTTGTTGTTGAAAGTTATTTGGGTAATAATCAGAGTAATTAAGTACTAAAGTGTTGTGAAAGTGATGAGAAAGGATTGTACTGAAGTCACGGCATGTATTTCTTCCACAACCGCTGGCATTATAGCCCAAAAGAAAGTTATAAATTGACTTTGAAAGTTACAGTCTCTGTCTCAGTCTGAAGTTTAAGTAAGTTTTTTATGTAGTAAAAGTTAACAAAATCTATGAACTCTAGACTAGAAAGTGTTACAGTATCGTTTTAGTTGGGTAAAATAATTTTATTTCAGAACTGAAAAAATTCTGAAATAAAATTATTGTAAGCTTCCTTGCTAGAAGTAACAATCAAAAGGGAAGTAGAGGGGACAAATCATGTCTTAAATGTAAAAAGAGGGAAGAGAAGTGAGAGGTTCAAATATAAGAAGCATGAAAATAGTGGTAGCTAGTGAACTTTGAGATAAAATAAACGAAGACACACTCTGCCAACTAAGGACTGAGTGGCTTATTAGCATTTAAGTCGAGGAAAGTAAAAAAGTATATTCAGACCGTTTACACACATAGTGTAAGCGACAGAAGCTAAAGACTATTTTGTGGTCATAATAGACTTTACGAACTTAACTATAGGAGGAGCATGCTATATGAATATGTTTTAGACAGCAAAAGAAAAGTACAAAAGACTGGTTTGTCTGTGCCAATTTTAGGCAGACATATGAAATCATGTGTCGTTCCTAACGTTCCACTGTTACTCGTATTTTCCTCTGGCTGATGAAGTGGTCGAGGGAATTTATAGGTAAACAATTATATTCTTGATTAATGCACTTTTATTGATAAAAGTCTTAGTTAGCTCTAATTAAAACTAACACCCCGGCTAGGTAAGGGCGGTAAAACATTTAGGGTAGGTACTGTGGGCTTGCTGGCGGAACTAGGAGAAGCTAACGCCTGTTTCTCATGCTTGTAGTCAAGTTTTAAAATTAAAAAAAGTAAATTACAGGGCGCCACCTGCTCAGATGCAGGATAATAGTAGGGAAAGTTAGGTAAGTTAGAGAGTACGTCACCGACTTTAGAGGGTGAAATTCACCAGCCGAGCGAGGGTAAAGGCCAGGTCACGAATCACGTGGCTCCTCGTACTCCATCTCCATGCTCCGCAGGGGAAATGAAGAGCTCCAATCCTTTTCCAAGACAACGGCGAGCACGCTGTGCACCCGTTGGTAAAACCCAGTTTAACACGTAGAAAGAAACCAGACCAAACTAACAGAAACAAAAAAAAAACCCTGTAACAAAACAACTCGTTTTAGTACAACACTCACCCGAATGGGTTTAGGCCAAAGGCCTATTTAACCATAGGCCTGTAGCAGGTAGATACATACCCAAGGGGAATACAATACGCGTAGTGCGACTGCTGTGCTGATGTCAACCCTTGAGGGCTTGTTGAAATAAATGGGTAATAATGGTGTCGGCACCAGCCTCAATCCTTTGAGGTTAGATGGGGTCCGAAATACACCACTTGTTGAAATAAATAGGTAATAATGGTGTCGGCACCAGCCTCAATCCTTTGAGGTTAGATGGGGTCCGAAATACACCAGTTCTGAAAAATAAACACCCACAAATAAGCCAGGACGCTTAAAACGGTAAATAACTAGAATTTGAGCTTAAATACTCACAAAAACTCGAGATAATACGAGCTTGAAAAATAAAGCAGATTGGCCGGTAAAAAGGCTCGGATGAAAAGTCAAGGCAGAGATGACGGACAGCTTGCCATACTAAAAAAACATATCGACGCCGAAGGAATCGAAATGATGCTGGACTTCCTACAAAAGATATAAAAGTACCAAACGGATCTTAAAAAAAGGAATAATAACGAGGATATAATCCTAATATTTCTAAAGTTGTTATTTTAATACTAAAGATAAGCGCTAATTTACTCGTGGCAACATTACGTACGTTTTGTTCTTAATACCGCATCAGCGTTAAAAGACGAAGGCAAGGCGACCATTCAGCCACAGAAACGATAAATCGGTAATATTGTACATTAAATTGGAAATTAGGGGAATAGGTGGGAGGTTAAAAATATATACGTAACAATACCTCCCCACCCAAGGAAGATTTTGCGCCAAGCAAAATTGTTAAGCTGGTCCCCAGCCTAAACAAAAAAAACGAGAATACTGAGACATTGGCGGCACAGCGAGACGTAGTCAGCGCCGGGTTGTGCGTCCAACGGCTACAGAAACAACCGCATGGATGCAAAACAAACTCCGCAACAACATCAACTGAGACCTTGGCGGCACAGCGAGACGTAGTCAGCGCCGGGTTGTGCGTCCAAGGTCCACAGGAACACCATCTGCACAACATCCTGCTCCTGCAAATATATATTGGAAAGCAAGTTAGAGCAATAAACCCTAAAGAGGAAACAAGAACAAATAAACCCTAAAAGGGAACTACGAAGAAAAAGGGAGAACAATTCCATATCAGAATCGCAAGCTTCTGAAATGGAACCATTCTACGCTATCCATAGCCTACTACAAAAAAATTAACCCGATAAAGAAAATAGGTAAAAGAAAGAAGAGGTTTAGGTATGCAACACTAACCTTACTTTATTGAATTTGGGGAAAACAATTTTATTTCAGAATCGCAAGCTTCTGAAATAAAACCTGTCCACGCTATCAACCGGTTACAACAACAAAAATATAACCCTGTAAGAAAGGGAAAACAATTCTATCTCAGGATCGCAAGCTCCTGAGATAAACCCACTTCACGCTATCCACAGAGTCCTCATACTATTTAAAAGTCAGTCGTGGTAAGTCAACCGCGGACTGCACGCACTAAACAGAACACCCACTAAACCGAACCCACACGATTTACCAGTCAGTCGTACAAAGTGACGAAAGACTGTACGCTATCAAATAAAACTTAATCGTCTCAACCATCAAAGGGAAAGACCTTAAATCATAGGCAGGAATCGGGTCACTAACATGAAACGTGACTGATCGACTCCTAACCTACTACAACTTAAAACTAATATCGCCTCTGCCATACAAGGGGAAGACGCTTAAATCATAGGCAGGAATCGGGTCACTAACGGGAAACGTGACTGATCGACTCCTAACCTACTACAACTTGAAAACTAATATCGCCTCTGCCATACAAGGGGAAGACGCTTAAATCATAGGCAGGAATCGGGTCACTAACGGGAAACGTGACTGATCGACTCCTAACCTACTACAACTTAAAACTAATAACAACTGCCAGGTTGAGGCACTAACTGGAAGTCGAGGAAGGAAAAAATAATGAGAGAAGCTGTTTAATACAACAGAATCCAAGGTATAACCGCCTTATCCTCACCGACTTTGACAAAAACAGACTCCGCCATTTCGGGGGAAGCCAATGAAATCATAGATTGAGACCGGGCCACTAGCGTAGAACGTGGCTGGTCGATCCCAAGCTACTACAGTAGAAACTAAAACTACAACGGAACTCCTGCCCTCAATCCCAGAATAGGGTAGGCAGAGTTACCGAATTAGGCTAAGATGTTTAACAGTGTATAAGCGATGGTAGTACGCCATCGCCCAACCATACTGCAAGCCTTTATTCCCTTAGTCGCCTCTTACGACATCCCAGGAAGACAGGGAGTGGTGCTAAATTCGGACCCGGACACCACACGGGGTAAGTTAAACAAAGACCTAAAAATAATGACTACTTTTGAGATTCTGTATATGCCAAGATCCCAAGTTTTTACCACTAACATAATCTTCCAACTCATACACTAATGGAGAATGCTTGCAGATCACCCTACACTTTAAAAATTTAGGCGCTAACTTAGCCATAAAAAACTTAGAAGCGTCACTCAACGGAAAGGTTTTCTTCCAAACAATGTCACCGACTTGATACTCTCCGGTTTGTCGTCCTTTATTATAATTACGAGCCCCCTTTTCGTGTGCTTTACTCAAGGCAGACTGTACTTGGTCGAAGACGTCACGCAGAACCCCCAACGTATCAGCGTAGTCATCGCATGAAGCAAACGATAAATCAAGATAGGAATTCGGCTGACTACCATATACTTTACCACAGGTAACGGCTTCGCGACCATGCGCTAAGAAAAACGGTGTAAATCGGGTCGACTCATTGACTGTAGTATTTAAGACGAACTGAACTTTAGGCAACGTTAGGTCCCAGGATCGATGGTCATCCTTTACCAGAATAGATACGGCGGTCATCACTGTTTTATTGTATCTCTCTATCGTATTCACTTGCGCACAGTACCGTGGAGTATAATGGACTTGAGGAATAGAATATTTCTCGAACAAGGCTTTAAGCTCTCTACCAGTGAATTGCGTCCCATTATCCGCAATCACTGTACGGGGCACTCCATGTTTGAGAAACACTTCATCCTCTAGACGTTGGGAAATAGTTTTACCAATAGCACGCCGAAGGGGACACAACATAACAAATTTTGAGAAACAACAAACCACAGAAAAAATATATGTAAACCCAGCCCGAGATCGAGGCAAGGGTCCAATTAAATCCATGCTGATCACGCTGAACGGGCGCGAGCAGCGTTTAGGTTCACCCATAAGACCGGTAGGTGGTCTCTGCGAATGTTTATATGCAGCGCAAGTATCACAACTTCGTATAAAGTCAACCACGTCCTGATACATCGAAGGCCAGAAATAATTTAAAGACAGACGTTTGTAGGTTTTAAACACTCCGAGGTGCGAAACATCGTCGCAATGACAAGTTCTTAGCAAGTTTGATCTTTGGTCGGAGGGAACGACCTCCTTCCAATCAAACTCACTAGGGTAATGGAATTTATTTTTAGAATATCGTAGAAGTTTATCATTTTTAATTGTAAAATTTGGACAAGAAGTGGGAAACTGTTTACACTTGTCGAAAAGCTTATTGTACCAGGGACAGGCGCGTATCTCGAGAACGGGTACCACACGAGACAGCGCGTCTGGCACAACATATTCCTTCCCTTTACGGTGCACAATTTCAAAATCATAAGGCGACAACCGACAACCCCAACGAGCTAATCTCCCGGTCGGGTTGGCCAAGTTGAAAAACCACTTTAAACTGGAATGATCAGTTACTACTTTAAAACGTAGACCTCCCTCCAAGTATGGACGAAAGTGTTCAACGGAAAAAACCACCGCAAGCGCTTCCCTTTCAGTGGCCGAGTAATTGCGTTCAGCTCGATTTAACGAACGGCTAGTAAAAGCTATCGGATGTTCCTGACCGTCAAGCGAGAACTGTGACAAGGTTCCACCAATTCCATAACCGGAAGCATCGCAATGCACGAGAAACGGCCGGGTAAAATCTGGGCAAGCCAAGATAGGAGCAGAAATTAAAGCGGACTTCAACTCTTGGAATGCCTTATCAGCTTCCTCAGACCATGAGAACGGTGAAGCATCTTTACGGGTATTAGTTAAAGCATTAAGAGGTGCAGCAATAGCGCTAAAGTTCTTTATGAATCTACGATAATACGAAGCTGTTCCCAAAAACATTTTAACTTCCTTACGATTGTTAGGAGAGGGGTAATTAACAATGGATTGTACCTTAGAGGGATCCGTGCGCAAACCACGTTCATCAACCACGTATCCTGGGTACTTTAATTCGTTGCGGAAAAATTGAGACTTCTTAAAGTTAATAGTTAGGTTAGCAGAATTAAGACGATCCAAGACGCGCGAGAGCAACGAAATATGCTCTTCAAAAGTCGGACTTACAATTACGATATCGTCCAGGTACATAAAAAGCCTGTTATTAAACTCAGGACCAAACAACTTGTCCATTAGTCTCTGCTGTGTGCCAGGTGCTCCAGTTAAGCCGAAACACATGACCTTAAATTGGTATAAACCGCGTCCGGGTACCGTAAAAGCAGTACGCTCCCGAGAGGCAGTATCTAAAGGTATTTGCCAAAAAGCACTCTTTAAATCAATCGAAGACAGGAACCTAGCGTCTCTTAATTGATCTAAAATAGACGATATATAAGGTAAAGGATAGGCATCATGTTTGCTCACATTATTCAGCTTCCGACTATCGATATAGAATCGCAACTCGCCGTTTGCTTTAGGTGTGAAGAGAGTGGGATTGTTCCACGCACTAGTGCTAGGTTCGACAACATCTCGTTCCAACATCTGATCTAATTGTTTATTAAGCTCTGCTAAGCGGTGAGGTGAAATAGGGTAATAACGCTGTTTAATTGGGGAACAATCACCAGTATCAATTTTATGAGCAATCAAGTTAGTACGGCCTAAGCCTTTGTTTTCAAAAGAAATGCTTTCAAAACTCCGTATCATATCATCAGCAATTCTACGCTGTTCTGAAGTCAATTCATCAAATGAATGTAAACGGACCTCTGAAACAGAGTTTCCCGAGAGTATTTCTCCCTGAATAGTATAGTCACGAAACAGATCTGGAGCAATATCAAATGCTTTCCAAAAATTAACCCCTAGAATCATGGGCGTAGTCACATCCGGTATAATGTAGAATTTAATGACCCGAGTCAAGTTGCGAACCTTGACCGGTAGGGAAAAACAACCACAAACCTGGCTTGGGAATCATTAGCGGTGGCGATGTACGTAAAATCATCACAACCGTCTAAAGTAGCACCCCAAGACTAGAACAATTCGTATAAGTCAGATCCTAGAATGGAGATCGAAGATCCCGAATCTAACAAACCATAAAATTGAGCATCATATATCTCAACCGAGACATGAGGACGATCGTCAACACGATCCAAAATATTCCGAACCACCGAAACGTTAGGAGAGACAAAAGTGTTTACCTTTTGCAAAGAATTAGTATTAATAGTAGGCTCCGCAGTACTAATAGCAGAGTTCTTAGATTTATTAACATAAGGACTCAAAGATTTATGCTTTTGGCGGTTCGGACTCACGAGTTTTTTGAACTACCCGGAACCGAAACCTCAGCTGTTGAAGTAGAACCCGAAGCGCGCGGTGAACACGTCGGGCAAGAGGGATAAGATACGTCAGGTTTTCCACACTTGAAACAAACTACCCGTCTTGAGGGACAATTCCTCAAATCATGTGCGTCGACCCGACAACGCGGACAAAATCGCTCAATAGTGTTTGCTTCGACCCTAGGACGCGAGATAACCTTACAGCACAAATCCGCTGCAAGAGTAGTTGTGGAGGGTTTAGGAGGTTCTATGAAAGAATTGGCCCGCTGCCAACTGTCCTCTAAAACACGGCACACATTTTTAAGTTCCTTCAGAGATGAAACCGAGTAAACAGCCAAAGGCACAGAATATTCCGGCCGCACATTAATAGAAACTATATCATATTTTTCATTGTCCGAAAGAGGTTGAGTTAATCTGCTGAAGTAATTCTGCATAATACTAATGTAAGAGGATATGTTCTCGTTTGCCCCCTGAGTACGGTTACGGATTTCCTTCAGAAGGCGCCGGTCATAGTCAAAAGGTAAAAATTCTTTAAGCAACACCGTCTGAAGTTGCTCCCACGACTCGACGTCCGATTTAATACCCCGATACCACAAGAGAGCGTCTCCTTCAAACAACTCAACGGCCGAAGACAACAACCTACCCTCCGGGATTTGACGGGAACAATGTAACTCCTCTAGACGCTGTAAAAACGCCTTAACACAAGATTTACCGTTAAATTTTAAGTTTAGGGACATTTTGATGTTTATTGACGCATGCTGCAGCCGCAGGATTGACTTCTGTGACACCAGCCTCCATGACTTCTTCTGCGTCACCGTAATTAGGAGCGCTCGACTTAAACACTGAAAACAAATTGTCTAACTTCCTCAAGATGCGCATAAGTCTATCGGTCAGTCGCGTATGTAAGGCGGTTTCCGACCCTGAGTCAGGTACCGTACGCGTTAAGCGGTGAAACAAGTGATGCCCTAATGCTTGCACTCTATTTAATGATTTCAAAGTCGGAGTAGGTTGCGTGACAGTAGTCAGCTGCTCCAGCTCGTCCAGCTTACATTTAATGAGGTTCAACTCTGGTTCGACCTCGCCCTCAAATTCTAATATCTCATCAGAAGGTACCTCCTTAGACAATTTACTAATTTGAGCACGTAACGATTTAACATCGTCCATGGGTGTAGCATCCCTAATAGACACTTCATAAATTAATTCGTCTTTATGCAGCAAGGTAAACATAATTGGACGTTCCTCCATTATTTATAAAGTTATACAAAGTATTTACAAAGTTATACCAATTATTTATAAAGTTATACCACCTAACAGACAGTTAGTAGTACACACTTAAAAGATGTATATAAAACGCCTTACTTCCCAAAGGGAAATCTGTAGCACAAAGAAAAAATTACCAACCTTCAATTAATTTCAAGCCCAGTACAGTAACAAGCGCACTCTTGAACAATAACCTAGTCTATTAGCAGACCAAATACAGAAATGTATATGTATATCTTTTTTTTTATATAGACTGTACCTTTCCAACAATAATACAAGTAATAATTCAAATTGTACCAACAAAGTAATATGTAATTTCTTTCCTTTTTTTTTTAAGGTCGACTGTAATGTTTTTTTTTTCCAACAATAGTAATAAAAATGCAACTGCAAATGCAAATTGTACTAACAAAAGTAATATGTATTTTTTTATATATATATATATATATATATTTTTAACGTTGACTGTACTTTCAGGAATTCACTTATTACCTGTCCCAAATTCAGGTTGAGTAAACTAGGAAAAAATGACAAGCCATCCTTTATTAATATATTTTTTTTTTTTAATTCGATTGTACTTTCCAGAGACTACCTTGTTACCCGTTCCAAATTCAGGATTCAGGAACTTGGAAAAAATGACAAGTTATATGTATTTTTTTTTCTTTTTTAGAGTCGACTGTATGTTCATAAATTGTATCAGTAAGAATTAGACAACACTACAAGGAAAAAGACTTGAATAATATATTTTTTTTTTGCTGAGTGTACTTTCAATAATAATATCTCAGAAGTAGTAGGCAGTTGATACTATACTAGGCACAAAGTACAAAAAATTTCGACCAAAACAAGTGTATATGTATAAATTCTATGAAAGCTGACTATATGTTAGTAAAACACTCCTCAGTAGTAAGTAGTGGAGATTATAAAACCCCTAGTAAAGGATATGATTTTGTAAACTATTTATCTGAACTGACTGTACCGTTAAAAACACAAAAATACTGAGTTAAAAGTTTAAATTCTATTCAAATCAAGGCACCTTATTCTGCCAATTATCACTGTTAACTGAAACACTAAGTATGCAAAGTAATTGCATATAACTTTCCGACAAGAAACGATCACACACTTAGTACATGCTAAGTAAGCCGAGCAAATTAGGCAAAGCTTTATCCTCAAAAATTATAGTCCAATTAACACACTTGAATACACTGTAAATTGAGGTAAATGGCGAAGGCAAGAATATTTAAAATAGCATTCCACCTTGATGCACTTAAATAACAATAGTTACAAAACAAGCATATGAAACAGGGTTAAAGCCACAGAAATGAAATGAAATTATTTGATAATAAATTTGAAGCTACTCCCTACTCGTGCTACCAATGTGTCACAAGAAACCAGCAAAATAGGCCCCACGTTGGGCGCCACTGTTACCCGTATTTTCCTCGGGCTGATGAAGGGGTCGAGGGAATTTATAGGTAAACAATTATATTCTTGATTAATGCACTTTTATTGATAAAAGTCTTAGTTAGCTCTAATTAAAACTAACACCCCGGCTAGGTAAGGGCGGTAAAACATTTAGGGTAGGTACTGTGGGCTTGCTGGCGGAACTAGGAGAAGCTAACGCCTGTTTCTCATGCTTGTAGTCAAGTTTTAAAATTAAAAAAAGTTAATTACAGGGCGCCACCTGCTCAGATGCAGGATAATAGTAGGGAAAGTTAGGTAAGTTAGAGAGTACGTCACCGACTTTAGAGGGTGAAATTCACCAGCCGAGCGAGGGTAAAGGCCAGGTCACGAATCACGTGGCTCCTCGTACTCCATCTCCATGCTCCGCAGGGGAAATGAAGAGCTCCAATCCTTTTCCAAGACAACGGCGAGCACGCTGTGCACCCGTTGGTAAAACCCAGTTTAACACGTAGAAAGAAACCAGACCAAACTAACAGAAACAAAAAAAAAACCCTGTAACAAAACAACTCGTTTTAGTACAACACTCACCCGAATGGGTTTAGGCCAAAGGCCTATTTAACCATAGGCCTGTAGCAGGTAGATACATACCCAAGGGGAATACAATACGCGTAGTGCGACTGCTGTGCTGATGTCAACCCTTGAGGGCTTGTTGAAATAAATGGGTAATAATGGTGTCGGCACCAGCCTCAATCCTTTGAGGTTAGATGGGGTCCGAAATACACCACTTGTTGAAATAAATAGGTAATAATGGTGTCGGCACCAGCCTCAATCCTTTGAGGTTAGATGGGGTCCGAAATACACCAGTTCTGAAAAATAAACACCCACAAATAAGCCAGGACGCTTAAAACGGTAAATAACTAGAATTTGAGCTTAAATACTCACAAAAACTCGAGATAATACGAGCTTGAAAAATAAAGCAGATTGGCCGGTAAAAAGGCTCGGATGAAAAGTCAAGGCAGAGATGACGGACAGCTTGCCATACTAAAAAAACATATCGACGCCGAAGGAATCGAAATGATGCTGGACTTCCTACAAAAGATATAAAAGTACCAAACGGATCTTAAAAAAAGGAATAATAACGAGGATTTAATCCTAATATTTCTAAAGTTGTTATTTTAATACTAAAGATAAGCGCTAATTTACTGGTGGCAACATTACGTACGTTTTGTTCTTAATACCGCATCAGCGTTAAAAGACGAAGGCAAGGCGACCATTCAGCCACAGAAACGATAAATCGGTAATATTGTACATTAAATTGGAAATTAGGGGAATAGGTGGGAGGTTAAAAATATATACGTAACACCACGGATAACCTAAACCTCTTCACACTACAACTTAACTAACCAAGCAAATACGCTTACGACTATGTTTTGGACGACATAAGAAAAGTCAAAAAAAAAAACTAGTTTGTCTGTGCCATTTTGGGCAGACATATGAAATCATGTGTCGTGGAGTAGGCTTCCTAACGTTCCACGTATAACCTAAACCTCTTCACACTACAACTTAACTAACCAAGCAAATACGCTTACGACTATGTTTTGGACGACATAAGAAAAGTCCAAAAAAAAAACTAATTTGTCTGTGCCATTTTGGGCAGACATATGAAATCAGGTGTCGTGGAGGAGGCTTCCTAACGTTCCACGGATAACCTAAACGTCTTCACACTACAACTAAACTAACTAAGCAAATACGCTTACGACTATGTTTTGGACCAAAAGAAAAGTCCAAAAAAAAACTGAATTGTGAACGATAATAGTAGCCGCCTGACCCTGGCGGCTGGGTTGTATTACCGATCTCGTGGTGGGTGAAGACGTTGACTCCTGTCCCCGAAGCCTGGCGCGGGTTCGAATCGTGCAGGCTTCCAGGGATTATGATGGTTGACGTTGAATATGAACACTGGTGCTTTTATAACTGTTATTTAATAATAAACTTACAGTAAAACACGAAATACAATATGACCAAAATGATTTGCGTCCGGCATGCTGTGAATTGACAGGGGAAGAGATATATGAAGAAGTGATCTAACCTCTAAGCGTTGACAGCTCTGAGTCTATTACTAAACTAGATTAGGTCTATGTCTATGGTCATAAGGCGGCTCCACACAGCACAACCTATTTATATATACGATCATACAAAATAAATGAGAACATGTGAATTTGCGTGAACATTCCCTGGGCCGCCAGGGGGGAAAATGAACTGAACACTTGAAGTCCCTAATGTACTGGACAATGACACATGATATTGATACATAGACATAGCTTAACATAAGTTGAAACACCATGAATAAACAGACGTAATGAATACTTAGTAAATACACAGGTTGACACTATATGAACAGACACATAAATGGTTAACTTAAGTTACCTTTCATAGGGAAGCTACATAACTTGACTACTGACCTAACAACATCATCTGAACCTTTGAACAACTCGATAACTCGACCTCTTCGCTACTGAAGAGGCGGGGAATTTGTTTTCTATTATTTCTATGTTGTTAGTATGACTATACCATTTATTACGTGACTGTAGTGTATTGAGATATTCAATATGCCATCGTGACCAAATTGACTGATACATTTTCTGAGTGACTTGAAAGCGTGATAATCGCGACATTTTAGTATCCTTCCAGTGAGATTCTGGCAAGGCTACTAGTGGTTGACCAATAATGAAATGACCGGGGTTAAGTACTTCGAGATCCTAGAGGCCGGGAATTAAGTGTTGACTCTATTTTAGAAAATAGAGAATATAATTCCTCGAATGTCAAAATGATATCGCCAACCTCTCTCTTAGAAGAATTTGGCGCCTTTGACTGCAGCCTCGAACAGGCCCCCCATGAGGGGAGGCGCAGGAGAATTGATCTCCCAGCGAATACTCTGTTAGAACGAGTAAAATTTGTACCTCGGTCCGATTTGAGCAGTGAAGGCAGCTCACGGCGGTTGACAAACCTGGTGAATGCTGCAATGAAGGCCTCGACGCTCAGCGCGGAGATAACCTCCAAATGAACAGCTTTTGTACCTAAACATACAAAGACACAAAAGTAAGCCTTGACTGATTTAGCGTTTCTTAATAAACTGCTTTTGACTAAGAATGGCCCAGCAAAGTCAGTCGCTATGCCTGAAAATGGTCGTGCGGCTGTGACCCTATCAGCGGGCAGATCTACCATGAATGGTGGCTGAGTTGAAGCATTGAATCTGAAACAAACTAGACCGTGTCTTATAACCCTAGACACTTGTCGCCTGGCTGAAGTTATCCAGTCTTCTCGGGCTTTATCAAAGTTGCTATCAGCAAATATGACCTTTGATGACTCTAATTGACCTTTCAATTGAACATCATATGTAGGAATATTTCCTGTCAATGTGAAAATTACCATTGCCAGGGTGCTAACCACTGGTACCTGCTTTCCTACAGGTTTAATGACTAATTTGACTACATTTCCCGGTGTATTAACCGGTTCATGACCTATACCATAAAGTGAATTACCGTTACACTGTTGGTGCAAATTGAAATTATGAACTAATGATTGTTTGATTACTGAAACAGCGGCCCCTGTATCCAACAGTGCCCTGACCTTGACATACATAACATCACCAGACCTGATTACTATTGCAGAGGGACAAATAGTTATGGGGAGTGATGGACCCTGAGATGCGTTGACAGTGACCTTATCTCATAGTTTATCAGGACTCGTTCGAGGTCCAAAACAGAGACACTGAAATGTGACTTGACCATTTTGAGTTCGCTCACCAACGGGTGACCGTGGCTGGTGAGCCATTGTTTGCACCGGTGGTGCCTGATAATGAAGAGAATGGGTCTGGTTCCCAGCAGCCGGAACGGTGGGAGTGTGAGGTGGCGCGGCACGTCTCACATATGATAATGATGGTTGGTTCGCATCATGCTGCGTTGATTCTTGATCCATGGATCGTGCATTTGACCGAGAGGCTACTTGCTGAGTCTGAGTATCTGCATTGCAGATTAATGAGTTATGATCAGCTGATTTGCAGTATAAGCACCAATTGCGCTGAGTACACTCGCTAGCATAATGTTTCCGTAAACATTTGTAGCAGTGTCCCGTCCTTGATGCCCATGATCGGCGACCTCCCCTTGACAGTTGACGGAACTCGGGACACTTATATAGTGTATGGGCCTGACTAGAACAATATGAACATGAACATAAAACGTTCACCTGATGTGGAGGCGGCGCACTCCTCTGTGATGAGAGCACTCCTCTTGAGGGCTGTGAAGACCACCTTGGCGGCGGCTGACGTGCACGCGGTGGCGAAGACTGACGTGGCGGCGACTGACGTGGCGGCGGCGGACGTGGCGGCGAACGACGTGGCGGTGACCGACGTGGCGGTGACCGACGTAGCGGTGACCGACGTTGCGGCGACCGACGTTGCGGCGACCGAAGTTGCGGCGACCGACGTTGCGGTGACCAACGTGGCGGTGACCGACGTGGTCTCCTGACGAAAGCTTGCTGCTCCAGAGTTGGCGAGACAGCTAACTGAAGTCTGCACTGCTCATCCATCAGCTCCAGCAGTTGATAGATGGTAGGCAGGGTTGTGGCATCCTTGCCGTACCGTTCCTCAAATAGAGAACGGAGTCTGACCGGTAATTTCTGTAATGCCAAGTACAAAATTAAATATGACCACTCTTTGATTGGCTGGTTAAGTTTTTCCAAGGCCTGCATGGCTTCCTGAAGCGGATCATAAAACTCTGATCTGATATGACTGACCGATGTCATAACAGGCAAATTGATTATCCTACATATATAGGTATCTAGCAACAATCTAGTATTCTGATACCTAGATGTTAAAAGTCCTAGCGCCACTGAGTAGTTTTTATCATCTACCGACAACTGACGTACTATATGAAGAGCCTCACCGGATAACGATGACCTGAGATAATAATGCTTTTCAGCATCTGACAAATCACGCTCATGAACTAGCGAATGAAACAAATCATAAAATGGAATCCAGTCCATTAAGTTACCTGAAAACTTAGGTAATTCTATTAGTGGTAACTTTGCCATTACCTGATTTGATGCAAACTTGCGCGAGTAGGATGCCCCGGCGTGTGACTCAGACGCCGCGAGCTCCAATTTGACCAATAGTTTGTTTACCTCCGTGAATTGTTGTTCAAACAAACTAATTTCCTCACAAGAAACTTCATCACTTGCAAAGCCTAGCAAGGTTTCGTACGCTGTAATAAACTCCTTATAATACGTATCGAAATGCTTCTTTGCTACAGAAGCGCCGATGGAACCGGTCGTTTCGTCGATCGTACTAGCGAAATCCAACAACATACGATGATGCGATCGAAATTGTGTCCTAACACGGCGCGATGACATGTTGATAGCTCAATACACGATTAGTACACGTAAGTAGCTTGATATTACACGTTAAAACACTAATCGTTCATTTAACAAACAATAATACTTGAGATTATTCCTTTAAACACAAATAACTTTAATGTAAACAAACATTTGCTATCTGATTTAACATTAAATAGGTAACTGATGACCTATTTCCTCAGTGACATTTGACAACAGACGGATAAGTGCACAGTTTACCACAGATTAACTAGCAATATTGATCTGATCGATCTGTTTATGAACATATTACAATTGTTAACATTGATAGTTTACAGATAGTAAGCAAAATAGATGCAAATTAAATGTCCATAAAGTAAACTTTGACGTTTGATGTACCGGTGAAAGGTGCCAACTTGACAAGTGACACTTGCATGACGTGATGACCGGCGAGTTTGAATGTGATGTGATGCATGCGCCCTCTGACGTCGGAGTTGGCAGCGTCTTGGTGCAGAGTCCCGTTATCGAGACAAAATGGATGGCGTATCTTATCTCCGATAAGAATCGACTATGAGAACCGATGAAATGCTCGCGTTACGCGATTCGTACACTGAATTTAGGCACAAATATACGGCACTTAAGCTAATAAAACACTGATTTTATGTAGCATAGCACTGAGATCTTCAGTGACGATCGATGCAATCGATGTATGTATGCGGACGGCGTGTCCTGCGTGACCTTGCGCCACGCCGATCCCTTGACTGTATGATGACTAATGAACTCGCGCTCCGCGCTTAGTTCTGACATTGATTCCTGGGTCGCGAGTAGGCCGGTACTGACCTTGAAGGCTACCGCGTGCCCAGTAAATCTTGATTATCCCGTCCTGGGTTTAATTATGGATTTTCCCCTCATGGGTTCCACCAAAAATTAACGATAATAGTAGCCGCCTGACCCTGGCGGCTGGGTTGTATTACCGATCTCGTGGTGGGTGAAGACGTTGACTCCTGTCCCCGAAGTCTGGCGCGGGTTCGAATCGTGCAGGCTTCCAGGGATTGTGATGGTTGACGTTGAATATGAACACTGGTGCTTTTATAACTGTTATTTAATAATAAACTTACAGTAAAACACGAAATACAATATGACCAAAATGATTTGCGTCCGGCATGCTGTGAATTGACAGGGGAAGAGATATATGAAGAAGTGATCTAACCTCTAAGCGTTGACAGCTCTGAGTCTATGACTAAACTAGATTAGGTCTATGTCTATGGTCATAAGGTGGCTCCACACAGCACAACCTATTTATATATACGATCATACAAAATAAATGAGAACATGTGAATTTGCGTGAACAGAATTGTCTGTGCCATTTTGGGCAGACATGTGAAATCATGTGTCGTGGAGTAGGCTTCCTAACGTTCCACGGATAACCTAGACCACTTCACACTACAACTTAACTAACTAAGCAAATACGCTTACGACTCTGTTTTGGACAAAAGAAAAGTCCAAAAAAACTGGATTGTCTGTGCCATTTTGGGCAGACATGTGAAATCATGACTAATTGTGTCGTGGAGTAGGCTTCCTAACGTCCCACGGATAACCTACACCACTTCACACTACAACTTAACTAATTTAACGAATATGCTTAAGACTATGTGCGCGCACTACCCTAATAAAATTACACGGTACTTGTTAACTTACGACTTACTAGTAAAGAATTGGTGAGTCAACTCAAATTACGCTATTACAAAATTATTTAACTAAATTGCATTAGACGTTGACTTTATTAACAATGCATCTTGGAATAGGACTGGAAAGGCAGACTATGCTGACGATTTCTCAAATACCTAGAATCCAAAAAAAAAAAAAAAAATGAGGCTGGAAACAGTTTTGCAAAAGTTACTTTTTTCAGCATTTTATATAGAATCAACTTCGAAAAGTATCATCATCTTTTAGATTTACTATATTTATAAGAGTGAGTAGAGTAGGCGAGACGCTTCGTCAAGCGACACCAATGCGAAATTTATTTAGAACCTTTAGCTTAGGCTATCTACCTCAGGCGTGACACACGGCCAATGAGTTATACACGAGAAAGTAGTCCCGTGGAGTATAAAAGAGTTTAATAGATCAGGGCGAGACACTCAGTCCTCTACAGTATAGAAACAGAAACTATTAATGGATAAGGCAGATACTATGTCTGCAGTAGAGACGTCGAAACAAAGAATTGATCTGAGCAAAGACCGGTGATGTTAATTGCGAACACCAAGCTTTAACCACATAAACGCCACTAATGAAGTTACCAATTTTACTGCTAAAAAAGTATAGGTCTAACGTTAAGAAGTGGGCGAAGCTTCGCCCGGTCGGCCTAGATCTTTATTGTGAAAATTTCCTAGATTTTGTGCTGAAGGCAAAGAGTCTAAATCTTAAAGGCCGGATGCAACAGGCATTGATGAAATGCTAGCCACATCTTTATCAGGTGACAAACCAGAAATAATTTCCGGAGCCAAGTTAAAAGCTTTCTAAAAATTAAGGCCAAGTATCAGAGGAGTATTTATATTAGGTTGGATGTCAAAGTGAATGATTTGAATACGACCATTATAATTAATTGGCAAAGACATGTATGTAGTGCAAAGTAGTTCCTCTCCATTAGCGACTCTTAGTTTTACGGGAATTTTATGAGTAAGTATAGGTAGGCCTATAGCAGAGAGTTTTAAGTGACTGTTCATCCCCAAAATGCTACCACTCGCACCACAATCAAGCAAAGCCCTAACTTTTAAGTCTAATATGTCGAGAAGTACGTATAATCTGGTATCTCCCTTTGTAGGTTCAAAATGAATTGTCTTCTTTATATGCGAGGGAGTAGAATATACTGTAGGTGTTTGGATGTTGAAGACATCTAAGTATTACTTTTTTGGAGTTTCTTAGGGCATTTAGGTTTACTTTGCAGTTTTGAACTAGTTTAGAATTTATTTCTAATGCGTCTTGTGCTAAAAGGGCAGCTTTGCTGTCCGAGTTGATGAAGATGTGGTACTGTCTACGGTTCTTCTCAAGGTTGATTTCCGCAAATTAGTTAATGGCGAAGATTTCCGCTTGGAAGATTGAGGCCTCCGTGCCCATGTTGACGCTAACTTTCAGTTTTGGTCTCTCACCATAGATGCCCACATCGTTCCCTTTTATGGAACCATCTGTATACCAAATGTCTTCGTAGTCCAACTGGCCTTTCAGCCATTCGTCTCTGGTTAACTTACGGCCAAACCCTATATTCAAACCGTAGATAGATAAGGCTTCCTTCGGGATAACATTTGAAAAAAGGGTAAAAATACTTATTAAAGCTTAACACTGTATTTTATATAATTCATGACAATTTAGTTATTTCACATATTGCCGAGAGTGATTCTAAGGCTGATTAATATTAGAAATGTCTTGTTACAATTCCTTAACATTTTATATTATTGGTTAAACACAGAAACATATCTTAATTATTTTATTCATTGGTCGTATAATACGTTTTTTTTCACTGTATTCTCTTATTACAAACATTTAAACTTCTATTTACACCCGGAATAACCCCATAGTAATTCTCTGCATTCTTGCTTATATTTTACGCACACCAGAAAAAACCTATAACGTCACAGTACCTAACTTGAAAGTTTTTTTTTAAACAGTTCAATTATATGCTGTATGTATTCTGTAGCATCAAAGTCTGTTTTGTAATAAAGGCTGTAGTTTCCTCTATTTACCATGACTTCCACTATTTCTTTTAGATATACCCTGTTTCCAAGGCTGTTTTTGAGTTTCTGTTGTGAGACGTGAGACTTGGAAACAAAGAAATCTGTTATTTCTATTTTTTAACATAAATTTTACCAGAGTTTGCGATCTCGACGGCATGGAAAAGTCATCAAAATCGTACATTTTTTTCTTTTTGTTTAAAGATTGTTCCACTTTATGGTGGAACGAGTCCGCAGACATAAAAGTATGTCCCGGCTCGAAATACTTTAATATTATTTTTAAAGCGGCTATGTCAGTATTATTAATAATTCCGATCAAATAAGTTATGAGGCACCAGTTTTTATTCTGAGCTGAACAATTGTCGAGCCATATTGTAATTGTTACAGCATCACTTTGGCTGAAAAAAAAGCCCAGAAAGTATATCATAATTATGACAAAAAAGAAAAGGCAGGCCTATTACTTTTACATAAGAATGTTCATTTTAAAAATCATAATGCAAGTTATGATATTCAAATAGAAATAAGTAAATGCCAGAGTATGTGGGCAAGGAATTATTAGGTAGTGGTAATTTATGTAGTATGTCCGTACTGCCTACTTAGGTACTTACTGAATAAACATATTTTAACTTTTTTTTATGTAAGTAGTTTTGCATAATAAAGGTATTTTCTGAAGTTTAAATATATCAATTGTATCAATATTATTAAAAAGTGTGGTCAAAGTGGGTAGGTACCTACTACGTAAGATTTTCTTTTTTATGATAATTATGATATACTTTCCGTGCCTTTTTTTTTCAGCCAAACAGGTGCTGTAATAATTACAATATGGCTCGACAATTGTTCAGCTCAGAACAAAAACTGGTGCTTCATAACTTATTTGATCGGAATTATTAATAGTACTGACATAGCCGCTTTAAAAATAATATTAAAGTATTTCGAGCCGGGACATACTTTTATGTCTGCGGACTCGTTCCATCATAACGTGGAACAATCTTTAAACAAAAAGAAAAAAATGTACGATTTTGATGACTTCTCCATGCCGTCGAGACCGCAAACTCTGGTATAATTTATGTTAAAAAGATGGAAATAACAGATTTCTTTGTTTTCAAGTCTCACAACAGAAAGTCAAAAACAGCCTTGGAAACAGGGTATATCTAAAAGATATAGTGGAAGTCATGGTAAATAGAGGAAACTACAGCCTTTATTACAAAACAGACTTTGATGCTACAGAATACATACAGCATATAATTGAACTGTTTAAAAAAAAAACTTTCAAGTTACCAATTAAAACGCAGTTAAATACTCTCATACTGCTATTTATTTAGCATTAAGTTATTTTTCAAGCTAAGAACAATGCCAAGTACCTATACTGCAGTAAGTAATGGACATACTGCAGTTTAGGCAGTAATACTTACGTTCAAAAGTGATAATTATTGCAATTAAAGTAAAAGAAAGTGTTTTGACTTTGTCGCACTTTAGTTGGTTTTTCACTATGAACCTACTTGGTTAAAACTAAATAAAATACTTCATTTAAGCACGATGCTTTAATCTGTAGTTCATAGGAAATTAATTATTGACCAACTATGCAGTATAACTTTTTTGGTACAAAAACTACTTACTGCGTTTTAGTTTACATGTTTAAATATTTTTTAAGCTGAAGATTACAATTTTTTTGTGGTAATAAAGATATTTACTGCGTTTAACCTGGTAAAGTGACGGGTCATTGTAGACGTAACTGCTATCACTGTATTTTAGTTAGTATTACACTATATATAGACTCGCTGTGTAGAGTTTACTGCTTTTACAAATTGTTTTTTTTAATCGTGTAATCATCGGATCAAAAAATAGGTTACATCACTGTGTTCCTTATAGCGTGCCCGTCAAAATTCAATATTCAACTCAAAAACTGTAAAAACCCTGTTACTGCGTTTTAGGGCCTGCACGGCAGAATAATAACAAACTCTGACAAGCGGTGAAATTTGAATTGACAGACGTAAGGTAACATTGCCATATGAAAATCGATTTATTTTTACTTTTAATTTTTTCATGAGATTCTGGTAGACCTATAACAGTTATCGTAGAACAACGTCAAACGTCATTTTATCCGGTGTTGCTAGAATAGGTATCTAATAAAATAAATCTTTCAAATCTGTCAAGTAACTTGTGAGATAGAAACCCATAGAATAAGAATAGCATAGGAGCCGAACTATAAAATTAACTTTACACCAACTTTATCTCTACAGTACTGGAATAAGTACTTATTCGCAGCTTCTTAACAGCTTTCGGCTGGATATCGCTATCACACTTGCACTCGCAACTGACAGTATATTTGTCACTCGTGTGTCATAGGAAAACGAAGATTGTCGATCGCTATTAAGAAAATGGTTGTACTGTACTAAATTTTTAGATGGTGCATTACGTAAGAGAAAATGAAATAGGGGTACTTTTCCTCAATCACCCAAAAGTTAGCTGGAAGAGATCCCTTAAAGTTCGCCTTTGTACATTACTATTCTGTAAAAAGTGTTTACATACATACATATCTACACGCGTTCGCGGACATATCGAGATCCATTCAAATTTGACGTAACCTTGTGAAAATGCCGGTTAAAGAAAAAAATACTTACTTTTTTCTTTATTTTCTCTAATAAACAGTCGGGGAAATTGATTCCTAGACCACTTTGGACTATGTCAAAGTGACACTAAATAAAGTCTCTTACGTTTTGTATGATTACGTCACTTTGACATAGTCCAAAGTGGTCTAGGAATCAATTTCCTCGACTATACTTAATAAGTAATCTAAAAAAGTATAGAGAAATATAGCTTGTGCAAAGTTCATTTTATAGTCAGGCTTCTATGCTATATTAATAAGTCAGACCCCTAGTCTCATACAAACTTCCATCCCGTAGTTTAAGGGGTTGGGGGGTAAAAATTCTAAGTTTTAGAATTTTTATGTTGTTTGTGTACTAATACTAGCTTACATACCAAATTTCAGCTTTCTAGGACTTCAGGAAGTACCCTAACATTTTGATGACCATCAGTGAGTCAGTGACGAAATCGGAGCTTTTTAGATATCAATAAAATCTAAAGTATAAGAGCCATGCAATTGAAATTTTATATATTTAATGAGTCTACTACTGACATCATATCCTGAAAATTTTGTTTATCTGGTATAATCCAAACCCAAGTTATGAGGGTTCAAAAAAACGACGAACCGCTTCGAGAAAAGGTAGGTAGTGCCCCTTGCGCTTCGTTCGCTTGCCTCGTCTTGGCGGGGGCACTGCCGTGCCCCCAGATATATATATATATGTATATATACACATAAGTTATGGTACATCAAGCCACAATTTCTTAAGTTTCTCCCTAAGCGAAGCAACAGAGGAAGATTGTCTTACAGACAATGGCAACTCATTCCAGAGTCTGGCCGAGTGAACCGTGGAAGAATGTGAATACACACACGTCTTATTTAAAGGAAAAGCAAGAGAAAGGTTGGTGCTAGACCTCAAACGGTGTCCGCTACCATCAGCCATAAATGAAAAATGTTCTGAGAGGTAAAGAGGAAAAGTAGAAGTAAAAAGAACATTAAAAAGAAGAGACAAGATATGCACGTCCCTGCGGCGACGTATATGTAACCATTGAAGTTGTGAGCGGAATTGGGATACATGGTCATACTTTCGCAAGCCAAATACGTACCTAATACAAACGTTTTGGAGACGCTCTAGCTTGTCAAGCAGCTCCTCACGAAGATCCAAGAAGGCGACATCACTATAGTCGAGAAGGGGGAGAAGGAGAGAACGCGCAAGAGTAAGTTTAGTGTTAAGAGGAAGGTTATTCTGCAGGCGCCTTAAAGAATGAAGTGATGCAAAGAGCCTCTTACTGATCTCAGCAACATGAACCAACCACGAGAGAGTTTGATCCATGGTAATATTCAGGTTCCTAACTGTGGAGGAGAAAGGGATTGGTGTCCCATCAAAGAAAACCTCAGGCACCACCATATCCGACAGACGGGCCACGAAGTAAGGGCTTCCAATGACAATAGCCTGCGACTTCTTAGCATTAACCAAGATCCCAAAATCCTTCGCCCATCCGCGAATAACCTCCAGATCTGTATTGATTCGGCTTATCAAATAAGGGAAATCATCAAGGTTAGCCGCAGCGTAAATTTGTAAGTCGTCAGCATATGATAAGAAGAACTTATAGAATGAGTAATACTGTTGATAAAGACGGAGAATAGAAGAGGAGAAAGCACACCTCGCTGGGGAACGTCAGCAGAGAGTTCCGTCCACTCAGAGTAACGATCGTCAACCCGAGCGCGCTGACGCCTTCCAGAGAGGTAAGAGCGATGATGATGATGATGATGATGATGATGATGATGATGATGATGATGATGATGATGATGATGATGATGATGATGATGATGATGATGATGATGATGATGATGATGATGATGATGATGATGATGATGATGATGATGATGATGATGATGATGATGATGAGTGGGGACGCGGCCGAGGCAGACGGGCGGTCGAGTGGCTCTCCATTCATTCCGCCTTGTTCCCCTTAATCGAGCCTCAGGTTACCGGCTCGGCGGCGCTCCCATCCAGCACTGATCCCATCTTCTTGTTTTTCTACAGAACACCAGTGCGTCCTATAAGTTAATGCTTTTAAGTGATTCTACTGATAGCGCATCCTGCCCAAATGTGCGGTATCTCAGTGACGAGTACATTACACACTCGGCCAGGACGTGCTGACTAGTTTCCTCTTTGCCACAGTGTGGGCATCGAGGATCCTGCTTAACTCCAATTACCGTCAGATGTCTGTTGAGTGGACAGTGTCCAGTCAAGATTCCTGTTAGTATACTTAGGTTGTACTTACCAAGATTTAATAGGTACCTTGTTCTGTTCTTATTTACCCTTCCTATCATGAGTTTGGATTGCCGGCATCCCTGTGCTGTCATCCACATCTCATTTGTCTTTGTCTCTATTCTTCTGGCGATGACTCCCTTTGTTACCCAGATATTGTTGGTCCGCCCCTGCTCTGGCCAGTTCATCTGCCTTCTCGTTTCCTATTGCTCCGCTGTGTCCTGGTACCCAAGCCAGTGTTACATAGGATGGTGTGCCTAGATTATTCAGTTCATCTCTACATTCCTGCACCAGGGAGGATTTGATTACCGGATTATCTAGCGCTTTCAGTGCTGCTTGGCTATCTGAGTAGATTATAACGTGGCTTTCCGTTATATTGCTTCTTTCTTTGAGACTCTGTGCACACTTCAAGATGGCATACACTTCTGCCTGGAACACACTGGTAAAGCCCCCCAGTGGTATCGTTGTATGCTCATCCGTTTCTTAGTTATAAATGCCTGCCCCTGCTCTTTTAGTTGAGGACTTCCATGAACCGTCCGTGAAGCATGTCACTCTGGGTTCCGGTATCTCTGTCTCCCAGTTATCTCTCTCTCCTAAATGGATTCTGTATTTCTTGTCAAAGATCTTCCTTTTCTTTATTAGGTCGTTGTTGATCATGAGCATGTTCATGTTCATCATTGACTCCCTTTGTATGCTTGCGTGTCTTTTGTCCATCTCGGATCCAATCCACTCTCTGCTCATTTTTATTCTATACCACTGTTCTGTGGCTCTCTTCTCCGCTTCGAGATGTACGGGGTTCAGTCCTAGCATTATCTCCAGGGCCTGAGTGGGGGCTGTCCTCATTGCCCCGGTTGTCATTAGACATGCTAGTCTTTGGACCTTCATCAACTCCTTGTCTATATCTTTTATTCTTGCTCTGTGCCACCACACTATGGCTCCATATAGCAGTCTTGGTAGGACCACTGCTTTGTATATCTTTTGTGTGATCAGTGGTCTTAGTCCCCATCTTCTTCCTATGGCTCTCCTACATTGCCACAGCGCTATTGTTGCCTTTCTGCACTGCTCCTTAATGTGTGTCTTGTATAGCAGTTTGCTGTCTAGTATTACCCCCAGGTATTTTATTTCCTTGAGTGTTTCTATCTCTTCACCTTTGATTTTAATGGGTGTCAGGGTCGGCAGCTTCCTTTTATTGGTGAAGAGTACTGTTTTCGTCTTAGTCGGGTTCAGGTCTAGCCCTCTGCTTTGACACCAGTTTAGTACCTGTTTTATCCCTCTTATCAAGACTTCTCTCATTACGCTTAGGGTTTTGCCCCTTATTAAGAGTACCCCGTCATCTGAGTACGCTTGCGTATGTATTCCCCCTCTATTTGTTTCTCTGATAAGCGAGTCTAGTAGGAGACACCACAGGAGTGGTGACAGACAGCCCCCTTGCGGGAAGCCCCTGCTCGTCCTTATCCTTATCGCGTCTCCCCCTAGTTGTGCTTCGATCGCTCTACCTGTTAACATTGCCATTACCCACTTTCTGACTGCTGGGTCTATGTCGTCCCTCTTTAGGCAATTCTCTATTGCACCGAAGGTAGCTCTATCGAAGGCGCCCTCCACGTCGAAAAAGCATCGTAGTGCCAGCTCTTTATCTTCTATAGCTCTTTCTATTCTTGTGGTCAGATTATGAAGGGCTGTTTCTGTTGATTTTCCTTCCATGTAAGCATGCTGATGCCCGTGTAGGGGCAATCTCCCTGCTTGCATGCTTGTTCTTATTTGTACATCTATGATCTTCTCCAGTGCCTTCAGTGCAAATGATGACAGACTGATGCTTCTGAACGATTTTGCGTCTTTGTAGTTCTTCTTTCCTGGTTTCGGTAGGAATATTACCTTTACCTCATTCCAGATGGTCGGGATGTGCCCTAGTTCCAGACTCTTTTCATAGATTTCCCTTAGGCTGTTCCAGATGTGTTTTAGTCCCTTTTGTAGTAATATGGATATTACTCCATCTGGCCCTGCTGCTTTGTAAGGGGCGAAGGAATTTATGGCCCATTCCCCTAACTCATTGCTGATTCTTAGGTTTTGTGTTACCCCTGCTCCTGTTGTTACACTGCTGTTCACTTTCGCAGCCTCATGTATGCAGTATTCCCTGCAATCTGGGAAATGTGTGCTCACCATGTGCTGTAGTACTTTTTTGGGATCTGTTAGTTCGGTTGAGCCTACCATTAGGCTTCCTAATTGGCAGGATCTTTCGTTCGCCAGTATCCTTACTATTCTTGCCGCCTCCGAGTAGCGTTGTATTTCTCCCGTGAAGGTCTTCCAACCTTGTGCTCTTAGCCTCTCCCTTGTATTAGTGTATTTGTTTCTAATACTTCTATATTCGTTCCAGCCTTGGTCATTGCCCTCTTTTAGAGCTAGTCTAAGCGCCTTACGAGTTCTTTTCCTTAGTTTCTGTATCTCTTTATTCCACCATGGTTGTCCTTTATCTCCGTTGCACGTTCTCTCTGGACATGCTGTCTGATAGGCTTCTGCTATGGCCCTGTTCAGGTCCTCAGTGGCTCTGTCCAGTTCTTCGCTAGTTCTTGGGTTCCTGTGGCTCGGTGTCCACTCGCTCAATATGCTGTTGTATTTCTCCCAGTCCGTTTTCCTTGGGTTTTTTATCTTTGTTCTTTCAGTGTAGTAGTCCAGTCCGTACAGTAGTCTCCTGTGGTCCGACATGCTGTCTTCCTGGTCTACTCTCCAGTCTTTTACATGTTTGCCTAACTCCCCTGAGGTTAACGTTATATCTAGTACTTCCTCTCTTGCCCTGGTTATAAAGGTTGGGGTTGTACCTGTATTATGTATGTCAAGGTCATTACTTACAATAAATTCTAGTAGTGCTTCCCCCTTCTTGTTGGTGTCGCTGCTCCCCCACACCTCATGGTGTGAGTTCGCATCGCAACCTACAAGAATGGGTGTTCTCTTACCTTTATATCTTCTGATTGCTTCCTCCAGTTCTCTGGTTGGCGCGTTGCTTTCACCTGGGATGTAGCAGGATGCCATCGCTACCTTAACTCGCACTCCGGTCCTGGTCACGAGGCTGAATTCTACCACCACTAGGTCTCTGAAACATATGGTCATTAGGCATCCCATATTTCTTAAGTCTCTACTTGCGTATATACATGCCCTAGGAGGCCGTTCACCATTTCTTACAAAGTGGAGGTCGCCCCCTAGGCTACCCAGTCCTGTTACCTGGTTTTTCCATGCGTACGGCTCTTGCATCAGGACAATGTCAATTTTCTCCCTCACTATGTATTGGCACAGTTCGGACATAGCATCCTTACAGTGCTGGAGGTTTACTTGACATATTCTTATTTTTTTGTATCTGTCTGTGCTACTGTGTAGTGTGTGTTGTTTGTCTGTGTTGTCCATTGCTGGTTGTGTATTTGTTTTGTGTAGACTGCCTCCCGTCTCCCTAGTCTGCGGAGCCCCCTTCGGTTTCCATCTGTGGTGGATGGTTGCCGACCTGGGCTGCCTCAGCCTGGTTCCCGGGCTGCAGCGCTGGGTCACCACAGCTGCACCTGCAGCTGCTGTTCCCCTTTTCTACCGTGGTCTCCGTCGCCTCTTTCACTCTGTGAGGAGAGGACCTCGTCAACCGCGCCCGGATGCGCGTGGCTTGGAAGAACAGCCACTGGCTGGCCTCCTCACCCCACGCATCCTCCACGCTCTTGGGCAACGAGTAGCACACCCGGATACCCGTGACGAGATCCTCCCTACTCACCTGCATCCATTCTTGGAGTTTCAGCTCCTCTTCCCTATCCCAGTTTTGGGCCCTAAGGTAGAGGAGCGGATCCTCCGTCAGTTCATCCGGCGAGCCAGGGATCCAGATGTTGACCCTCGAGCTGTTAAGCATTCGGGCCTTCAGTCTGTGTCCCTGTGGCTCCCCCAGGTCCTTCCCTAGAAGCCACTCCCTCGCTTCTGCCGTGGATGGTGTCACAAGGAAGAATCCTTCCGACACCAGCCCTGACATTGCGAATTGAAGCGGCTTCCCGCGAATGCCCTGCTCTTTTATGGCCTCCGTAATGAACCGGCTCACAATTCTCCTGACTTCGGTTCCTAGCGACTCATCCAGCGGTACACCATCCTCGCGGCTAATCGCCACTGCGAACTCCCGTGCTTCCCTTGCGGTTGCACGGTTGCCCGTCAGCGAGTCGCCGCAGTTCGGTCGCTTAGCTGGAGGCCGTGTCGAGGTTCCTTCGTCCGGGTCAGTTGCTTGCCGTTTCGTTTTCGGCGCCCTCTCTGGCGGCGGGGGCCTCCCCATCGCCTGGCTACGGCTAGGGTTCTCTCCCGCCGCTCTCTCTTTCATCTTTAGTTTCCTCCTCTCAGCCCTTCCTCTCTTTTTCTCCGCCTTGGTGAGCCTTCTGCTGAAACCGTCGCCCTCGGTCGTGGTTGCCACCGTGGCGGTTTCCTCCTTCAGAGTCTGCGTCGGGTTCAGCAGAAGTTCCTCGTCCTCTAAGGAAAGGTTCTCTAGGTCAATATGCGGCATCCGCGGTGGTACCCCTCGCACCGTCTTGTTAGTGCTCGGCCTTCCACTCACTTCTGCCCCCCCTTCTTCTCTTCTCTCCACTTCTCCCTCCGGCATCCATGGAGGTCCCCCTTGCACCGTCTTAGTGGTGCTCGGCCTTCCTCCTACTTCTGCCCCCCGCTCTATCGCTTTTTTGTTGGTGGTTAGTTTTAGGTTCTCCATAACAAGCTCTAAACTATTTCGTCCGACCCGCTCCCCACCCACCACGGAGCCCCACCTGGGGATGCTATGACGCACCAGGGATACGGATCGGATATAGGTTTCCAGGGTGAGCTGCTGAGTGAGTCCGCACGATGTCAAGCCCTCCGTCACCACTACGGCGACTCGGGGCCGTACTCCGCCGACTACCAGCCTCATCACCCCAGAACCCTCGCCCGCGGCCAGCCTACTGTAAACGCGACAGCCGATTGATTCTGGCTGGCTGGGCCAGAACCTCCCGTGTGAGATGAATCCCGAGCCAAAGCGGCGTGTTGTTATCAGAGGGTAACTACTGTCCGACACCTTCTAACTCAGCCGGCCAGGATCTCGTTCTCCATCCGTACGGGTCCCCGCGCACGGCACAAACACGCGGGTGGCATTTTACTGCTACTCATCCCTATATTTGGGATAGGTGGCCCGCTGCGACATGCCACATCATCGCTTGCAGCTGATTGGGTAGGAGTCTAGGATGTTTGGGAGGGTGTTGTAGGACGTCAGGAGTTCGACTGGTTGTTTTGGTTCTACTCGTTTAATCCGGGGAAACCGAGTAGTTGACAGGCAGTAACCTCGGGAAGGAACACAACCAGTCTTGCCTAGGGTATCTGCGCAACTGTGAGCTCCACCCTCGGCCGTTAGCCATGCCAACTACTGGCCAAGTAGATTGACATAGGGACGGACCCATATCACCTGGCGACCGGTCGCAAACTATCGCTGAGTTGGACCCGCCCCCGCCCTAAATCACATTATAATGTATTGTTTTAAAAATGTCAAAAATGTAAATCACATTATAATGTATTGTTTAAAAAATATATTGGTTCATTATTATTTTGATATTTATTTAATTTTCTGTACATTAGGTTTTTTATGATAAATATTCAAATATAAAAGTAAAATAAAATAGTAATACAAAAAATATACATTATAAAAAACCTAACCTACGAGTGCCGCCGGCAGCGGGGCAGGGCTCAAGCTACCGGTGGTTAAGGCTGCAGAGAGAGGAACCTCCTCACAATGCGTGCCGAGGAGTACTGCCTTCTGTATCTGGCCCTTTATCCAGCGAGAGTCTCTTGAGGTGTTGGTCGAGACTCTTCGCTATAAGACCGTTTGCCGAAACAACAATCGGGACAAAGATCGTCGTGTCAACATCCCACATGGCGGTCACCTCGTGAGCCAAGTCAAGGTACTTGCTGAACTTGTCCTTCTCGGCCTTCACGAGGTTCTCGTCATGCGGGATGGTGACGTCAACGAGCACTGCCCGGCATTGAGATCGATCTGTCAATACGATATCAGGTTTATTGGCGACAAATCGATCCCAATAGAGCGTAGCACGACCTTTTTTGAGAACTGGCGCCGGTGTTTACTTATAGTACGGCACTTCAGACTCAAAAAGACTATATTGAAGAGCAAGTTGCTGATGGATGATCCTGGATGTATGTGCAAGTACTCGCCGTTGGCCAAATGCGAACAACCGGAAATTATGTGTCTGAGGGAGTTGCCGGGGCAACGGCACGCTCGACAAATGTCGACCGTGCCATCCCTCAGAATATATTTCCGGTAATTGTTCGTCATTATGACTTCGTCAGCAATTGCACAGACAAAACCTTCGGTTTCCCCAAAGATTTCGGTTTCCACGGACGCTAAAAAGTCTACGTCGGGCCTTGTTAGGGCCAGGTAGAAGCGTCCGCGTAGCTCCTTGCTTTTCCATACGTTCTTGCGGTCTTCAGTGCTCGACACTGTTGGTCTGCGTCAGTTTTCGTTTGCCAAGGAGAGAGGCGTGAGACTCCTGTCTACTGCAACCACGATGCATCCCACTCTCATTGCCAAGGAAATAATCCCTGAGATTGCACGCACACCTCGCGGTTGTGGAGATTCTTAGCATTTAAAATGCCTCGACCTCCACATTTCCTCGGGATGTACAATCTCATGACAGATGAGCGTGGGTGCAACATGCGATGTGATTTAAGCAGTAGACGGATCCTCCTATCCAGGGCGTCCAGCTCAGTCTGAGTCTACCTTAGTATGCCAAAGGAGTATGTGAGCAGCGGTACCACCCAACCATTGAAGGCGCGCCTTACTACCCCGTGACAATGTTGACATTTAATGTCATATCATGTCATGCAAAAAACATGATAACAAGATCTAGAACGAATAGAACAGAAGCGGATACTGCGATAGCACGCCCTCCACCCCAGCCCGCTTCGTTCAACTCGTGTCGCCATCGCTGTTGGGTGATGAGTTCGCCACTGCACCCGACACCAGCGAGTCGAGCGACGAGCGCGGGCCGCCGCCTCCGCCGTCGCGACCACCTACGTGACGTGCGACCACCGCTGCCGGCACGCTTGGGGCCTGCGGGGCATCCTGCTTCGCGCACGGCTCCCGCTACCGGTGGTTTAGTGCACCGCAGGCGATGGTCAACATCGAATAATGAAAATTGCATGCGAGCATAATACGGGGCTACAGAGGGAGGAACTAACCTCACTGCGTACCGTGATCGAATGCTGCTCCTGTTTCAGACTCTTGAACCAGCCATCACTGTTACCGCCCAACGACTATCGGATCAGGTGCGGGCCATTCAGCGGCTTCTGGATCAGTCTGTACCTTGATCGGCTACGCCTTGAATCGCTACATATTCGTACAACCTCCACTTCATCACGGGACCCTCCTGCTGCGTTATCGGGTTCGATGCCAGTCGCCCAACACGCACTGATGTTAGTGCAGTATGATCCCGTTAGCGACGTTGAGGATTGTGTGAATATAAGCATAACTAGCCAGGTGAATGAGCAATTGAGGAGGGCTTTGGAAGACGCGATAGCGCGCAGTATCAGTCCACACCCAACTCTAGGTCTCGTTTACCACGCTTGCCTGGCAGTAAACGAAATTTAGCACTTATGCGAACCCTAAACGCCTTGCTGGCGTCATATTTACAAGCCAGCGAGGATATTATCGATACCCACTCAAAGTACTGCGGGGCCAGCACTGCGTGCCGCGTAGCTCGAGTCAAGTTTTTGGACACTGACCGAGCGACGCGCGCTCGCGGGTCTGTCCCCGCTTGGCAAGTGCGAGTTGAGCGGCGTATTGATAAGTTTAGGACTCTCATAGGAAAGCTAGTCTGCTTCAGGGGGGCAATGAACGCCCCCGAGTCATGCGTTTCGTGAACCAGGCTTTTGCTTGGACCGGAATAAGGCCCCAGCATTATTATGGCCTGTGTCACGGAACGTATCGACTTCCTGAAGCAGAAAGTTTGCGCGTGGGGAAGCCGTATTCGTCGCTATAGAGCGCGTGTGGATAGATACCAGCAAAATCGCCTCTTCCAAAGTGATCCGAGGAAGGTGTACCGAAAGTGGAAAGGAACTGATCAAGGAGTGAGCGACGGACACCTACCGGATGCTCCTGCTATGATTAATTTCTGACGCAGCATCTGGTCGGTGCCTGTTGTGCACACAGAAGGAGACTGGATTTTAGCTGGGCAGATATTCAAACATAGGTAATTTTAATTTGTATACTCTATCTTCTCTCTGTCAAGAGAATTTACGCGTTAGGCATACTTCGAGACATTGATTATCGCATATAATAATGTTTTTACTGTGCCAAAGATGATTAATAAAGGTATCTGATAACATTTTTTTGTGTTTCATTTATTTTATTATTTTTAAATGTATTTTTGTATGATAGTATGCTTATTACCGTCATTTAATTCTTCTGCGATTTTGGACACATCTGGAAATACCATAAAATACTTTCTGCGATATGGCCACAACACGAAGTGCCTATATTTGAAGTCCAGTACTTCAAAAACTATGCATACTTGAAAAAAAAATACACATTCATTTGAAGCTCTATATAATGAACAACAAAATAACCTAAACCACAGTGTTATTGACCCAAAACTTAAGGAATTAGACCCTTTTTTCTGCCGCACACTCAACTCGCAAAACTTTGATCGGCGATTTCTCTTAATATTGGTTTTTTGAGATGTGCCCGTATAGCAGGCACTAGGTGTTCTATTGTCATATTTTTTTCTTTACCATATTGCCTTAGTTGTTAAAAATGCTCAGTACTGCATTTTCATCAACTTTCTGGGCTTGCGGGCATTACAATATCACTGATACTAAATGCAGTACTCGACGTCAGCCTATACGAGATTAGTGTGGCCCTCAAACAGCTTAAGAATGGCAAAGCCCCAGGCGAGGATGGACTTACAGCCGAACTCCTGAAGGTGGGTGGTAAACCCATCCTTAGGGGCCTTCAGACGCTGTTTAGCTCCGTCCTCCACGAAGGGAGAACGCCGAAAGCATGGAACAGAGGTGTGGTGGTTCTCTTCTTCAAGAAAGGTGATAAAACTTTGTTGAAGAATTATAAACCCATCTCACTTCTGAGCCATGTGTACAAGCTTTTTTCGAGGGTCATCACAAATCGTCTCGCGCGCAGGTTTGACGATTTCCAGCCTCCCGAACAAGCCGGTTTCCGAAAAGGCCGTAGACCACATACATGCGAAGCGGCAGGTTATACAGAAGACCGAGGAGTAAAACCTGCCCATTTACCTTGCATTTGTGGACTACAAGAAAGCCTTCGATTGGATCGAGACCTGGGCTGTGCTGCAGTCTCTCCAGCGGTGCCAAGTTGACTACCGATATATCGAAGTGTTGAAGTGTCTGTACGAAAACGCCACTATGCCCGTCCGACTACAGGACCAGAGCACGAAGCCTATTCCTCTGCAGCGGGGAGTCAGAGAAGGAGATGTGATTTCTCCGAAGCTGTTCACCGCTGCATTGGAGGATGCTTTTAAGGTTCTGGACTGGAAAAGACGAGGCATCAACACAAATGGCGAGTAAATCACTCACCTTCGATTCTCTGACGATATCGTAGTCATGGCTGAGACCATGGAGGGCCTCAATGCAATGCTCGCTGACCTCAGTAGAGTTTCCGACCGAATTGGCTTGAGGATGAATATGGACAAGACGAAAGTCATGTCCAATGTCCTTGTCGCGCCAACTCCCGTGATAGTCGGAGCCTCTGCGCTCGAAGTTGTTGACGACTATATCTAACTGGGATAAACGGTCCAGTTAGGTAGGTCCAACTTTGAGAAAGAGGTCACTCGTCGAATCCGACTCGGCTGGGCAGCAGCGTTCGGGAAGCTTTGTAGCACCTTTTCGTCCAAATTACCGCAGTGTTTGAAGTCAAAAGTCTTTGACCAGTGTGTGTTGCCAGTGATGACTTACGGATCTGAGACGTGGGCGCTAACAATGGGCCTCATAAGGAAGCTCTAAGTCACTCAGAGGGCTATGGAGAGGGCTATGCTCGGGGTATCTCTGCGCGATAGAATCAGAAATGACGATATCCGCAGTAGAACTAAGGTTACCGACATAGCCCGAAGAATAGCTAAACTTAAGTGGCAGTGGGCGGGGCACATTGCTCGCAGGACTGATGGCCGATGGGGTTAGAAGGTTCTTGAGTGGCGTCCGCGGATCGGGAGACGGGCTGTAGGTAGGCCTCCAACAAGATGGAGTGACGACTTTGTAAAAATCGCGGGAACGCGGTGGATGCGAAAAGCACAAGACCGGTCTGAGTGGAGAGCCTTGGGGGAGGCCTATGTCCAGCAGTGGACGTCTTTCGGCTGACACGAAATATTATGTTTATTACTGCAAAATCACCTAGCATGTGCTTAATACTGCGTTTGTAGTTAGCAATCACTTTCTATTTTCATGCCTGGTACAAGTTAAAATGTAGGTAAATTAAACTTCTGTCAAATATTTAAGAGACTAAGTGACGAAATAAAACAGAATTTAGGTAGTTTTTACTACTAATTTACTATTTTTGTACTCGTCGATTATAATCTATGTATTAAGATTTCATAGAGAATACTGCAACGTTACTCTTTTCATCGTTGCATAGTCTATGTTACTTCCGAAACAACCGAAATAACCATTTCGATACGCTCTAGACAACCGAAAAAAAATTGAAAATAGAACTTCGTATTTTAATAATATATTATGTGTCCTTGTTTAAGGAGACTCGAAATGATACAAAATTGCCAATCTATGGCGTTTCGGAACGTAGCAGCGTCGCGTCATCTGTCAAAATTCTACTTAAACTTGCTTCTGTATCCAGAGCAAAAAAAAAAACTACGCTTTGTGATTGGCTAGTATTTAGCCAGTCACAGCACAGTACTGCAACGTTAAGGACCCCGGTGGTGTGATAGTACTTACGATATTTAGTTTTCTTATATACTCGTATTAATGACTTAAAGTATTAATTTTAATGAACTCGTACAAAAAGTATTGTTCACAATAGTGTCATAATCAAGCTTTTTAATCTCGTACCTTACTTAGGCCACTCAGCAAGCTTCGTGGCCTAAACACGGTACTCGACTAAACAGCTCTCTATTATAACACGATTGTGAAAAATACTATTAACAAACTGTTCCTTGTCCATGGCTAACTATACTATATATCTTTTTCATTAAGTTGAACCTTACACAGTCAGTGAAATACTTTTATTTTTCCCCCTAACTGGGTATCAAGAAAGTAAACACAATAATTTAGAAATACAACTTTATATTCGTAAATATGGTTTATGTAGATAAATAATAGTGTTTAAAAATAATTTAAGTAATTTGGGGTATTGTTGTCATTTGGTCGATGACACTAGTAAATAATTTGGTTTTGGTAAGATGTTAAATTTGGAAGTTAAAACAAGACATTAAATCACTTAGCAGCGGGTGTGGTCGAGCAGAGTTGTCCCTGTTCGAGCGGCTACGCTCGCACGTTGACACCTCGCCGGATGAACTGGCGTGGCCTAAGACTAGGCCCGTACCAAGCACCTCCTGGAATGGTCCGGGAGTAGGTGTAAGCGACCCATACGCAGGCAATGCGGAAGTTAATTGATAGGTTGAGTTTGTTAATTGATAGGTTAATTGAGAGATGACCAGTGATCGGGGAAAACGATGCAAAACTTTAACAAAACTTACATTACAGCCATGAAACTATTAATATCCTTATACTAAATCCGAGACTCTGATATAGAGTTAAATTGAACACTAATCTGCCAATAATATTATTATTTTTCAATAATATTCTTATTTTTCTTGGTTGCAAGTTCTCCTTTATGGTCAGCTTTACAAGTTTTGTTAAAGTTTTACACCGTTTTCCCCGATCACTGGAGATGACTCAGCAGTTCGCTAGGCATAAAGACAGCCTCATGGTTCATAGCTGATGCAGGAAGGCATTATGTGTCCAAACGCAGAGTAAATTTAAGAAAACAACATAAATCCTTGCAGAATAATTTAAATAGTTAACAGTGCTCGTTCCAAGGAGGTTTAACTGGATATGTTTAGCAAGAGAAGAGATGTATGAGACAGACATGACGTAGCACACAAGTAATAACCTCAAAACTTGTAAAATAAGTAGAGGAACTGACCTTTTGGAGGATTATGGCCTTGCTTACGGTCTGCGCTGACCAATGTCGACTCCGGAACGCCGAAAGGTCCGTGGGAAACGTGGCAGGATGTTGCACAAGTGTCCCTTAGTGTACTCCGCTGGTATTTAATAAATGCTGAACACGGACATGACTTTTAGGTAACACTCGACACACAACACGGCTCTGAAGAGCGAAAGGGTTATAAACACTTACCGTTGCTGTGATTATTGCCACGTAGATTATTATTCAAGTTATAATATGTAGTGTAGAAATACTACGCGGACTGTCGGTAACTGGAATATAAGAATGCGTGGTTAAAACCAATACGATACACAATAATATTTCACTAGACACTTCAGGCCAAACGTCGAAACACTTACAAGGGATGGAGGTATGGTATGTAATTCTCCAATATGTAATAAAATTACATGTAGCTAGCTAGCTAGCATGACCTGCCGAAATCGATATCTAGATCAATACCACTTTCTAATGTTGTAAATCTCCACATATCGGGGAAAAAACTAAACGTCAAAACGAGTACAGATACTAGTTGATAGTTACTTAAAGGCAGCAAACTCGGGTTTTCGTCTGACATTAAAATAAGCTGGAACCCTGAAACGACTGAGGCATTAAAAGAAGACTAAAACTGGACTACATAAACAATTTTGGAAATAATTATTTAAAAATAATACTAATACAGTGACCTGGGTTTACTTACAAACGAGGAGAGTGAAATATGCCCCTAGCAACACCGGGTGCATAGGCCACAGGTAGTTGAATTGACCATAGATTATAAGATTATTTTAAGATACCAACATAACAACTTGACAAGAAGTGGAATAAATTGTGTATCGCTGATGCGTTAATTCACGCCCGAAAATTATACATTACATCAGGCAATCCCAATACAGGTTCTATTGGCAAGTCCACAACACAAAACCTAATTGTATGTGAAATTCCTTTTACAATACAATTTAGTTCAGCGCTACCTACTGTTTGTATGTGCTGACCATTATACACTACCAACACCGTGGATTCTCCCATGAAGAAACCATCTTTCTTCATTTCATTAAACAATTTTAAGGGTAAGGTGACACCCCTACATCATGTTGCTTACGTTGTCAGTTTTAGCTAACGACGCGGGCGCCGATTTAGTACGGGACAGTCTCGGTCTCGCCTTCATACAAGGTAGTGCTTACACGTCTCAGTGCCCGCCTGGTTAGCCCTTCATAACAATTCCGTGTATGTGTTAGTTTAAGGAACGATAATAAATTAACTACCCAAGTTTGGACTATCATTTATTCACAAACATCATCAACAGGAAGGTAGTTAAATTGGTGACCCCGACGTGATTGATATATTTTTTTTAAAACAAGCTAACCAGGTGAGGTTGTAACATCATGCCGAACTCAAAACCGGAGACGCTCGACCCCGCAGCAGACAAAGTGCTATCCGTGAGCCTTTCAAGCCGGATAGCCCCTTTTTTAACCGACTTCAAAAAAAGGAGGAGGTTCTCAATTCAACCGTATGTTCTTTTTTTTTTTTTTAATGTTTGTTACCTCAGAACTTTCGACTGGGTGAACCGATTTTGATGATTCTTTTTTTATTTGAAAGCTGGTGCTTCCAGTTTGGTCCCATTCCATCAAAATGGAGATTTGATGATGGAATCTATGAGGAATCGATGGAACTCTTCAGAATTTATAGGCACACCTATAGCGATTTTGGTATTTTTCATTGTAACTCGTGTATTTGCTCTTGAAAAGCACTATTTGGTAAAGTGGAACTGATGATGAAAACCACAGATGGCCACCGGAACTCCTAAACGGTATATATTTCAAGGGTGGCGACAAGATATTTCGATTAAGATAGTTGAGCGACTATGACGAAGCATATGTACGTTTAAATATATGACTATGACTTTCCCACGGCGTTGCTTGCGGCGAGATTGAATTTCAATGTTCTATAGTTTCTTATTAATTCTATTTAATTAAAGTGGGACTACATAACAGCATAATTATGATCACTAAAAAGTATAAAATAAAATAAAAGTAGAAGTCGGCGTCCTACAATATTTTAACCAAAAGCAGACTTCAGTTGGACTGACCTATTACCTACCGACCATTTTAAATGAAGTTATTTTTTGCTTTTTGAAGGCGGTTTTTTATTTTTTTTAACTTTTATTTTATGGAAAGAACTGCCCAAATTATGGTTTGCGCAGTTCGAAGCCATAATTGCGCCCCAGAAGATAGGTGGGGGGGGACTATCTACTCGCATAATTTTTTTACGCATAATAATCATTACGCATAAAAATCAATTGTCATAACACCCTTTTAGACTGACATTGCAAAATTTAATAAACGTCTATTGTGTAGATTAGGTTAGGTTAGGTAAGGTTAGTTTTTAATAATTATTAAAATAAAACCCTTTCTATTGTAAAAACAGTTTTATGACAGTTGATTTTCATGCGTAATGATTATTATGAGTAAAAATATGTATGCGAGTAGACCCCTACCCTAGGTGGGGACACTAAGTTTGACCCAGTGTTGGGAAAGCTGGGCAAAGAAGAGCTAAGCCACATTAGCGATCTAATAGACGGCAGCAAAAGAAGCTATGACTCTCTGAAAGCAAGATTGATCACAGAATTCCAGGAGACCGCAGACCAACAATTTCATAAGCTCATGAATGAGTTACATCTGGGCGAGCAGAGGCCATCTCAGCTGTACAGGCGGATGGCCGACGCGGCTCGCAACGCTAGCGTAGAATTGAACACGGTGAAGAAGCTGTGGTTGCAGCGACTGCCGTTAGCCATACGAACAACCCTAATCACACACGAGGAGGATGACCCGGAAAAACTAGTCGTCTTGGCGGACAAAATTGCAGAAACCCTGAAAAGCGGAACAGTCGCAGAACTAAGAGGAGAAACAGGAAAGCACAGCGGCAGTGAGTCAGATCTTGTGGAGGAAATTAAAAAGATGACAGTGCAATTTCAACAACTACAAGGAGAAGTTAGTGAGCTGAAGAGTAATGAGGGGGCGAGAAATAATGGAAGAAGCGGTTGGTCCAGAGGAAGAGGGGGTTTTTTCACAAACACCCCTAGATCAAGTAGGCTGTGCATATACCACCAAAGGTTCGGGAGCAACGCCAGAAACTGCCAGTCACCTTGCACGTGGCAGCAGCGGGGTCGCCCAGAATACAAGCCCAAGCAGTCAGGATGGTCCCCGCGAACAAAAAACTAGATTAGGTACATCCCAGAGCGGTCGGGGGATCCACACCGGGAACAGACAATCACCGCCTTAGCGTAACAGACCGGAAAAGCGGCATGACATTCCTCGTGGACACAGGAGCTAACTTTTCGGTCATACCAGTGAGTAGAGTCAGTGGAGCAATTAATCGCGAGTGTAGTTATAAATTGTTCGCGGCTAATAATACAGAAATTAAAACTTTTGGTACCGCGACGTTTAAATTGGATTTGGGTTTCCAAAAGCCTATCATGTGGACCTTCGTGGTGTGTGATATCTCTAAACCGATTCTCGGAGCCGATTTCTTAAGGACAAATAGGTTAACCATAGATTTACATAATAGGCAGTTAGTTGATAAGTCAGGAAATGCAGGGTTGTACGGATCCATGGTGCAGGCAGGCCAGTACAAACCATACAGGTGTCAAATCCATACCGTGACATCCTGGAACAGTACGTTGAAATTACGAAGCCGGTTTCTGTCAAAGAACCAGCAAAACACGGCGTTAGGCATCACGTAGAGACGACGGGGCCACCCGTTTTCGCGCGGGCGAGAACTTTACCGCCCGATAGGTACGCGAAAGTTACGCGGCAACGAAACCAGACCGCTACCCGGTGTTCAGACTCCAAGACTTCACGTATACAATGTCAGGTATAATACTATATATATAAGCGTATTTTTCCACAATAGATATAAACCGTGCATACCATTTTATCGAGGTTGCCCCAGAGGACATTGAGAAGTTGGCAATAATAACACCGTTTGGTTTATTTGAATTTCCCCACATGACTTTTGGTTTAAGGAACGCCGCTCTTTGAGAATTTTGCAAGATGTGGAAAATTTTGTTGACTAACATGGAGCAAAATCAACACTGTTTTGCTACATAGATGATCTCATTATTGCATCAGAAACAGAAAACGCGCATTAAAAACATTTGGCAAGGTTATTTGAAATTTTAGAGAAATTTGGTATTACAATCAACCTTAGCAAATGCACTTTCGGTCAACCTACAGTAAATTTTTTACGCTACACCGTCTCGTCGGCGGGGTTACAACCCCTCAATGACAAGGTCAAAGCAATAATAGATTTCCCGAAACCAGAAACCGTTGAACAGCTCCGGCGAACAGACCAAAATTCAGTGAGATGCAGAAGCGAAGAAGAGCTTAAAAAGCGCCGTTACTTTGTCACATCCATTGCCGGGGGTATCGCTAGTGTCATGACCGACGCTTCAAACACTACAGCTGGGGCTTTACTTCAACAGAAAACTAACAACGTGTGGAAACCTTTAGGATATTTCTCAAAAACATTCTCCGACACCCAAAAGATTACAGTGCATTCGACAGAGACCTTTTGGCCATCTATATGGCGATAGCTCACTTTAAGTATCTAATATAAGGTAGAAAATTAGTGGTTTATACAGATCACATACCATTAACGTTCGCTTTGTCGAAAAAAGGCACGACAAACGAAACACCAAGGCGAACAAGGCACCATAAGGTCATGTTCATAAGTGAATTCACATCGGAAATTAGACACATTAAAGGTTCGGAGAATGTCGTTGCTGACGCGTTGTCACGTGTAGAGGCTATAACAGGCCCCACGGTAGTAGATTACGCGGAATTAGCCCAAGCGCAGGCGGGCGATTCTCATATTACACACCCACGTTCGAGCAAAGTACATTTCGCAACATTTTCGCTACCGGATGCCGATACATCAATTTGTTGCGAAATGTCAACAGGCACTCCGCGACCATATGTAACTACCAAGTTCAGAGAAATAGTTTTTAAATCCGTACACAATATTAGCCATCCCGGAATTAGGACCACGCGCAGGATGGTTACACAACGATTTTTCTGGCCAAGTATGAATAGGGACATAGGCAACTGGGCAAGAGCTTGTGTCCAGTGTCAAAGAAGCAAAATCAGTAGACATGTAGTTTCCGACTTAGGCAATTTCCACACGGTAGGTAGATTCGAGCATGTGCACATAGATTTGGTAGGACCTCTGCCCATAACGCAACATGGTCATAGGTACCTAGTAACTATGATAGACCGGGGTACGCGATGGCCAGAAGCGATCCCGGTGAGTGACATGACAGTGGACACGGTAGCAAAGGTAGTTTATGAGAACTGGATATGTAGGTTCGGTGCTCCAGGCTACATCACCACAGATCAGGGCAGACAGTTCGAGAGTGATTTATTCATGAATTTAATGAAAATCTTAGGGATACGGAGAATAAGAGCAACACCTTACCATCCTCAGAGCAACGGTATGATATAACGTTGGCAGAGATCTTTGAAAGTTGCTCTTACAGCCAGGTTAGCAGACAACGCATCCTGGGTAGAGGAACTGCTGACGGTTTTATTAGGCGTACGGGCAGCAAGTAAAGCAGATAATAACGTAAGTGCAGCCGAGATGTCGTATGGTCAGGTTCTCAGGCTACCCGGAGATTTTTACATTAGTAGAAAAATTAAGAGACACAATTAACAACTTAAAACCAGTACCAGTAAGGAACAGGGACAATAGGAATTTTTTTGTAGGTATTTAAAGAGCTCAACAACTGCACTCATGTGTTCATAAGAAACGACGCAGTTAAAAAACCGCTCACTTATAACTATGACGGACCTTATCAAGTCATTAATAGAAATAAGAAAACATTTACGGTGCAGTTGCCGAACAGACAGGTGGACATATCTATAGATAGGCTGAAACCAGCCTACATGTTAAATACACATTCTAAAGACGATGATGATGGTGTGGTGTGGTTGGGTGTTGATACACCCAACAATGTCAGGGATAACATTGTCACGCACACCGCAGCACAAACATCATCATCGCTATCTGCCCCAGTTTTTTTAACACCTGCCCCACGGATCCGAACAACACGTAGCGGCAGAATTATAAATAGGCCGAGCCGATATCGAATTGATGATTAAATCATAACTAGCTCCAGTATATTAGTTTATCTAGGCATCGCTGTACAAGAATGCTGTTTGAAGGCCCTTTTGATTAAATATTGCAGAGTAGGTCCTGTACAGTGGCTACCATTAACTTATAATTTATGCATATAACATTATCGTATTTAGTTTTGAGCACGACAGTAGCAAGTGAAAAGTGCATAGTCCGCGCTAGCAGTACACAGTACAGTAGTTTTAAAACAGTAGGTTAATATTATAACAGTCAAAGGAATATATCAAAATGAAAATTAATTGTTGCGGTACTGACGGACTAAGTATACTGTACCATAATTTTGAGGTCAATCAACCATTATAAGACTCAGTGTTTTCATTTGTTTACTCATAAATATTCTACATTTATACTGATACGTTTGCCAAATCAAGTTGTAATCATGGGTTTTGGGCAAAGCAAACAAGACGACACAGACTCTCACAACGCCATAGCCATGACAGCATATATTCATAATAAGTTTCATCTTTTCTTTTCTTCCTTGCCGACATTATTTCGTGTATTTCCTTAACGTTCAAGCTGTCATAAACTTTATCATAAACTTTAAAAACGTTCTCGGACTTCACCCATAGTTCTACCGTCCCTGTCAAACAACACCACGCCACAATAAGTTTTTGTGTCGGTGTCCAGCCAAACAATTGAGCATTGTCTATATATTGCAGCCACTTCGAGGAACTCAGAGTTTTATCCGTACCATCGAATTCGTCGATCAGTCCGTCGTATCCCGCTGTAGTCATCATATTGGAAGGTTAATTTAAAGTACTAGGTAGGCGGCTGCTCTAGGACCTCTTCACTATCACCTTTATTAGGCATATTTTCAGCTTTTCGTCTTCTGTACCTCACGATCACCTTAGATTACGCCTTTTCATCGTAAAATCACCTTATATTTCGCCATCAACGGCATTTTTTGAAGCGCCACACCCCGACCACCTGCCGGTGTCTAGTCAAAAAATGTTTTTCCGCCTTTCCCAATTTCACCTATATCATATTTCCATCCCGGACGAGCCCCCAAATTTGTGGGATGGAAATAATAGGCCAAAATAACGTTTTAACTATTTAATTAAAGTTTTAAGAAAAGTTGGTTACAAAAACACAGTCGTCCGCCATTATGCGATAGACCAGAGGGCGACAAAAAGTCGGTGTTGCCAAAGTATTACATTTTTTTTATCCTACATGTATGTAGGTACTGAGTCGGAGTATGTCTATCTCATGACTACAACTATTAAGCACCTTACACAGCCTTGCTATAGGTCAATTTCGTCCCAGGACGGTTCATCTGGGCAAAGAGGCGTGATAGGATGACGGGGTAATCGAGAAGGTGCACGAAATGACAGAAGTTCCAACAGCTGTGGACAGTCAATTTTTTTTCTGATAACTTTATATAACAAAACTGCAACCAGGATATTCTTACGTAGTTCTAGGGAGTCCATCTGAAAATGTTGCAATCGACTCTTGTAAGAATTTGTTTGCCTGGCTATCCTGAGTGAAAATGACAGATGTCGCAGAAAACGTGTCTGTACTCGCTCTAGGCGCAGTGAGTGAGTCGCGTAGTCCGGTCTCCAAACTACACTACAATATTCGAGGACTTCTGTACAGTAAAAGAGAAAGAGAGATATACTGGTATAGTGGTATGATATACACTGTCAATAGAAGCATCATCAAGTGATAGCAAATGCTGAAGATTTATCTTTTTTTTGCTCGAGGGTAAGTTGCTGAGTTTTATTGAATTTAGTTTTAATACTTTTGATAATATATTGTATGTTGGTGCCTTTATTTCAGGCAAGTCCAATCTTAAATGTATTTTAAAACTGGACCCTTCACTTTTCCTTGAATGTTGGATATAGAAGAATCTGCTGTTTTTAAAAGACATCCTTTAGGTATGGTTGCCATGTAACTTCCTTGAATCATTTTATATTGGTTTTGTGAGCATGATAGACGAATTTTTGTTGATCGAGGAAAACTGATGATTATAGTGTTTCTCGTCGAGCTGTTCCATAGCGCTTCAAGTCAAGATGACAGAAATGAACTATCCAGTAGCAGTTTGGTTATTAGTTGTGTGATACAGGTAGGCTGCGTTCTGGAGTAGTGGTTTGGCTGGTTCTTGCAAAGGTGCCATAAACTTGTCTTCGAGCATTCTGCTTAAACGTACATAAGATCTTCGTTATGGATTGCTACGTAAGGATCTTGCCTGTTTATAAAGGCTATATGTTTTAGGAAAGACCATCGGAACCTTATATACTAGTACTAACCCTGGGCTACTATAATAGTAATCCTGATTAATGATATCAAAATATATCTAAAACTTGATCTTCTCCGTATAAAATTCTTAATCTGTCTTTCATATCTAAATAGGTTTTATAATCAAGCATTGAGTTATGGGTAGTCTTTGTTCGAATAAATGTTAGCAAGACCTCCAAATTTACAAGTTCCTTGGACAGGTTATCTATGTTGTCGCCTAAAATAGTGAATAGCTGTGCCAAATAAACATTTTTGACTGAACTACTTTTATGAAAGTCTGCATTCCACAGAATAAATATTATAGTCCTTTCAATTCTACCCTGATTTTGTACTAACTTTGATATTACCTCAGAATTTTGTGAAACCCATTGCTTACTAAGGCTTATTTGATTATTGATTTCATTTTTAATTTTATTTTCGTTTTGTTGTAAAATATTCATAGCATTATCATATCGAACGGCGTCTGTTTGGTCCAGATTTCCGAAAATGCTTTTGATTACTGAACCTAATCCATCGATGAAACCCCTTTTAACACGATTGGGCTCGAATGTCTGTAATTGGTTAGACATGGCATCCAGTTTCTTACAAAGATACTGAACATGTGGCTCGTACATTGACATAGTTTTATTATCCAACTGGGGTGCGACTCTACTAAGCTGAACCTTAACCACATCTACATCAGATCTAGTAGATCTAATTTAATGGTCTTCAAAAGAGAATGGTAATAAGAATTATCTTCGTGGGTCCAAGGTCAAAGGGTAAAACGCCCGGTCCTCCTGGCTGTCAAGCGTTATCTCAGCTGTTCTCACCGTTTTTAGTGCCAGCAGAAGCGTCAGTATCCTGTAACAACCGCGCGCTATTAGGGACTCGTTTTAATCGTGATTTTGTTACAGGTCCCTGCTGCCTTTTTGTAAAAATATGAATAGGCAGTTCTTCGAGTATTGAATCTCTTGTAAATCGGGGAGCTAGTTTTTACCTATCAGCCCTTGGATCTCTTATTTAAACGGTTTGGTTAGGTGCGTAACTCTTTATGGGTTCCCGATACTTATAGGAATTTTCAGTGATTTCCGTGCGTCGGTGGAGAGAGAGGTTTCATTAAGAATGCCATATATCTTTAACATTTTATTACGATGAATCTGTATATACTGTTGTAGTTAATGTTCTGACACATCGATATCGAGGGTATCACGTGGATTGAAATGTTCTAGCAGAGTAGAATGGAGTCTTTTGATCATACCATTCTCTTTGCGTGCGTATGTAGCGACTTTATTGCCTTTATATATTTAGGTATGTTGCATTTGAGTCATTACTTGCTATCATCAGTGATTCTTTTTGTCACGATTTGCCGCCCCTAATATCTGGCCGTCCTAGGCTCGGACCTACTAGGCCTTAGGGCAACTCCGCCACTGCAGGTAACATTCATCTAGACCTCGATGGTTAGTTTTGCCTTCGTGATATTTTTTTATAATTTCTTGCTGTTTAAAATAGTCTTTAAAAAAAAAAAAATCCGATTTCGTGAGTATCAATTTCATTGACGAATTTTGAAAATTACTTTCTATTGCAGGAATTAAACAATACATTTCCGTGGGGGGATTAATTAGAATACCCATTTTCACTTTCGGATTAATAAATTCTTTTATCGTGTTAGCTACGTCATGCTCCAGATAAGATTTAGATATTTGCACCACGGTTTTAACATGAGTATCAAACGGCTTGGTGCCGATGCTTTTTACATCACCGACTACTGTAACTACAAATTTGTCGGTGAAATAAACTCAAAGGATCATAAGAAGTGGGAACTTCCAAGATTGGATTTTCAGCATTTGTGTGCACAGTACATTTCCTAGAACTAGAAGGGGTTGGTGAATTTTCGGTATCTGTATGAGCAGTAGATGTCCTAGAGCTAGAAACACTTGCTGGGTTCTCACTTGGATTTACTATCATAGAATCGACTTCTTCATTGTAGATTTCGACTCTTGACAGAGCATCGGCATTGCTATTTAACCTCCCGGGTTTATGCATTATAATATAATCATATTCAATTAGTTAAGTCTCCAGTGTGTGAGGCGTGAGTTAGGTTCTTAAGTATTCATTAACCATTGAAGAGGGCGTTGATCGGTAAGGATTCTAAATTTTTGACCGAAAAGATAAGGGCGAAAATATTTAGTGGCCCCAACTACAGCTAACAATTCCTTTTCAATTGTACTATAATTGATTTCACTGCTATTAAGAGTCCATGATGCATATGCTATAGGTTTGTCTGGCCTTGGGAAAGGACAGTACCAATGGCCAGATTTGAGGCATCAGTTGTGAGGATAAAATCTATCGAGGTACTGGAGTATTAGATCATTAATGAGCAAAGTCTTCCATTTTTTTAAACATTCTACATATTAGTGATCCAGGTGAATTTTGGAACCTTTTTTTAAACACGTAAACGTAACTAATATTCTTTTCATAATCATTTCTTTCATTCCTACCTCATTCTTTCATTTCTTTGGTCATACATCATCTATCAGAAGGTTGTAAGTGAGACAGCCAGTTCCCTGTTCACCACGCTCCATTTAGAATCGTGATCAAATATCTGATGCGATATTTGACACTCTAAAACGAATTAATCTTAATTTTGTAACAAAAGTTTACTTAAAGTTCTCAGTGTGCCGAAGTCGGATACACACAAAACAACTGCACACTCCTGATTTAAATAAAAGTTTACTTTTTAGAAAAAAAAAACCGGTCAAGTGCGAGTCGGACTCGCGCACCGAGGGTTCCGTATTGAACATAATATGCTTGGTAACCGCAAAAGAAAATACTCATTTTGTTATAAGCTTTATTTTCCAGGTAATAAGGTCGATTTTGACTAGCCTAAATTTTAATACAGATTTTCTTAGTTTTTTTGTTATTTCTCAAAAACTGTGAATAATGAACACTTTATTTTTTCCCAGAAAATATAAGTAATTATCTATACAGCAGGATTTTTTTCAGAATTTTTGATTAGTAAACTTCGGAGATAAAGGGGGGGGAACGGTCATTTTTTGTACATTTTTGGCTATAAATCAAAAAGTACATCACAAAAATTTTTCAAAAAAATAGTTTTGAAATGTGCAGATTAAGACCTTTCATATGACACCCCACTTGCTATAATCGAACCACTTTCATTTTTGAACCCCCCATTCTAGACCCCTTTTCAATTATTAATAAAATTAATTTCATTTTTTTTTACTACCAATAGATGCGGGCAAGCAAGTTGTACAACTATGCCAAATTTCAAGTTGATAGCATTTGTAGTTGCTGAGAAAACCTGCTGTGACATACAGATAGACAGACAACGAAGTCTCACCATAAGGGTTCCTTTTGTACCATTTTGGTACGGAACCCTAAAAATACGGAAAAAAATTGTACAATGTGCAGCTACCTTAATAATTTTGTAGTCCAATTCGGACCCTAAAGATGTTCGACACTCGTAACGTAATATTATCTTATCTGTGATCGACCCGTGTTCGACTTGCATAATTAATCTGTGTCAAACATAAATCGAAAACAACAATAAAACCTGAATTTACCAGCAGTGTATATCAAAATAAACTCTTAGTGTAATTAAAATTTCACTGCTCAACGAAACAATACATGTACGAGATGTACATGTCCTCGAAATATTCATACGCGGAAAGTATTATGTGAAAACAATGTTAGCAGAATACCAAAACAATTAGTAAATATTCATCGGCAACTTGCACAGTTGTAACGAAGCAAACAATAAGGAATTTAAACGTTTGAAAAACGAAATAAAGCGTCAATTAGATCAGGCGAAGCAAGCAAGAAGAATTGTAAATGGTAGAAAAAACCTGAACAGATGAAGAAGATGTAATAATTTATGATGAATAACCCTACTTCAAGCTTGTAACGGATTGAAGCAACAAAACTTCCATCCAAACCTTATTAATATACTCAAAACCTGTAATGATACTTAATGGAAAGAATCTCTACCAACTACTTCTGATCAAGTTCATCAACCCGAACCATTGACTGTCTGTAAGGTGTTACAACTGCGAACAAGTGCTCAAAATCTGTTCTATGAAAACTAATATTGTGTCTATAACAATTTCTAACAAAATGTCAACTGTTGTAACTTGTCTGAACCTATTTATAATTATTTTTTCTGAATTAAGTCTGTTTTGTAAAAAAACTGTCTCCGATAGACATGAATAGTTAATGTTTTAAATGGTTACTTAATGGAATTTCAGACCTAATTAAGTACAATCTTAAATGAACTTGTTCTGAAGCAAAAGCTAAAACTGTTTTGCTATACATTTTGTAATGTTTGTATTTGTATGAAGTACTCCAAACCAGCATTTTTGGCAAAAGCTAAATGTTATTACAATTTGTGTATACTAGAATTATTGATATGAAAACAATACTGTAAGGTGAAATTATAATTTGTTTTTTTAAATTTACTATGGCCAAACAAAAGTTTCAATACAAAAGGTAGGTATATGGCCTTCAATTGTCAAAATTTGACATAAGTGCTCAAATGTAAGTTTGTAAAGTACTACTACTACTTGTATTACAAATTTAACTTTTCTTAATGCAAAAAGCAAATTACTTTTTTAATTAACTTTATTAATTTGTATTTATAAATTACGAAAAAACGGCTTTTAATTTTATTAATTAAATAAAAAGTACCTCAACAGCATTACCAAAACCACAGATAAAATGCTCGTGTTTCCAACAATACCATAAATTTAATAAGCACAGCAACTGCTGTGACATACAGGCAAAAATGAACATAGTCTATATAGGTTAATAACCTAGATTTCAAGATTTTCGAGTTTGACAAGTGTTTTAACCTCTAAATTCCTTAACAGTTTTCACATTTATTTTATCAAAATAAGCTGAAAACAACTTAAATACACAAAATTATCGACAAATCGCCTACACATCAACAACATTTTTGAGATTATTGCAGATTCGTGGTCAGAAGGGTTTAATTCACCACCTTAACTCAAAAAAATAAGGGAAACTATCCTCTAAAGCCTGTTAATGCACTTATGGCCTTATGCAAATTTCCAAAAATCGACTATTCCTTTCCTGCAATACGGCCGCTCGTCAGTCCCATAGAGTACATTGAATAATAGGTTATAGAGTTATCTTATCAGTCAAGGATTACGACTGCAGCGCGCCTAGCGATGTAGTCTGGAACTAAAGATTTCAATAACATACCTATACATAGATATCGCACAGGCGCACAGTTTCTGTTCTGTTTCTAATTAGTTACCTAACCTAATTTTTTCAGCATATTGCTTGAATACTCATCGCTAATAAAATAAAAAATGATAAATAAATGAATGTCATTTATTTCTTATTTTACTAGCCTTAAGCATTCAAGTAGAATGGTAAATCAAACAAATCTGTGAAAAGTCCATTTACTTTCTTCTTTTCATATAATAATCATTAGCCATTTTACCGCAACACACACAACACTTTACACAACACATTCTGTTAACCATTGTCGCTGGTAACCAACTCGTCAGGAAGATCAAGTCCAGTATGCAATAACAGTAATCAATCACAAACAGCAGGATCATCGGAGTCTAAGAGTAGCCAAGTCGTCGTGTAAAATAAGAGAATATCGGTGACCGGTACGGGTATCGTATTATAAAATAATCACGAACACTTTGAAACGCTAAAAAGCACTTTCGAATCCATTTAACTTTACGAAAGAAAGTGAGAAGTGAATAAAAGCACAGATTATAGGATATGAAGTGAAGTTCGATCGAAATATAGAATTAAAAAAACCGGTCAAGTGCGAGTCGGACTCGCGCACCGAGGGTTCCGTATTTAAGATAATATGCTTGGTAACCGCAAAAGAAAATACTCATTTTGTTATAAGCTTTATTTTCCAGGTAATAAGGTCGATTTTGACTGGCCTAAATTTTAATACAGATTTTCTTCGTTTTTTTGTTATTTCTGAAAAACTGTAAATAATGAACACTTTATTTTATTTTTCACAGAAAATATAAATAATTATCTATACGTCAGAATTTTTATCAGAATTTTTGATTAATAAACTTCGGAGATAAAGGGGGGGGAACGGTCATTTTTGTACATTTTTGGCTATAAATCAAAAAGTGTATCACAGAAATTTTTCGAAAAAATAGTTTTGAAATGTGCAGATTAAGACCTTTCATATGACACCCCTTTTGCTATAATCGAAGCACTTTCATTTTTGAACCCCCCATTCTAGACCCTTTTTCAATTATTAATTAAATTAATTTCTTTTTTTTTTTACTACAAATAGATGCGGGCAAGCAAGTTATACAACTATGCCAAATTTCAAGTTGATAGCATTTGTAGATGCTGAGAAAACCTGCTGTGACATACAGACAGACAGACAGACAACGAAGTCTCACCATAAGGGTTCCTTTTGTACCATTTTGGTACGGAACCCTAAAAATACGGACGTGTACGTTCCGTTTCATGAGACTTGCTGAAGTAGTTTGTTGTAAAAACTCCTTTTAACGATTTATTAAAACAGAACGACACCTTTATTTTATTTTAGGGCAAATAGTCCTTTAACATAAAATAATAAAAATTGAAGGTGTTTTTTTTATAATCGTAAAATGTAGCATGTTGTGAATGAAACATGTGAGTTAAATGAAATGTAGTAAATAGATGATACCAGCGAGAAAAAAAATACTCTTAAATTTGTTAATTACAGCCATCTAGCGTCATAGTCAATAAGTACGTTTTGGTTCGAACAATCGGTAATTTGTTCGGAGTGAAAACACTCTGGTCAGTCCGCCGCTTGCGCCCGCGACGATTGCACGCGGAACTACCATGCTGCCCGGACACTTCGGAGTTGCGGCCGTGTAGAATAAACGTTCGGAACAAGGTTTTGAGTTACGTCCACATCGCACAACAGTAAATGGGACCGTGATTACAATTAATGCGTCAAAATATAAAAGAAATAAAAATCACTTGATAATAAGACAACAAGTAAGTAAGTACCTTTATATAATAGTTATAAGTACCTATGATTAATATACCTAAGATTTATAATATAACATTTAGTAAGTAATGAAAGCTCTGCCACTTTTTACGTGTTTATAATTTACTTAGTATTTTACATGTTACTGCTATAGTCAGTGAATATAATTCAATATAAGGGTCAATCAACTTTTTTACCTACACATTTCTGTCTGTTGCAGAACAGTGGTACAGATTTTAATTGATATTTATTTAATTTTCTGTACATTAGGTTATAATTATTGTTCATATATTTATTTAATTTTCTGAACATTGGATTTTTTATAATAAATATTCAAATATAAAAGTAAAATAACAATACTAATACAAAAAATATACTATATAAAAAGAGTAGTAGGGATTCCCCGTTACTGGCCCCGCCTTTACTCCCCCGAAAAAATGGTGCTCTGACGAGCGAGAGGCGGGGTTTCGCTCCTAAAAAAAAGTTTAGTATCTTTTTCGGTGTTTATTCCCCCATTTAGAGCGTTTGGGATGGGTCCCGAGACTCCCAGATCACTCCTTCCCATAGCTTGCATTAGTCCATGTACTCAATACAAAAGGTTATCAACTACCCGGGTACCCTTTTTGTCCCGTGGTCGCTGAGTCTATTGTTTGCGCGAGCGCCAGCCCCTTTGTTCTCGGGGCGCCCAAGACCATTGTCTTGCATTGGACGCGTTCCAACCTTTTTTTACATATTACCTGATTGCGTTATTAACTGTTGTAATGTGATTTTTAATTTTACCTACTTGTTTCTCATATCATTTAATTAAATAACCATAGTGGTTTTCTTAACATACTGTTTTTAAGGATCATAGTTATAACCTAACCTAATCTACCTTGTTGAAGTTAACCTAACATCGTGAAACATGTCCTAGCTTAACATACCTACTGTTTTTTAAGGGTTACAGTTCTAACCTAACCTAACCTACCTTACTAAAGTTAACCTTACATTATGCAACCTAATCTAACTTAACATACCTACTGTTTTTAATACTTACCTAACCTAGCTTGGTGAAGTTAACCTAACATTATACAACCTAATCTTACTCAAAATACCTACTGTTTTAATACTTTCAAGAAAATAAAGATGAATCAACCAACAAGGAAGTTATGAGGGTTATTAAGGATTGCCTAACCTAACATGAGCTTAACCTAAGCTAAGAGCTGATTTAAATCTAGCTTAAGTCCTTAGTTTTACTGAATTCAATTTACCTAAGTTAATGTTAGTAAATCTAGCTAATCTTAAGCTGTTGTTACTTAGAGCAGGCCGGTGACACTCGCGCTTATTGTCTACAAGATTTTCGGCCTCCTCGGGGATGCTAATCAGTTGAGTGTCATGCGCGCGCTCGTCTTGACGCGCGCCGCCGTACGCTGTCAAAGCTTCTAATTCCGGTTTTTGTTGAATATGGCTACTCGAAAAGCCAAAAGATACTGCGCAGCATACGGGTGCTTGACTAATGATAGGAACGTCGACCCGTCATTATTTGAACTGCCGAACTTCTGCCGAAGGATATCGAAAGGTAAGATATTATTAATATTATTTATAACTTCGATCTAGGTAGGTAATTACGAGTAGCTGTACTTAATTACTAACCCAATCATTACAGTTTTGAATCCTCGACGAAAAAGAGAGGTATAGGTAATTATTATTTATTTTGTTAACGACCCGTCCGTAGTTTCGCAGCTTTAAATTACCTACTTACGTTAAAGAGCGTTCAGTGTAAGTAGATCTCGCAGTAATAGTGAGTGCCTACTAAAGCAAGGTCAGCGTATACTTGATATTAGTTAAACACTTATGACCTGGTCAATAAAAGAAAAATATTCAAAAATCGGCAGCTTTTCTCTTTGCCTCTCGTTTATTTGGTATTAATGTCGTCGCGTGTCGCATGTTTGTATTGTAAACGCCAAAAATGTTAAACGGAAAATACCTAGTAGATAAGTTAGCTAAGTTTCCAAGATGTTCAACATTTTTCTAGACGTTACTGTCGCTACGTCTATTTACTTCTGTATATATATTCTTAAGATAAGGAACGATATATATGCTAACACAAATTAAGGTTATGCCTGAGTATTAAAGGAGACATAACGACAAGACATCTGTGGTAAATAAATAGTAGAGAGATGAAGTGACATCTATGTTTACATTCTAATCAAGATTCTTATTCTGTTCTAGTCGGACATTATTTCTCTTTCACGGGCCTCCACAACTCCCCTTATAGCCCGACCCTATCCTCACACAGCCATTTCTGTCCTTGGCTGTTTCTCATTCTAGTTTCTTAGTCATCTCTTCATCTCTCAACCATATACAATTATTAGACAAAACACATAAAACACTTACCGATATACAGTAGTCTTCTCGTCTGTTCCATCACTTACTGCATCTTTAAGATCGCGCCATTCCGCCTTCTCCTTGTCGTAAAAACACCATCTCCTCTGCATGCTTTCGAGACGTTAGATATAAAAAACACGCCTAATCAAATGTTGCCTGTTAAAAATTGAGATTATTCCAGGTACACACTTACCGATTTAATTAGAGGTTCGCGTTCTTCGCTACACTCCCTACCGCGGAATGTTTTTTTTAAAGGATCGCAATCAGTTGGCTGGTCCACAGAGCAACCTTCTCTCTTGCCCTTACAGCCGTAATTCTCTTAATTCTTTCTGGGTTGTCGAGAGCAACAGTCTCGTCTCCCCTTACAACTTCTGTGTCTTCTACCATCGGTCTACTCTCTACATACTCTTCATGGTTATCCCCCCTTTCCTCAGGAGCAGGGGTCCTAGACTCCCCGGGTTCTCTACCTTCTGTTTTATCTTTGTTCTGAATAGTAGTCTCTCCTTCTATCTATTCCCCCGACTCTTCTTTCTTATTCTATTGTTCGGTTTGAGGACTTGAAGATCTTCTATAAAGTGATAAGTTTTTTGTCTCTGGCATTTTTGAATCTTGGTGTGCAGTGTCTTCTATTTCTAAAGGATATAAATAGCCTACGGAACGTATGAACTCCTTTCCATCCACTATTACCCTTGCTACTCTGCACTCCCTATCAGCTCCTCGGACAAGGCTCGTGATCTTTCCTAACTTCCAATACTCTATGTTTCTAGAGTCTCCTTTGATCAAATTCAAATTCAAATAATTTATTTAGCAAGTAGGCCCTGCAGGCACTTTTACATGTCTGAGTCTACCAGCGCTTCCAAAGAGACCACTGTTGAGAAGAAGCGCCGCAAGAAACTCAACAGTAAGCCGTTTTTTCATGCCGATCAGGACTGTATCACCTATATGTGGACTTTTTTTAGCCCTGACTCGGGGCTCTTTATGCGAATGCTGGTACCTCTCTCGTAGACTGTAAAGGTATTGGTATTGAGGTATCCAATACTTTTGGCGTATAATGCTTAGAGTATGTAGCGTCCCTACATGGTAGTATTTCTCATGGGTCTCTCGGATTAGTTGGTCTGTGAACACAGAGTTTTTTGGTATAAGGATCGGATATTTTGTATTATATGAACACATTGTATTCATAAGTCGACCCTTACATCGTAGTATTCCTTCCATATCCATGAAAAGTCTTAAGTTTCTGGATAGGCTAGTTTCTTTGCCTGATATCTCGTCCGGGAAGTGTAATTTCTGTAAATTCTTTATGTCGATAAGGTTACTGTTATTGCCGTTATTTTGTTCAATACCCTCTGGTTCGTCTAACTCCATTGTCAATCCTTCTGCGCTGGTAATTTCGATTAATTCTGTAGGCAATTCTTCTATTTGAGTCAACACATCAATTTCCCTGCTGTTATTTTCTGGGTCTAAGCCTGTGAAAAGGGCTGCCTGGCCATGTTCCTGTAAGCTTGGCCAGCCCTCCTCACTCAGTAAGAGAAATTGTGGTCCATTGGACCACACTTCTTTCTTCAAGTTCCATAATTCTGGTCGGGTTGCTAGATCTGCTGGATTCAGCTCTGTGTTGACATATCTGGGTTCTATGTCCTTGTTTTGTCTAATTTTATTAATTCGTCTTGATACAAATGGAGGTAGTATTTTTTCAGATTTCATCCAATAGAGAAATATTTCACTGTCAGACCAAAGACACAGGCGTTTAAATTGTAATCCAAGGTTATCCTTTACGTATGTTAAGAGACGTTTCCCAATAAAAAATCCAAGTAATTCCAATTTTGGTATCTTGAGGTCTTCTTTATGGTTAATCGGAGTGACCCGAGATTTAGCCATAATTAATACTATTTTAGGTTTATTTTCCCTTTTATTCAATATTGGCAGATAATTCAGCTGAAAAGGCTCTTTTTGAAGCATCAGTAAAACAGTGGAGGTCGCCTTCTGTTTCTTTCTCCAGAGCGTCTCCTACATAACGTGGAACTTCTATTTCCCCTGCAGTTTTCAGGGCAGACAGCATTTTCCCATTCTTCCTTTAGATTCTCTGGTAGTAGTGTGTCCCATTTTAATTTCCTTTTCCATAGTTCTTGTAAGAGCAGTTTTGTTGGCAAAACCAGGGGGGCTGCAAATCCACAAGGATCATATAGTGACGCTAATACTCGTAAGATTCCTCTTTTTGATGGGGTATCCTCACTTTTCTTGGTGCCAAATGAAGTATCGGTGAGTCTAAGTTTCAAGGTGTCTCTAGCCAAGTCCCAGGTAAGTCCTAACACCTTTGTTGACTCTGTGTCTTTTCCTCGATACTGTTTTGGAATACTCTTCATCAATTGTTTATTATTCGAGGTCCATTCTCTTATATTCATGGATAACTCGGTGAACACAGTTCTTGTTTTAGTTATTAGGTGACGTGCTTTGTCTAGAGTGTCTGATCCTGTGACCAAATTATCCACATATGTCCTTTCTGCAATTTCTGACATAAGATTCTTTCATCACCCTGTGATAGATGGTGTCGAATTGTCGCTGTGAGCAAAAATGGACTGGCTATTATTCCAAAAGGTACCCTGCAGAAACGTAAATGAAGAATATTCTCCTCGGTCACTCCTTTCTTTATATTTTTCAGCCACAGGAATCGGGTTATGTCTCGGTCCTCACGTTGTAGACCTACTTGAAGAAAGGCCTTCTCTACATTAGCTGTGATTCCTATTTTTTTAATCCTGAATTTCAAGAGTAGCGCAGTTAAATCTTCTAGCATGCACGGTCCTCTATACATGCATTCATTGAGGCTTCTATTGTCTCTCAGTTTGGCTGAAGCGTCATAGACTATCCGACTTCTTTTTCCTTCTTGAATAATGATGTGATGTGGCAGGTAGTGGACTGGCTGCCTATCTATATTAATTTCTGTGGAATCTATTATTTCGATCACACCTGCGGCAAGTTGTTCTTTGAGAATCCCGTCATATTCTCCCATGGCGTCTTGCTGTAGTCTTCTGACTAAGCTTGACAATCTACCATAGGCAAGACCATAATTGTCCGGTAGATCGGGCGGATACACTATCCAAGGCCATTTAACTTTATATCGACTGTCTTCATATTTGACTGTTTCATTGAAGTGTTTGACAGCCTCTTCTTCTCGTGTGACCTTGGGAGAATCTGCAATCCCGATGCTTTCTAGAGACCATATAAATTTAATGTCTGGTTCTCGGAAGGGTAGATCAGGTGTCACAAAGTATGGGGCTTCTATTTCTTGACATCGGCAGTACGTAATTACGTTACCATATGTTAATATGTTACCTTTATTTTCTTTTAGAATTTTCCCAGTAATCATCCAACCGACGTCGCATTGATTAAATATAAGTTATCCTTTAAACATTTTATTTCGTTCTTGAAAAATGAGAAATAGTAGTCATTTCCTATTAAGAATTGTATGCTATCACCAGTTGATCCGTCTTCTGCTATGACATCTAAACCTTCTATTTTCTTGGGAGGTCATATCTTATCAGTAATATAGGGTACAACATTTACCTGAATATTTCTCTTAATACCTCTCATTGTTTCGATTTTTATTTCTGTAGATGGACTTAAGATTTCAATTGGACTATCAGCACCATAAACGCCACATAAATACCATTAATAAATCTTCTCTGTCTGATGGTAGCTTAAGTTTCTTAGCAAGATGAGTTGTGATGTAGCTACGTTGACTGCCGCTGTCAAGAAGAACTCTGCATCGCTTAGTGTTGTTGGAGTTCTGCCTTTCCACTGTCTCTATGGCTGTCTGTTTTATTTTCTGGACATAAGGCTTGGTTATGCTTTCCTTTACAGAATTAGCACAGTTTCTTGTATGTGCATGTGATTGTCTTATGTCCTTCCCTGAAACAGAGATAACATCTTCTGCCTAATTTCTTCTTCCGTTCGCTGATACCTTTAATTACAGTGCAAGATGCATTATAATGCAGTCCTTGACAAAATATGCAGGACATTCTCGGTTTTTTATTCTTTGACTTTATCTCAATATTTTCTGTAGGCTTCCTTCATGGAAGCCTAGTCTCCTCTTGATATTTCCATAGCTTTGATAATCCTTTGTAGGCCACTTCGTATAGAATCTATTTCATTTACACTGGATAATAGGTGCAACTCATAGACTATTTTTTCAGAAAATTTTGACAGTATTGTTGATCGTAGATGGTTTGCATTTATCACCTCTCCTAATGCTTTCAACACTCTAAGGTGACGTTCAATTAGATTTAATGTGGAACGACACCCCTCCACGTTGTTGCCTGCCCGTTGCAGGTTATGGATGGCTTCATAATGGGCGTCCACTACCTTCTGTTCCTTACCATAGCGATCCTTTAATATTTCCACTGCCACCTTATAATTCAGGTGGGTAATGCTTAGACCTTCCACTGAACGGAGCGCTTCATCCTCCAAGCATCCTACCAAATATGCTATTTTTTCAGCTTCTGGTAGAGGTCTGTCATCAATGTTAGTTCGGAATCTATCCCAATATTCTGACCAGCGTAGGACTTCACCTTTAAATTTTGGTAGTGAGAGTTTAGGAAGTTTCGCTGTGTTTGTGAAAGCTTCGGATGTGTTATTATGTGTACTACTCTTTAATAAAGCTTTCATTTCTACTTTCCACTCTTCAGCTTTAAACTGAGTTTCAGTGAATAATTTTAATAGGTCGGGTGAAGTTTGGCTGCAATTAAAAAGTACCACAAACATGTATGCACGTAGTAAACATTTCAATTATAATTATTCCTATTTTTAATGTTAATGATCTAAGTAAGTACCTGCTTTTTTCCATGTAAAAGTGTATTTCAGCTGTGAATTTGGAGCTACAATCCTCAATTAAATTAACTTGTTTCGTTGATTCGTCTTCCGTAAAGGTGGATACCGTGTTAACACGATCAAGTAGATTTTGCTTGCAGGCGTTGATGCATAAGTTCTAACCTAACCAACATCGGATTGGCCATTTTGGACGTAGCTTAGCTGAAAATGCATGATTTGCCACGTTTATGCATTTCATAAATACTGCTTGTTCATTGCTCAATAGAAACAGAATCATAGCTAGCCGGGCTTTTTGTTAAAGTCTAAGGTTATTTTTGTTGTATGCTTTAGCTAGTGAGCACTCGCATAATCTAGCCTTAACAAAAATAAAGTAAAATGATACAGATTAGTAACTTTTTTCTATCACAATCTAATCATATGTCAATAGACCGAATAGGATAGGATTTTATCACTGGTAGTTCATTTAAGTATTAACGTAAAACAACTAAAACACTTGTAAAAAGTTTCTAAAATGGCGTGCCTACTAGAATCTTATAAGAAATTCCTAAAAACTTACGTTTTTTCCTTGATTGAATCACCAATTTACAATGATGATAACTCTGCTTCGCTTATCATATTTTCTATTACAACAATAGATACAATTTCACTTATTTCACGAAATTTAGTTCCGCGTGTAGGTTTCATAGGTACTTCGAAATAACGCTTGATAAACACTAGTAAACTTTAGAAGGCGGGTTTTCTAGAGTTTTGCTTATTCACCTAACTTCAGACCGACCAATTTCAACCTATTTAGTGATCTGAAGTTATCTTCGGGTTCCGAGAACGTGATTTACAATTTTTTAAACAGTCAGTGTGTTTTTGTTTACCAAATATACTTTTACTTTCGTAGCTAATAAAATAAGACTTCATTTGTAAATGAGCCAATGAGAGTCGAGTATGTTCTCGTCGGAACGAACAATCGCAAACTTCGCAGCGAGAACGAAACGCGCAGTGTTGCCTACATAATAAGCATGAGGCGTTTTTCTGTTAACAACCTCTGTGAATTATAAAGGCACGTTCAAACTCAAATTGACTGCCTTTTTTTAAGAAAAATACTCACACATATCTTTTTGTTCATATTTAATTCGAATATTGAAATAAAAATAAAATAACTTGTGTAGAAAACACGGACTCGTTCTGCAGCCGCGTATGCTAGAATTTGTTAGCGCCGTATCGCTGTGGCCTTATAAATTAACAATAAAATATATTTCCAATTGTATTTAATTGCAACAGATAATGTTTACACGTAACATGACATGTAATCTGTTGAATTTATTATTCTCCTCTTTTTTTAACTTTTTCAACTAATTATATACTTCAAGTGTCCCAACTAGGATTCCTAGGCTAGGGGCAACTGTATCAAGGAATATCAGAGATTGTGATTTCTTTTTTTATGAGTTTCTTGATCTCCACCTAAGCATGCGTTTCTTGGTCTCCACCTAAGCATGAGTTTCTTGGTCTCCACGTAAGCACGAGTTTCTCGGTCTCCACCTAAGCATGAGTTTCTTGGTCTCCACCTAAGCACGAGTTTCTTGGTCTCCACCTAAGCATGAGTTTCTTGGTCTCCACCTAAGCATGAGTTTCTTGGTCTCCACCTAAGCATAAGTTTCTTGGTCTCCACCTAAGCATGAGTTTCTTGGTCTCCACCTAAGCATGAGTTTCTTGGTCTCCACCTTAACACGAGTTTCTTGGTCTCCAGCTTAACATGAGATTCTTGGTTTCCACCATAACACGAGTTTCTTGGTCTCCACCTTAACATGAGTTTCTTGGTCTCCTTCTTAACATGAGTTTCTTGGTCTCCACCTTAACACGAGTTTCTTGGTGTCCACCTTAACTATGTCCTAAATAATTCTATGGGACTCAGGGAGCATTGCCCAACCTGCCGACCCCTTTTTAATCTCCCTCGGAGCCTCCCGAGACAAACAAAATATGCATAACTCGTCTATCTTACGCTTTGCTCTAAGTAAGTATTTTTTATTTGATATTGTTTAACTTAGCACCTCCACCATTTTGTCGCTGGGCGTTTTCCAAAAAAAGTGTACACGTGACGAAACGGAGATGTAAAAAAATTTTGACTTCTATTTTGAAATTTGGCTGTTTATTTGATTAATTATAAGTTAAAGTATATTTATTGAGAAAATGACATGAAAATATTGAGAAATAAAGAAAATAACGACATTATTACTTCAGATTGTGGTCAAACTAGTTCCGATTCGTCACAAATATAAAATTCATTATAAATTGAAAGTAAGTATTATTTTATGGACCATCTATAGTTTATACATTAAAAATAAACACAAAAAACTTTTTAAAACAGGCTTGTTTTATAGAATTAATGGAACAAATAATCTTTGAGGATAAAATATGTGACCAGTTCGTCACAACAGCCTTCTTTTGACTGCTACACATTAAACAATATTTAAATATACATAATGGAATATCCGTTTAGAATTATTAACACTAAAAAAACGTGAATTGTTTTAATACCAGCAAAATAAAATTGCTTTTAACAATTCAAATCTTGGGACAGTGACTATTCGGAATCTCATGTGATTATCTGGAAAATGTAAGGCATAGTACACACCTAGGTTTGACATTGAAGGAAAAATAACAAACGAATGTCTTTAATGTGATGTTATATTTATTAATGTAAAAAAATCTTAAAGTTTTAGATCGTTTTATAATCTGTCTCACAAATTACGATGTATTATTTATTTTTAAGTTTTCAACAGATGAGTTGCACGTTACTTTACAACTTGTCAGCAATTAGTTTCATATTAACATAAAACGAAACAAAATAATAACAAAAACATTCTAACCAGTCTTTAAATAAAAAAGAAACAAAAATGTGAGATCTTCTATCACTGGGTAGTAATACTACACCCTATTTTTTTGTAATATACTTAGAGTTGAGTAAGTACCTACTTATAATGACAAACTTAGTTGTTTCAAACAGTATAGGTATAGGTATTTACTCTTAAATTAACTTACTCTCAATAAAATCAACAAAGTAAAACAAAAACACTGAATTATAATTCTAATCAGTCTAGCAGAGTTAAGGCTCACTTTTATGTCTAGGTTATTATAATTGGGTAACTAGGATAATGTCAAATTAGCCACAGCCGCAGCTGCAAAGACTACTTTATACTTATACGTTTCCTTATTAATATCAAATTATAAATTTTCAACAAATATTATCAAAAAAGTTAAAAATATAACAAAAATAATATGATATAAATTTGGCCACTCTATCAGATTAAGCTCGATATTAAATTGTAGTGGTTGTCATTTCAAACAAACGTCAGTTAATGACCATCCGTCAGATTGTATTCAATGAACTAACAACGGAATTAAATTTAAAACAATAATATTAAGTGTTGTAAATCGACTTGGTTATTATCAACACCTTATGTGTACAGCAATCTTTCACAAGAAAATGAGAATCAAAACATTAAAAGTGTAATATTATAGATTATTATTAATAAATTTAAACGCTATCGAAATTATAAACTATTTATCATTCTTTATCATTCTAGAATTTGAAATCTTGTCGTCTATTAGAATTTCAAATTTTATTGTTTCAATACTCAAGTATTTAACTACATAGGATTAATCTGACTCAAAACACTTATCGCAAATATAGTCGATTGCCATTTGATCGCCGCTGCAAACTTTACAAACCCAATTTTTACATGCAATGCATTTTATCATATCATAAGGGATAGACAGTTTTTGAAGATAGCAAAGTTTACATAAAAAGGGATACTACCGTTCGCAATGATTTTTACGCCTGTGTCACATTTTTTTGGTTTAATATTTTAGCTTTTTCGGTGACTTTAGAAGGGTTTTTTTCCAAAGTTGTTTTTATTTTACTGAGGCCGGGTAACTGATGAACGCTTTGATCCTGGTTGTTCCCACCGTGAACAATAACGTCGAAATCGATTCTGTTTTTTTGAATCTTTATTGGTTTTTGGACATTCACTCTTTTCAAAACTTTTGGTGGGCTCATTTCTGGCTTCCTTTTTAAATTGCCTAGGTTGCTTAAATCGTGTCTGTTGAGTGTGCCAATCTGGTTCTCTCTATCAACGGTATAACTGGTGGTGCTGGAATGATTCTGGAGTCCAATCAGACCCTGATTATACGTCTGTGTCACATTTTTTTTGTTTAATATTTTATCTTTTTCGGTGACTTCAGGAGGATTTTTTTCCAAAGTTGTTTTAATTTTACTGAGGCCGGGTAAGTGATGAACGCTTTGGTCCCGGTTATTCCCACCGTGAACAGTAACGTCTAAATCGATTTTGTTTTTTTTAATCTTTATTGGTTTTCGGACATTCGCTCTTTTCAAAACTTTTGGCGGGCTCATTTCTGGCTTTCTTTTTAAATTGCCTAGGTTGCTTAAATCGTGTCTGTCAAGTGTGCCAATCTGGTTCTCTATATCAACTGTATTACTGATGGTACTGGACTGATTCTGGAGTCCAATCAGACCTTGATCGACCAGATGGCGATTATCGGCGTCAAGATCAGAGTTGGACAATTCTTCAAGTATGATATTATTTTGTATATTTTCAATAATAATAACGTCGAGATCAGGAATATGAATGCCGCTCAGGTCTTGACTGAATTCGCTGCAATTGAAGACATCGAGATCGATATTACTGATGTCTTGAAATTCGATCTGGGTTTGATTGTTATCGCCGCCGAAGATGATATTATCGGGTGCACTGTTAGAAACATCCTAGAGTTCTATTAGGTCCTGGTCACTTTGACGTTCCATCTGCTCTGAATAAATCCCACCACTCGCCGAGACCGGATTGTTAGAAAAAATGTTTTGGGATTTATTTTCCTCCTCGTGGATCACGTCTGGAGTGGAAATGTCTTCAACTTGTCTCTGGCCAGTAAGCATTATAGCCTCTATATTTTTTAATATTCCTGAAATTTTGCCTATTATCTTTCTTTCTCTAGGGAAAATATGAACCTTGGGGAAGAAACAATGGCACAAACCATGTTCATCACCACAAAAGCAGCTCAGGTATCTGTATGAAATTTGCCCTTTTTGCTGTGACACTATTTGGTGTAATTTCATTGTTTCAAGAACAACAGTGAGATTATTGGGTATGATTTGTTTAATGTTATCGATGTCGTTTTCTAACACTAAAAACACTTTACGGATTTCATTGTTTTTTTTAAATGACCGTATGCTTCGTTCCCGTCTTTAACATCATGACCATAAGCAACCATTCGATCCAGCTGGCGTTTTGCTGATCCCCCAATGCCATCTGCCACACCTTGAGATTTAATTTTGTTGTAAATAAGTTAATCAGGTAAAAGTTTTTCTTTTGCCGGTATTGGCTACTAGGGCCATCTGAAAAGAAATGGATTATTTCAATTTTGGGGTTTATTTCTTTGGCAAATTTTATGACAGGTAAAAGATGTACCCAGATAGCATTGGGTTCGTGGCATGTACTATCAGATACACTGACAAATGATTTACACTGATCATGGAAGTAGATTATGCCACAATGTAGTGTTATGCTTTGTTTGGAAGCTCCGAAGTGCATCGACTGAATCTCTGTTCCTAGTTTGCTCTCGTAATTTTCAGAGAAGTCACATAAGATTGCAATTTCTCTGTCATTTAGGCGTTTATTGCAATTTTGATATTGAGAAACTTGCTGCTTCCAGTTGTAGTAGTGGGTTTTAAACAAGAAAAGCTCTTTTTCGAATTCAGATATTAGTTCTTGTACAGTTCCTCTTTTCAGTCCTTTTATGGTTTTTTTTGTTTCTAAAGTCTTACCCAACTTTTCGTAAGTATGGGTTACCCTTTTCTCATTTATACCACGTAACTGGTTCGTTATTTTTTTCTGTGTTATATTGTAAAGTCAAATTTTTACAGTTATGACATTTATTATACATGCAAGTGTAATCTTTAGTATCACAGGCTACTTTGCTGACGGTTTCATTCAGATTTGCGTAACGAATAATATAGTTCTTTTTTAGAGCAATAAAAAGATATTCTAGATTGCTGTGTTTAATATATAAGCAGGTGTCTCTGTTTTTAATTGCCGTATGTAGAACGGCTTGTACCTGAAAATTATATAAGATTATAATATAACTATTTAATAAATACCGTAGTTCTGAAGAAACAGCATGAGATTAATAGAAAAAAGCATACAGTCGACTTCAGAAACTTATTTTGTTTTTGTAAGTATATTGTTTTTTTTAAATTATACATACCTGTAAAATGTGGTAAAACTGTGTTTTCCACCTTCATCTTTATATTTTTGGTGCAGGTTTTGAAGTGTGTCGGTCAGGTATCTAATTTGTGTTTTTTTTTACTTTTTGTTCTAGTTTCACGTTTTCCTGCCGTAGATCTACTAATATCATCTCGTGTATAAAACTGTACCATTTCATCTTTTACTTGCTTATTCAACTTGACTTTATTGTTGCTAAATCTTATGCGGCCTTTTAGACCTAAAAAGGAAGCAACAGTAGCTGTTGTTTTAGCTTTTTTAATTATTTCATTAAAAGCTATAATTTTCATGTTTTTTTTCTCTTTCTGGGACTTAGTCTTTCCGTATGTATCACGTTCCGTAGCGAGAGTTCCAGAACTTCTTGTCGCACCGTCATTATTTCAATTTTATGGAGCAGCTTATCAATTTCTTTCTTGTGCTGCATCCTATCTCTGTAATAATTTTTCCGGATGGCTTCAACTCTCTTATTAGCCAAGTCAATTTGTTTTAAGGCTGCGGCGTATTTGGAATGCATTTTTTTATAGCGGTTTTTTAACGAATAGTTCAACGATATGTTTTTTGCAGGTGTTTTAGGCGTCGTCTGTTTACTAGGAATGGTTTCTGCTACTTTTTTTTTTCTTTTTTTTTCTTCCCTTCATTTTTTTCTTTGGTCAATTTTTTCATTTTCTGTCAAATCATCTATTTTTTTCTATATTTTTTAAGTCTATTTAAGTGTTTTTTCCTTTGTTCCTCAAATTTTTCTGGTCGTTCTGATTTCAACCGTTTTCTATACCTCTTTGCTCTTTCAGCCGCAGTGAGTCCCATACTATTTTGCTCTATAAATAATGTACACACATTATTATAACGATAAAATGCCTCGTAATATTATTTATCTAGTCAATTTTTTTATTTCATATGGTATCATTTATTAATTTAAGTTTTATTGCACAAAGCCATAATAAATGTAGAAATGGCGAACCTAATACCTAATGGCGTTCTCTACCAGTCAACCATAGGGCTAAACAGAGATGTAAATAGTGCAATGAGAAAAATAGGAAAATATCCAATTAAAATCCTTAGGAAGCTAACTCAAAAACGTGGTATATATTATCATCAGTCGAACCTTTTTAACATGAGCACTTTAAGGTATTTTTATTCGTACTTAATAAAATACCTTCCTAAAAATATTATTAATAGCAAGAAAATCCGATGAAATTAGTCCACTGATTAAAAATATTCATACACATTGTTATTTTATGTCATATAAGTTCGACTTTATTAAATAATTCCTATTTGACATACATACGTACATATTTATTCATACTACTTTAATCCGCTTTGATCAGAATATGCATAATAATATTAAGAATTAAAAAACAACAAAACCCCCTTCAAAAACGCAAACAATAACTTCTTTTAAAATGGTAGGTATAGGTCAACTGAAGTCAGCTTGTGGGTAGAAATATTGTGAGGCCCCGACTTCAATTGGACTGACCTAATGCCTACTTTTTTAATAGAAGTTATTTTTTGCGTTTTTGAAGGCGTTTTTTTTAAAAATCATTAGTTTTATTTTATACTTTTTAGTGATCATTATAAGCTGTTATGTAGTTCCACTTCTTAGTTGGTATGAAACTTCAAGACATTTTAAGCACGCCGCAAGCAACGCCGCGCGAAAACCATAGTCATATTTAAATAAATAAATGTTCATCGTTACAATTGCTCGACTATTTTAATCGAGCTATATCTTATCGCCACCCTTGAAAAAGGTACCGTTGAGGAGTTCCAGTACCCATTTTTGATCTTCATCATCAGTTACTTCCCACTTCACCAAATGAAAGATCACTCATCAGATTCTGATTTGGTGACAATGGGATCACTTCGGAAGTATACTCCATCAAACCAAACAATATTTTTTAAAATCAGACAACTCTAAGAATACCGAGATACATACGGGTCAAACTGAGAACCTCATTTTTTAAGTCGGTTAAAATACCAAAACCTTCTTCTAAGTATAACAAATACTTTTCTGAAAACCGCATCAAAATCGGTTCAGCCAAACGCGAGATATTCGCGGACAAACATACATACATACAGGTCAAACTGAGAACCTCCTTTTTTTTGAAGTCGGATAATAAAATGAATTACACCGTCAAATTTCGATTCTGCACTAAGCTTTATAATTCCAGTTCGTCACAAAATCATTCCATTAGTACATCACATGACGATTTGGATGTGACGATTTACACCACCAAATTAAAAGCACAATTTTTAATTGTTTAAACCCGTTGAACTGTGTATTATTTCCAGTTTCGGATACTATACAAGTTTATTAATGTTTAATTGTATTACACGAAAGTTAATCATCTGAACTTACCGAAAATACTGTGACTTTACCGGAACACTTTTTTTAACCATCACAAAGCGACCACCTTTCGTCATAATTTCTTTGACACTGACGCTAAATCAGTAAATGGCGGCGTATTAACTAGAATCCTAATGTTGCAAGGATGAAAATATTAACTCGTTTAGTGGAATTTTGGCTGCACAAGTCGTCTAAAATCGCTGTGACGCAACCGGATTTTCCGTTACGTTCAATTTTTTGCAAAGTGGAATGATACTTTTTTAAAGTTATAGACAGTATTTACGTATAAATAAAGCACACATTCCTATATCTGGGCTCATAAAATATCTGTGTGACCACATTAAATATTCATACAAGTTTATTTTACGTTCCATTTTAGGGTTTGAACATTGAGAATCGACGTGGGACATAAGGAATTTTGCACTTTTCGTTTCTTTCTTTTATGATAAATCTATAAATGAGAATATATTCATCGTGTTTTAAATATATTTCGAATGCCAAACACTTATGGAATCAAACTTTATCACTCATATTCCCAAATAAAACGTAGAAAGTAAAAAAAAAACTTTAAATCGGTGGGACATTCAAATTTTGCCATGTACACTTTTTTTTAAAACGCCCCGCTACGTCTTTTTACTTCTGTATATATTCTTAAGATAAGGAACGATATATCCTAACACAAATTAAGGTTATGCCTGAGTATTAAAGGAGACATAACGACAAGACATCTGTGGTAAATAAGTAGTAGAGAGATGAAGTGACATCTATGTTTACATTCTAATCAAGATTCTTATTCTGTTCTAGTCGGACATTCTTTCTCCTTCACGGGCCTCCACAACTCCCCTTATAGCCCGAACCTATCCTCACACAGCCATTTCTGTCCTTGGCTGTTCTAATTCTCATTCTAGTTTCTTAAGTCATCTCTTCATCTCTCAACCATATACAATTATTCGACAAGACACATAAAACACTTACCGATATACAGCAGTCTTCTTCTCTGTTCCATCACTTACTGCATCTTTAAGATCCCGCCATTCCACCTTCTCCTTGTCGTAAAAACACCATCTCCTCTACATGCTGTCGAGACGTTAAATATAAAAAACACGCCTAATCAAATGTTGCCTGTTAAAAATTGAGACTATTCCAGGTACACACTTACCGGTTTAATTAGAGGTTCGCGTTCCTGGCGACAGTTACATCTTGCAAAATGTTAATTATTACCTAAAATAGGTAGTTTATTATTTCAGTACGTCGGTCTAACAAATATTTTGAAGTTTAAAACACAATACTACGATAAAACTAGTCTACGTCTTATTACGTACATAGAAAGGGAGATCCGAGCAAAGCGGACAACATTTGGCATGTACTATTTTTTCTAATAATTTAACTTAAGCGAACTACATAAGAAAACTACAATTAATAATATATTCAATTTTACTTCTTACAACTCCCACAGAATAAGTAATAATAAAAGTAACTGCCAACCCTGCAAAGTGGGCGGAGTCAGTAAAGCTCATGACGGGCGAAATAATACAGATTCTCGCGGCGCAGATTTAAGGTGCATTTTGCCTCGTTAGGAGCGCCCCCACTATCGATCACAGAAATATAACCAAGGTCACTTCATGCCGTGCACTTATATTATTATCGTTAACGCGTTCTGAGTAGGTTTAAATTCGCATGTTTGCTGTCACAGAGAGTCGCTTCTGTACTTGTACTGTTACTTATTCTGTGCTTAGAGCCTATTCTAAACAACTATCAAAACCATATATTGCATGTAGGTATTTCTAAATGAATTACCTACACTTAGCTTGTTAAAAATATAGTTATTACATGCAATCTAACCTACGTACGGGTATGTATCTACGAGTATGTATCTGCGACTAACATTAGCTATAACATTATCTATCTAGTACGTATATGGGGTTCACCTTCACATACATTTTAATTTTACTGTAACACACTAGTATGTAAAACTAAAACGAAGCATGTAAACTGGTTCTGACTTGATTCAAAGCGCTATGGAGTAGGTATATCAATCATAAAAGCCTGTATCGACAAGTTTTGTGTACCCGAGTGCATTTTTATAACGGTTTTATTGGTAGCCGCCTATTATGTTTAATGGTCACAACGGACGCAATTGTTACTTGTGCGTTTTATTATTTTGGGTGTTGGTGAATAAATCGGCACCTGTGTTAGATGAACTACAAGTTCAAACATGTTTTTAGGAAGACGCTTAACTTACGAAGCGTATAAAAACGGTGGGGTATTGTGTCTGAACAACTATTAGCCACGCAATAGTCTTCGTTACCGAAGCTCCCTGTACTTATATCAGTATATAGATATAATAGTGTTGTTTCGTGCAGTGAAGTGTTTATAAAAAGGCCTAAAAATTGATGTGAGTATGTTTAAATATTTTAACTTGATTTTGTGTTTTTTTAGCATTTGTTCACCGTGTTTTTGTTACGAGTATTGTATTTAAACAGTTGTGTTGTAACACCCGTTTTTTTTTTGCTAAGCCTTTTCATACAGCAACACTACCGCTTATGGGCTTCTACTTCAAAATCGAGTCGAATACAACTAGTTCTGTCCTTTTCTCTCGCTTTGGATGTGAATGGAGAAGGAGTGGGACGGAGTCCTTCAATACTTCGGTCAAGCGTGAGCATGCGTTACGTTTCACTGCTCCTGCGGTTTGGCATATGGACGAAGGCCCGGATCATTCGATACTTTTCGGCATGTAAAATTATATTGTTTCAGGATCCATGAAGTATCTTTAGAATTATCTTTTGGATTGTTTTAGGTTGGTTTTGATTTCGAAATTGTTAAAACAGTGAACGAGCAATGCCGGCGTTTAAGAGTGAAACGAGTCCCGTGTCTATTGCCGCATCATCTAGGTTCGCTCTATTCTCTCTGATTTGGATTTCGCTTGTGGAAAGAGCAGCCATTGCCTTTTCATATTAAATTTAATAACCTTTACAAATGGATACTTAGCGGTGAGTTGCGGTGTTTATATGATGCGTCTTTCCATCGTGCCCAAGTGGGATTTGTTTTTATGTCCATTTACATTTTGTTTCAGGCAAGTTATACGATGACAATTTAATGCGTCGTGGCAGTACTAAATATCTGCGTGCCATTAAATAAATGGGAAATAAACGTCCTTTATACTAACAGGATAATAAACCGTAAGTAATTCTCGCGCCCCACACTGTTAAAGGTGCATTTTTCCTAGACTTGTCGATTCACCTACCAACTCTTTTGTTATAGCGTAACGCAGCCTACCGAATCCCAAGCGCTGACTCCTGCCTTGTAAAACAGGGTCATCAGGCAATATACGTGCCTGATTAAGGTGAGAATCGTGAGAAGCCACGCTGCTATCGACAAGCACAACTGTCATAACCTAATTCTAATAAGCTTCATTTTCTTTCAGCCAGTGCCACGTTATATGGAGGCACCGTGCGTATGCCGGTCTCAACTAGCCTCACGATACAGATCTATATAAAAACCCACTCTGTGGTAAGTGTTTATCTTTACCTCATGGCTAGGGCTGATAGGTTAGCTTTCAACAAAACTTTATTTTTACTAACGACTGCAATTATTGTTGCAGGGTTTTTATGTTAGGCGTAGTCTTAACTACCGGATTGACCGTGAAGGGCGCTTCGTGCTCAACCGCATGGGCGTGACCGCCGTGCCACGTGTTGCGATCTAGAGAGGCCGGGACAGTAGCCCTTCTCTTCGCTACTCCCCATGGGTTTCGAGTCTTCGCTTGCCACTTAACTTCACCTTACACACACCTGATCACATGCGTACTTCACCCTAGTTAAGTAACTTTTTATTTATGTAGTGTAGGTGATAAAGCCACTGTGCATTAATTAAGGAGCTACTAATGCTACAGTAGACCTCCAATGGGTGTGTGTGTGTAACAACTATAATGTAAATGTGATAATATACCAAGGAGAACAACGCCTGTGTTTTATTTATAACAAGAAACCATCCTTGTTTGTAGTGAGTTCACCCAGGGCGCCTTTTCAATTTATTAAATTCGAGGTGACTTACCCTCTGGCCCTATTATGGTCTCATGCCTGTTTGCCGATTGAGGATGTTACAGTGGCGTACCCAACGTATGGCCTGAAGGAATGGTTTCTTTGTTATAAGTATTCCTTATGGGAATGTACTGCTTTCTTTCATATCTTTTGTCTGTCTTAACAGGGTTAATAGGGTAATAATAGTTATTAAATTCCTGTATACTCTTATTACAAGGAATAACTAGCCGTTTTCTTAACTTCTTATGTTCTGACTGTATCAATGATAAGATGATAGCACATGTATGTATTTCCTGTGTTCTCCTTTAAGACACTTTTACCTTTTATTATCTTTAACTGTTTTGATTGTGTAACAGAACAGCGGTTAATTTGTTTTTAAATGTATGTTGTGTGCACTATTGCAAGGCTTGGTTTGTGACCATTTTAACTGTCTTATAATTGACCATGGACCTGAATGTAAAGGTTGAATACCTCACTAAGGAGGAACTAGCACATGAACTGACTGCTTTACACATACCCTTTGACACGAAACACAGCTGTGATACTCTACGAAAATTGTTTCGACGGACTCGCGCTCTTGTAAGACGTGGCAGTCTTAAGCCGGCGTCTGATATGAAGGGGATTGATTCACAAACGGAGGTCGATGCATGCGGAGTGAAGGTGAATGAATTGCAGTCCGAGGTTATGCAGGGCAGTGAGTTTTCCAAGTTGCAGCAGGACAGGTTAGTGGGCAGATGTAACTACTATTTAGACCGTCTATCACGGGTGTCGAATTTTGAGACTAAGGTTAACAAACTTAAAGGGACTCTTGTCAGTTGTCTGTCAATTTTAAATCCACTGTCAGAGTCTTCAGAGTCAGAAGATGAGGAATTTCAGGTTCCGTCTGAACCAGTTGCGAAAGTGGTCTGCCAGTCCGAACCTCGGCATAAGTTGTCGAGTCTTAATCTAAAGTATAAAGGAGATACTTGCGTGCGTGCTTTTAGAACACGACTGCAGGAACTTAGGCTCTCTCGAGAGATACCAGAGCGTGTTGTGTTTAATGGCTTTCCTGACATCGTGGAAGGTCCTGCATTATTTTTGTACCGAGCGAATAAAGATAGCTTCAAATCTTACTCGCAGCTTCTCGCAGCTTTGAAAGCCGACTTTGACATTCCGGATTTTGATTTTAAGTTACTTCGCGAGATAAGGTCTCGTACACAAGCGCGTAACGAATCTATAGTGGTCTACCTGTCAATTATGGGTGGTTTGATATCTCGTTTGAGTTCACCTATATCTGAGGCAGAAAAATTAGACATAATTGTCAGAAATATTCGTCCTGAATATAGTCGCGAGCTTGCGTTAATAGACGTCACGTCAATGCAGCAACTTAAGGCGTTATGCAAGAAGCTTGAATTAGCCAATTCGCGCGCGCGTGATTTTGTCGAACCGTCTATGTCACGTAGTTCTTTAGCTCCAGACATGCAGTGTCCACTAAGTAATAGCCGTTGGATTCGCAAAGAGGACGTGGCCTCCGCAGCTGCTAAGCCTAAAACTTTAAAATCATTTAGTTGCTTCCGTTGTAATGGAGCGCACAAAACTAGTCGTTGTCCTGAATCGCGGGACATTGTATGTTTTAAGTGTGGAGAAAAAGACGTTAAAAGTACTAATTGTCCAAACTGTGTAAAGACTGTTCCAGAGTCAAAAAACTAGTTATGCCAGTCCCACGGGTTCCTTTGGCGCGTTTTAACCCGCCCGAGGAGACTTACTTTGTGCCACCTGTCAATGACCACCGCCCTTACTTAACGGTTCAGGTGTTTAACGTTAACGTTTGTGGTTTGCTGGATTGCGGTGCGTCTTGTTCTATTTTAGGTGATGACGCACATTTGAATTTTTTAAATTTAAATATAATAATGCACGAATTCGAGCGACCTCGCCGATTAAGAGTAGCTAATGGAGAGGATTATATTTGACGGTACTATATGAACATTCCAATTCAATATAAGAATGAGATGAAGCTCGTCTTGTTTCACGTTCAACCGGAAATATTGTTACCGATTCATTTTGGTATCAACTTTTGGAAAGCGTTTAATTTAGCACCGGACATCTTAGCTTGTTTGCCTGGTCACGTGTCCTCCGTCCTAAACGGTCAACAAAGCATTGTCGAAGAGGGACTTCGACATTATGACTCGTTGTGTCCCATACAAAAACAAAGTATGGATAAAGTCAAGTCACTTTTCGACTCTATTAATACCGATAAGGTAGGGTTGGGTCGCACGTCGTTGATCCAGCACGAGATACATACGGGTGACGCCGCCCCTATTAAGCAGAAGTACGTTGCTTGATGCCGAACTTGATAAAATGTTAAAAAATAATGTGGGTGAGCCTTCGTCATCTCCATGGAATTCTCCTGTGACTATGGTACCTAAGTCGAATGGCGAAATGCGCTTATGTTTAGATAGTCGTCGCCTTAACGCTGTATCAAAAACTGACGCGTATCCCCTCCCATACATAAACTACATCATTGATAATTTACGCGATGCTAAGTATTTAACTTCTTTGGATCTTAGTGCTGCTTACCATCAAATACCTCTACACCCAGACGCGAAGGAGAAGACAGCTTTTACTGTCCCGCGTCGCGGACTTTTTCATTACAATGTTATGTGTTTCGGTTTGGTCGGTGCGTCAGCTACCATGCAGCGATTGATGGACAGCCTGTTCTCGGAAGAGTTTGATAATAAGGTCTTTGCCTATGTCGATGACATCGTCATCTGTACGTCCTCTTTTGACGAGCACGTACAAATACTTAAACGTGTCTTTGAGAAGTTGAAGCATGCTAACCTGACTATCAAGATGAAGAAATCTCAGTTCTGTCGGAGTGAGTTGAGGTATTTAGGTTATGTCGTTGATCGTTTCGGTTTGAGAACGGACCCGTCTAAGGTTGAAGTTATTATGAATTTTCCTACTCCTAAGGATCCGAAGGAATTGAAACGTTTCTTAGGTATGGCTGATTGGTACCGATGTTTCATTGAAAACTTTTCTCAGGTAGCTCGTCCCTTAACCCGCCTTACGAGTAAAAAGGTTCCTTTTGTATGGTCGAATGAAGCTAATGAGTCTTTTAACACTTTGAAGTCTGCTCTTATATCCGCACCTATCTTGAAGTGTCCTGATTTCAGCAAACCCTTCTATATTCACACGGACGCAAGCTCGTTTGCTATTGGTGGAATCTTGACACAGCGCGAAGCCGAGGTAGACCATCCTATCGCGTACTGCAGCAGAACCCTGAGCGCACAAGAGGTTGTTATACGGCTACGGAACGAGAGCTCTTGGCGGTCATATACGCTCTCGAGCAATACCGTTCTTATGTCGAAGGTTCCAAGTGCTATATAGTTACTGACCATGCCTCGCTTCAGTGGTTCTACAAATTGAAAAATCCGATGGGAAGGCTAAATCGGTGGGCATGTCGCTTAAGTCAGTTCGATTTTGAAATTATCCATAGAAAGGGGAAGGAACACATTTTACCAGACACTTTATCTCGAATCAAGGTTGACTCTATATCATTTGACCCTCAGGTAATTCAAGATCCTTGGTATACGAAGCTCTTAAAGGATTGTAGTGATAATCCACGTTTATTTCCCAACTTCACGGTAAAGGATGACAAGTTATTTCGTTTATCTAAAAATAAATACAATTTAACATCTCAATTTGAATGGAAGTTGGTCGTGCCTGCGGATCATCGCGACGAAATCTTAACGAAGTACCACGACGAGCCGGTCTCTGGACACTTTGGAGTAACTAAAACTCATAAACGTATTAGTGCTGTATATTTTTGGCCAAACCTATACCGTGACGTTGAGAAGTACGTCGGATCCTGCGAGGTTTTCAAATGTTATAAACCTAGTAACGTTGCCAGGGCAGGTTTGATGGGTAATCCACGCGTCGTCACGCGTCCATGGGAAGCCATTTCTTGTGACATTATGGGGCCGTTCCCACCTTCATACGCTACGCGGAATCAGTATCTCTTTGTATGTTCTGATTACTTTAGTAAGTACGCTCTTTTGTTTCCTCTGCGTAGTGTAACGGCGAAAGCCATAGTTAAATTTGGAGAAAGGTGTCTTCCTACTACATGGCGTGTGTAAATTTATATACATATATAACGGACCTCAGTTTTTTTTCGAAGGAGTTCAGGGATTTGCTCTCTAATTATGGTGTCCCTAACGTCTTCTATAACCCTCGTTATCATCCTCAGACCAATCAAACGGAGCGTGTCAATCGCGACATAGTGCGAGCCATTAGCGGCCTTTACACGTAGAGTTCGGACCGCGGGAAACGCCACGCGCCGTTCCAATCTTCGTTCCGAACCGTACGTGTAAATGCAACGCGGCGCGTGGCGGTTGGCAAATCTATCCTTGGAGCGGCGCGAGCGCATATCGCTACAGTTCGGAGCGCGCATCTCGTGTCAACGTGTAAAAGAGCATGGCGGTTTGGCGCGCGGAAGCAATTCGTCCCTTTACTTTCTCAACCTCGTATCGGATCGAATAGTTAGGCAGGAAAGTAGTCTTTATTCTATAGAAAACATGAGTGCTTTTCCTGTCGAACTATTCGATCGGATACGAGGTTGAGAAAGTAAAGGAACGAATTGCACGGCACAGTTTGGACTGCGCATCTGGACTGCGGTCCGAACCGCAGATAAAACCGTCGGTCAATCCGCCGGTTTGGACCGCGCATCAAACTGTCAAGACTTTATTACGACCAAATGTGACCACGGTTTTAACCGCGGTTCGATCTGTGCTTTCTGCCGGCCCGCGGTCTGAACTGTCCGTGTAAACGCTATTCCAGAGATCGGAGCGCGGTTTGGACTGGCGCGTGGAATGTGATCACAACAAAAAAGTTTTCCTTAAGACGTAATAAAAATGGATTCCCGTTTAGTAGCGTAGAAGGTCACGTGGCACGAGCGGCGTTGGTGTCAAAAGATTTGTCGCCTTCGTCATTGATGTATTCGAGGCTTTGAAATTATGGTTTGAATATTCGTCCAATTATCGTATTCGAATAATACGAATACCTACTTCGATTTTCAATATTACCGAACATATTTTCGAATAATTCGAATATATTTGAAAATAAAACAAAGTAATGATTCTAAGTTGTATAATTGTAAAATACGTAGATAATGTAAAATTAAAATATAATGACCTATCAATTAAAAAAAAACATTTATGGTATATTCTACAAATAAAAATATATTACTTTGGATAATAACAACTTTTGAAATAAAATATACAATTTAATAAGCCAAATATCACAGCACACAGCTGCACAGTTACAATATAAATTTACTTTTTAATACAGTTGCTCAAAAAGTGGTACTTTTCGTAGCTGTATATCGTGCGGAAAGTTGGTTTTAGCGAACTAGTGCGTTTTACTTTTCCATTTTTTTTAAATTATAATAAGCCATATATCCAACCAAAGAGTTTGCATGTTTAAATGAAGTATCAGGAGCGCGGAGGTAATTAGGAGGCTAGCACGGAGCGGCGCAGGCGGCGGGCTGGCGCGCCCGACACAGGTCGGATGACTGTAGGTTAGGTAGGTACTTGTAATGTTTATGCACTCCTAGTATTTGACGTTGTAATTTTTGTTTTAATAATTTTATTAAAATTTAAGTAATTTCAGACAGAGTGTGCACACGTTAAGCTCACTTCAGAGGTCCTGGGGGAAGAGAACGGATAAACAGATTCACAGATACCCACATACACACATACACACGTACACAGATACACATTTTTTCATTGTTTATTATTAGTTACAATAAAAACAAATCAATAATGAGTACTCGTTCCGTAAAGAAATTACTAACTATTAACTTTTTGGCAATCAACAAATTCAAACTATACTCGGCGGCCAATCTAACCGCCCACTCTACATACATGTTTGTAAGGTGAGGTGAGAGAGAGAGAGGGCGGTTATATTTGCCGCTGATTAATAATTTTACTATTTAAAAACCACCACACCACAAAGAACATGAATGAACTAATCCTCAAGCGGCTAATGGTTGGCTAAGCTTTTAGGGTTTTTGTTTATCTCTGTTATAGTACATTACTGCAAAGACCAGTAAGTGAGCCTTCCTGGACGAGTATGAGGTAAAAGCCCGAGCCGGCAGGCAAAAATTCCAAAAATATTATTTGAAATAATATGATATATTATGGAATTTAAATACTTACTTACTGGACACTTACTGATTCCAAATTCGAAATTCCTCAATTTTACTGGACTCTTTTGATAGTTGTCCAGGAACTTCAACTTACCGGCTCCTATTTACTGGTGTTATGGCAAGATTACATAGCATTTTTGAGTAAATAATAATTACGTAGCAGGTAGCGGGAGTCGCTAGCTCGCTAGCTCGCTACCCCTTTTACCAATTACAGTACGGTATTTAGTTCGTTTAAGAAAGTTTGATTTTGGCTAGGATAAAGAAAAATAGGTAATATAATGTTTGTCTTAGATTTGCAGTTAGTTTTAAATTTAAATCTATAAATAAAATAAAATTAATAAATATCAGGGGACAATGTCACACCAATTGACCTAGTCCCAAAATAAGCTCTAGGCTTGTACTACAACACCAGACCAGACAACGATATAATACTTATATATAAATATATACTTAAATACATACATAACATTGTGTAATAAATAAATAAATAAATAAATAACATCCATGACTCAGGAACAAATATTCGCGCTCATAACACAAATATCTGCCCTTACCGGGATTCGAACCCAGAACCGCTAGCTTCATAGGCAGGGTCACTACCAACTAAGCCAAGGCGTCTAATCTAATCTATTTCCACGGAATTGTTAATTTGGAGGGTAATCATTAATCACCATACAAACCAGTCGGGTCACAATCCCGAAAATATCCCTTACGCTTATTAACATAAGGTATAATCTCAATCTCCCAAACCAGCTCACAGATCTAACCGCGTTCCAAACCGTGGTTACATTTGATCGTAATAAAATCTTGACGGTTTTATGCGCAGTCCAACAATCTCCATACCAGCTCACAGATCTAACCGCGTTCCAAACCGTGGTTACATTTTGATCGTAATAAGTCTTGACGGTTTTATGCGCGGTCCAAACCGGCGGATGGACCGACGGTTTTATCTGCGGATCGGAACGCAGTCCAGATGCGCAATCCAAACTGTGCCGTGTAAAGGCCGCTAATGCCTCTTACGTGCGGTTTGGATCATCGGAAATGGGATCAGAACATTCCTGAGATACAATGTGCTCTTAATACCGCAGTTCACGAAGATACAAAGTTCACGCCGTTTTATTTGACCCATGGTAGAGAAATGATAACGGATGGTTCTCTTTATAATATTGAGGAGCCGGTAGATCCCTCGACGGTTAAGATAAACGTGGAACCATTTTCTTCTAAACTTCCTAAGCTGAACGATATATATAAATCGGTTCAAGGCCATTTAAAAAAGGCTTATAATCATAATGTAAAGTATTATAATTTACGGAAACGAGCAATTCAATTTGAGGAGTGCCAAATTATTTATAAACGTTGTTTTCCTCTGTCGAACGCTTCTAAATACTTTAGTGCTAAACTTTCTCCCAAATATGAAAAATGTTTTATTGATAAAAAACATTCACCGTTGGTATATTTGTTAAAGTCTCTTAACGGTAAACCCGTAGGGCGGTTTCATATTAAGAATTTGCTAGAACGCGGAGATTCTGAACCTCCAGGGGTACAACCCTTAAATTAATATAGATTTGTTAGGTTAGGATGGGTCCATGGCCGATTCTGTGAGCTAGTGGACTCATTATCAATATTAATCCTTAAGTTTGATGTTAAGTATGGTTGTTAGGTATAGGAAATCTATGTTTATTTATTAAGTAGGTGGTTAGTTGGATAATTTTCACTATGTACGAAACGCATAGTAATGTCCGGACTTGCTGAGATTTTTGGCGTTGGTAGAATATTTGTCCTGACCGTTGGCTCTTATAAAGGATTGTATTACTGGAATGAAAGCATGTTGAAGTAGAGTGGAGTAGGCTAAGTTTTTAATCTTAAGTAACCAAGGATGCGCATCCATTTAATTTTAGTCGTGCTGTCGTGTTTTTTCAGTAGTAGGCTAAGGCATGTAGAAATAAGTTATACATTTTTACTATTTAGTTGTAGGATTTCTTCCGTTTATGCCTTAGGTGCAATCGGTTCGAGATAAAACTATTTTAAAGGTTTTATCTTTTCTTTCCATAGTTTTTGAGAAAAGGACATTCTGGGTACAGAGTGCGTCCTATTTCCATTTCTTTTAATTTCTTTATACTGGTTTCAGTTGAGATTTTCCTCTACAAGTTTAGGTTGAAATTGGTATTTTATAGTTTCAACACTTGGTTTTAAATAGTTTCACTATAAGTGACCGCCCTTAATTAATAAGGTCACTTCCACAGTTCTTATAAGTGGTAGTTTAATCATTTAAATAGTTAAATCATTTAAATAGTTTTACTTAGGTGTTCCATTAATTAATAAGATTTCTTCGACGGTTCTTATAAGTGGTAGATTAATCAATACACTTAAGCCGCTTAAGAGGTTGGTAGTGTGTCACACCCCTCATTATATATGCAGTTTCTTTTGTAGAGCTGTAATTCCGCGGATGTTTCTCTCAGTTGAGGTTGTTGTGTACCTGAACAGACCCTAAGTTTAGTACACCTTTGATTTTTCGGATTGATCAGCAGCGTTTGTTTGGAAATAGAGCCAACAAACTCTAATTTAGGTTTAGAGCGTTCGGTTGGAGGCAGAGCCAATCGACACTTAGACAATAGTTTATAAGTACACTTTAGCAAGTAGTAGAGATAGATTTGTTCTCTTAGGTTCTTTTCGAAAGAATGTGTGTTTATGCGTAGTAGGCTCGAGATTGGCAACCACGTTTCACGCTAGTGGCCCAGGATCGGGCCTATGATTTAACGGATTTCCCCCCATTAAGGCGAAGTCCACTGTATGAGCAAGAAGTAGAGTTAGAATTTATTCTCTTATGTTCTTTTCGGAAGAATATTGTATTTATGCGTAGTAGGTTCGAGACTGGCAACCACGTTTCACGCTAGTGGCCCAGGATCGGGCCTATGATTTAACGGATTTCCCCATTAAGGCGAAATCCACTGTACGAGCAAGTAATAGAGTTAGGATTAAATCTCTTATGTTCTTTTCGGAAGAAAATTGTGTTTATGCGTAGTAGGTTCGAGACTGGCAACCACGTTTCACGCTAGTGGCCCAGGTTTGGGCCTATGATTTAACTGGTTTCCCCTTTTAAGGCGAAGTCCCATTTCAAGAGCAAGTAGTAAAGTTAGAATTTGTTCTCTTACTTTCTTTGGTAGAATGTTTTGTGTTTCGTTTTAAATTTCAGATGACTTCCCCTGCGGGCGAAGGCGGCCTCTCCCTTGAGTATTTTCGTTTACTTGATGGTGTAGAATAATTTTATTTCAGAAGCTTGCGATTCTGATATAAAATTATTTCCCCAACTAAGCCGGTACTGTAACACCCCTTTTTTTATTTATTGGCTAAGCCTTTTCATACAGCAACACTACCGCTTATGGGCTTCAAAATCGAGTCGAATACAACTAGTTCTGTCCTTTTCTCTCGCTTTGGATGTGAATGGAGAAGGAGTGGGACGGAGTCCTTCAATACTTCGGTCAAGCGTGAGCATGCGTTACGTTTCACTGCTCCTGCGCTTTGGCATATGGACGAAGGCCCGGATCATTCGATACTTTTCGGCATGTAAAATTATATTGTTTCAGGATCCATGAAGTATCTTTAGAATTATCTTTTGGATTGTTTTAGGTTGGTTTTGATTTCTAAATTGTTAAAACAGTGGACGAGCAATGCCGGCGTTTAAGAGTGAAACGAGTCCCGTGTCTATTGCCGCATCATCTAGGTTCGCTCTATTCTCTCTGATTTGGATTTCGCTTGTGGAAAGAGCAGCCATTGCCTTTTCATATTAAATTTAATAACCTTTACAAATGGATACTTAGCGGTGAGTTGCGGTGTTTATATGATGCGTCTTTCCATCGTGCCCAAGTGGGATTTGTTTTTATGTCCATTTACATTTTGTTTCAGGCAAGTTATACGATGACAATTTAATGCGTCGTGGCAGTACTAAATATCTGCGTGCCATTAAATAAACGGGAAATAAACGTCCTTTATACTAACAGGATAATAAACCGTAAGTAATTCTCGCGCCCCACACTGTTAAAGGTGCATTTTTCCTAGACTTGTCGATTCACCTACCAACTCTTTTGTTATAGCGTAACGCAGCCTACCGAATCCCAAGCGCTGACTCCTGCCTTCTTCTAGCTTCAGTGCCGTATATTTGTGCCTGTGCGTATCTGTTGTGTCAAATGTCATATCAATTATAATGTTTGTTTGCATTGATTTATCTTAAGTTATTTAGTGTTTTAACAAATACTGTTAAGTGTTATTGTTTGTTAAGTGAACTATTAGTGCTTACGTGTGGTAATATCAAGTATTACTGTTCATTAGGACGTTAACTCATCATCATCATAAACTCACGCCTTCATTCCCAAAGTGGGGTAGGCAGAGCCACATCCTCACCAACAACTCCAAAAACTTGTTGATAATTCTGTGACCACATTTTGCACAACCAGGCTAAGATGTTATCCAGTGTATTAGTGACAGGTTGCAAACCCTTCGCCTAACAACACTACACAGCCTTTAGTCCCTTAGTCGTCTCTTACGACATCCACGGGAAGACATGGAGTGGCAACATTCTAAACCCGGCACCACACGGTATAGGACGGTATAGGACGTTAACTAATAGGTATTAATAGATCGCCGGTATCAGTGTTTGTAGATAAACTAACATTAGTGTAGTCATTCTTTCATCATAAATCGGTGATCAACTAGCTTGTAATTAAATTGTAAGTGTGTATTGAGTATTCAAAATGTCCGTGCGAAAGGCTCGAACGCAATTCAGTTCTAAATATCAAATGTTGCTTGATTTCTCAGCAACAATAAGTGACACAACAAGATCAATTGCCGCCGCAGTCACTAGGCGACATTTTAATCAATATTATATTTTGTTTGTTGAAGCCTATGAGTATGGTGGGGGCCAGTGATGAAGTGTCCGAGGAGGACATGGCATTCATATAGGGTTAAGTTTACTGAAGTAAATAGGTTGCTACTGAAAATTGAGGAGCTCTGTGAAACTGACGCGTCGACTTCGTCTCGCACAAAGCTGCCTTCACAAACAATAGCAAAGTTGCCGGCTATTGAGTTGCCTAAGTTTTCAGGTAACTTAATGGAGTGGGTTTCATTCTTTGATCTTTTTCAATCCCTCGTTCACGATAAGGATATGTCGGATGCTGAGCGACATTACTATTTAAGGTCATCACTTTCAGGTGAAGCGCTTCATATTGTACGTCAGTTACCGGTGGATGACAAAAATTATTCCGTCGCCATTAACTTGTTAAAATCTAGGTATCAAAATACTAGATTGCTGCTTGATGCTTACATCAGCAGGATCATCAACTTGCCTATGATCATGTCAATTGGTCAGCTGCGCTCAGAGTTTTCTGATCCTCTTCAGGAGGCAATGCAGGCTTTAGAAAAACTAAAGCAACCTGTCAAGGAGTGGTCATACTTTGTGCTATACTTATGTTTGCAGAAGCTACCTATCAAGTTGCGCTCATTGTTTGAGGAGCGCTATGGCAAGGGTCCGGACACCCTGCCCACCATCACACAACTGCTGGAGTTGTTGGATGAGCAGTGCCGACTGCAACTGTCAGTTGCATCGGAGCCGGAGCCTGTCAGAAAACCACAACGTGTGTCACCACCACCTGTGCGTTCATCAGCACAGCGGCCCCCTCAACACCGAGTGGCGTCTGGCAAGACTCATCAGTACAATCAGGTGATGTCATCATCGACCGACCAAGGATCATCATCAGCTCGTCAGGTGAGGCCTCCATGCTCTTATTGTAGTGTCCAGGGACACACACTGTATAGATGCTCCCGCTTTCAACAACTGTCACGGTCTAACCGCCGGTCATGGGCGATTAAGACAGGTCATTGTTATAGATGCTTGAGGAAGCACTATGCCAATGAGTGCACTCACACGAACTGGTGTTCTCATTGTGGGTCCCCAGCGCATAATTCATTGATTTGCAATGCCGATGCGAACACCAGTGCTCATCAGCAGCCGCATCAACCTGCCGCTCGTGTGGTCACGCGGCATGCAGGCGGTCGAGACACGCCAACTTCTACAAACGCGCATCATGTCTCACCAGTGCATGGCCCATCATCAGCAGTTCCCTATCAAGGGGCACCCCCTGTGCAGTCTATGGCGCATCATCAGCCTAAACCACCAATTGGTGCCAGAGCACATCATGCTCAAATAAAGACTATGAGATAAGGTCACTGTTGGCGCATCTCAGGGTCCATCACTCCCTGTAACCATCTGCCCTACTGCAATGGTTATGGTCAGGTCAGGTGATGGTACATACGTCAAGGTCAGGGCACTGTTGGATACAGGAGCCGCTGTTTCAATCATCAAACAATCATTAGTTCATAATTTAAATTTGCACCAACAGTGTAACAGTAATTCACTTTATGGTATAGGCCATGAACCGGTTAATACACCCGGCACTATAGTCAAACTGGTTATCAAACCTGTAGGTACTCAATTACCTGTTGTAGGTACCATGGCAATGATAATGTACACATTAACAGGAAATATTCCTTCATGTGACGTTCAATTTAAAGGTCAATTATTATCATCAAATATCATACTTGCCGATAGCAATTTTCATAAATTCAGAGATGTTGATATCATATTAGGTACAGATATACTTAATTATGTGCTAGATGGTTCTAAGATACCCACAAATATTCCAGGGATAACAGCTTACGGATCATACTTTGGTCACGTCATCATGGGCGCAGTGCCTACGCCACGGTCACCATCGACGGTCGCGGCGCCGCCACAGTCAGCCGGTACTTCAGTCGAAGACTATGGACTTCATGCAGTCAAGCTGGAGGAAGTATTGGAGAGGTTTTGGAAGGTGGAGGAGCCCCCTTCAAAGCCAGCTGTTCATCCGGATCACTTGGAATGTGAAAGGTTGTATGAATCCACTACTCAGCGTACACCAGATGGCAAGTACATTGTTAGGTTACCACTAATGTCAACAAGACCGCCATTGGGTGAATCAAAGACCCTAGCTATTCAAAGGTTGCGATCTTTAGAAAGAAAGATGGCCAGAAATTCAGTATTTGCTGGTAAATACAAAGAGTTCATGAAGGAGTATGAAACTCTTGGTCATATGTCAAAATCAAATTTTCAGTTCGATTCAGAACATTTTATAATACCTCATCATGGTATATTCAAGAAGGGTACGGAAAAGATCCGTGTAGTGTTTGATGGAAGTGGACGTACGTCCACGGGCCCATCTCTTAATCAATGCCTTCATACAGGCCAACCACTTCATAACGATATTACAAAAATATTGTTGAATTTCAGACGACATCAAATAGTCTTCACGACCGACATCAAGCAGATGTTCAGAATGACCTGGATACACCCTGAAGACAGGAGGTATCAGCTCATCTTGTGGCGAGAGGAGCCGTCTGAACCAATTCAGGTATACGAGTTAAATACTAATACCTACGGACTAAGGTCAAGTCCATTCGTTTCAATCCGGACGTTATTACGTCTAGCCGATGATTGGGAGGCTGATCATCACGAATCACTAGCTTCAGACGTCATCAGACGAGATATCTTCGTCGACGATATTCTCACGGGTGCGGACTCACTGTCAGATGCGCAACAATTAAAATCGGAACTCACCGCGCTTATGGAAAGCGCCGGATACGAGCTTCGGAAATGGTCATCGAATTGCGGTAAACTACTACAAGATTTGCCGCAGGAACACTGCGAAACACCACGACAATTTGATACTGACGATAAAACCTTCATTAAAGTATTAGGTATACAATGGGATCCAATATCAGACTCAATGTCGTATCAAATCAATGTACCATTGGGTCAACCAATCACTAAACGTCATGTCCTCAGTACTATAGCACGTCTATATGACCCGTGTGGTTATTGTGCGCCTATTGTGTTCAGATTCAAAGTGTTCCTACAGTCACTATTTTCAGACGGATTGTGGTGGGATGAACCCGTCAGTCAAAATCAATGTCATCAATGTCATCAGTGGGACGAACTTATTCAGGATTTAAACTATTTATCAAATTTGCAGATCCCTAGATGTGTTGCACTACCACAGGCTGTATCATATTCACTTCATGGATTCGGAAACGCCTCGGAGGCCGGATTTGCTACGAGCGTCTACCTGAGGACAGTGGATAAGTCTGGGAGCGTCATGGTACGTTTGCTTTTGGCTAAATCACGAGTAGCTTCTAAGAAATCACGACAAACGATACCAAAGCTAGAGCTCAGCGCCGCACATCTAGTGTAAAAGCTATTAAATCACGTAGCCGAGTCATATGAGCATTCCGTTCATTTTGACAGCATTAATGCTTGGTCAGACAGCACCATCGTGTTGTCGTGGTTAAATACGAAACCTCACATGCTGCAAACATTCGAATGCAACCGAGTACAGGATATTCAAACCTCCAAACGTGTCATGACATGGCGCCATATTAGGTCCGAATTAAATCCCGCAGATGTCGCTTCAAGGGGTCTGTCAGCTAAAGAACTACTTGGATTTAATTTATGGTGGTCACCAGACTGGTTACTGAGGGAACAGTCACAATGGCCTTCACTGCCAGTCATAATGCCTCATGACTTACCTGGATTTAAAAAATTAGTCCATTTTGTTACCCCTGTCGAGCCATGGGAGGACACGCTATTGTCACGCGTTAGTTCATTCAGTACACTAATCAATGTTACATCATTTGTACTCAGATTTTGCCGGAATGCCAGATTACCAAAGGAAAAACGGAATCTTACGTCATCATTATCACTAGACGAGACTCGTGAGGCTACAAAACATTGGATTAGGAAAATTCAACTCGATTCATATAAGGATGAAATTGTACTAATCAAGCAAGGAAAATTGGTCTGTAAATCACTACAGAAATTAAGTGTATTCGTGGATGACGAACACTTTATCAGAGTCGGCGGACGACTCCGCAAATCATCATTGCCTTACGGAGCAAGGCATCCATATCTGATACCTAAGGATCATAGGTGGGGTCAACTACTCATCGAATATTATCACAAGGCATACTGTCACGCTGCGACAAACGCGCTCATGTCCATACTCAGGCGAGAGTATTGGATAACTTCAGCCAGGCGACAAGTGTCTAGGGTTATTCGAAACTGCTTAACTTGTTTCAGATTTAATGCTTCATCGCTGCCACCTTTCATGGCAGACCTGCCCGCTGATAGAGTCACAGCCGCACGACCATTTTCAGGCGTAGCGACTGACTTTGCTGGGCCGTTCTTAGTCAAAAGCAGTTTATTAAGAAACGCTAAATCACTCAAGGCTTACCTGTGTGTCTTTGTATGTTTAGGTAGAAAAGCTGTTCATTTGGAGGTTGTCTCTGCGCTGAGCGTCGAGGCCTTCATTGCAGCATTCACCAGGTTTGTCAGCCGTCGCGGGCTGCCTTCGCTAATCAGATCGGACCGAGGTACAAATTTCATTGGTTCTAACAACTACCTTAGGGAGATTAATCAGTTCTTGTTGGACAACGAGATAATCCTCAAAGAGGAATTCAGAAAACAGAGTATTCGCTAGGAGTTCAATCCTCCTGCATCGCCCCACATGGGGGGCCTATTCGAGGCTGCCGTCAAGAGCGCCAAAAATCTCCTTAAGAGAGAGGTTGGCGATACCATTTTGACATTCGAAGAGTTATCGACTCTATTTTCTAAAATAGAGTCGATACTTAATTCCAGGCCACTAGTATCCATGTCGGAGGACCCTTGCGATCTCGAAGTCCTTTCACCCGGCCATTTCATCATTGGTCAACCCCTAGTAGCCTTGCCAGAATCTCACTGGAAGGACACTAAAATGTCGCGATTATCACGCTTTCAAGTCATTCAGAAAATGTATCAGTCCATTTGGTCACGATGGCATATTGAATATCTCAATACACTACAGTCACGTAATAAATAGTATAGTCATACTAACAACATAGAGCTCAATGATTTAGTGCTTGTTATTGATGAAAACTCAACGCCCCTTCAGTGGCAAAGAGGTAGAGTTATAGAATTGTTCAAAGGTTCAGATAATGTTGTTAGGTCAGTTAAACTCAAGACTCAATCTGGTGAGCTTGTAAGACCAGTGGTCAAGTTATGTAAACTACCTATGGAGGGTAACTTAAATTAACCATTTATGTGTCTGTTCATATAGTGTTAAACCTGTGTACTTTTTAAGTATTCTGTATGTCTGTTTAGCTATAGTGTTTCAACTTATGTTAAACTATGTTCATGTCTCAATATCATGTATCACTATACTATAAGTAGAGTTCATTAGGGACTTCAAGTGTTCAGTTCATTTTTCCCCTGGCGGCCCAGGAAATGTTCATGCAAATTCACATGTTTTAAATTTATTTGTATGATTGTGTATGCACATAGGTTGTGCTGTGTGTAGCCGCCTTATGACCATAGACATAGACCTAATCTAGTTAGATATAGACTCAGAGCTGTCAACGCTTAGAGGTTAGATCACTTTCACTTCACTTCGATTTCTGTTCAAATCCTGTCAACGGATAACGTGCTTTTTATTTAGTCTAATTGTATTTTGTTGTACTGTTTAACTTGGATTAAATACTAGTAGAAAAGCACCAGTGTTCACATTTCAACGTCATCACCACAATCCCTAGGAGCCTGCACGATTCGAACCCGCGCCAGACTCCGGGGACAGACCTTCATCATTTCATCAACCACCACGAGATCGGTAATACAACCCAGCCGCCAGGATCAGGCGGCTACTATTATCGTACACAGGTCATGGCAAAAAAGCGTTCAGTAAATAACATCGACAGCTTTTTTGAACGTCCCAAGAAGACAACTAAAGTATTGAAGCGCTCTTCCAATGTCAGTCAAAGTTCTCCTGACGGGGTGGGCTATATATCAACCGGACAAGACGACGAGGCATACGCTTCTCACTTGATTAAATTTGAGATAGTTGATTTGCAAAAAATTAAAAACATTTCGCCCACTGAGCACTGGAAACACGCAGATGTGAGATTAAAATTCTTCGCGTCTTCTGAAGAAGACATTCAGCTCCAAACTACACGTGATGGTATATTTAACATCACGAAGCAAGTAGCTTCTAAAGACAGTTGTATGAAATATTTTATTGACAATAAGAAACAGTGATAAAAAGTGTTTGTTTAGGTTAAACAAAAGCTTGTTATTGTATTATATGTAAAAACCTTACCTGTTAAGAATTCATGACCTTTTCCGGTCTAAACAATTATCTTTTCTTTGTAAAATTAAATTGTGCGAAATACTTTATTGACTATAAGACGCAGTGATAAAAAGTGTTTGTGTAGATTGAAAAAAAGGTTATTATTGTATTACATGTAAAAATAAAAATCATATTTTAGTTCACATATTCTCTTATTTCACAAAAAATGTCAAAAAAAACAAACTCACTAAATCTTTCATAGTCTTTTCATGAAATTTAAAATACAAATATGCTAAACAATATTCCCCACAAACTGAGGTAAAATGGTTTTTAAGTGGTTTATAGTTATAAAACCAACGCTTTGTATTCCTTCAAAGGAGTCAAAGTCCCCTATGAAATTAATGTCAATATGTGTAGCACCCAGTGGGAGACCGGTTTCGAGTCTGGGTCTAAATTACTTACAATAAAGACAGGAAGATTAATCCAAATAGGAATTTTGTCAGCAGCAAAAACGTTTAATTCAAACGAAGGGCTGATTTTTTTCATACAAAATTGAATTTCATTTGTATCCATATTTAATAAAAAATCATGAATAACTTAATGATGTTGCCAACAATGACTACAATGAAATGGATGGAAACATTGTATTTATGTGTTTACTAACTATTGTAATCTACAGATATATCACGATTTTTGTTTATTTCAATAACGTTATCAAATTTTGCAAACACAATACAATTAATGGTGCAGGGTAGAGCAACATCAAAGCGAATTTCTAAGCGAACACTTCCATGCCTGACAAGATTCCAGTGTGAAGTTGAATTTGCAGATAAATCAGGGGTTAAATCAAAACATAACAAACATTAACATGCTCCATAATCCGTTCTGCTTATAGCATTACCTTTGTTGTGAAAATGAATACCAGTTCCGGAAAATAAAGTGTGATATGATGATGCTATTAACCCAGAACCAGAACCAAATGATGGTTGTAATGTTTTAGAAGGAATTTCATGACCATCGACATATAAAGTAAACGAATTCATATTATAGAGTTGAAAATTAAATGGATTCATAGCTAAATTGCCATTAAACCCTGAATTTGATACAAAACCAATAATACATCTTTTAGGAATTTGCCCGAGAAATATATTATCCAATATTTTACCCTGTATCCCCGACGGTAATGTAAGAACCTTAACTTCTGCTCTTGTGATAGGATATTTTGCAGTTGTTGTTGCCAATACTTTTTGATGTGCTAACAAAACGCTAGGATTAATTCGTGCCCTTTTTATAATGAGGCTGGCATCCATTATTTGAACTTTTTTTTTTTTATCTTGGTGACAAATTAGATTAAATGATTACTTGGACCGTGCTAACTTAATACGTATTTCGACACCATTTATTAAAAATTTATCTTGGTTGAATATGTCTGCATGTAAATGCCCCATCATTTCCACTTCCTTACTCTGTTTTACAAATTCTAGTCTTTTGCGAAACCCTTTGTTATTTGCATCAATAGTATCAATATGATTTGCAGTATCTGCATACCACAATCCACAAGTAAGATGAGTTTCTTTGGCCGCTGGTCCACAATTTAGAAGATTTTCCACATAAGCACGGTAAGCATATGTATTGTTTGGGGGTGATATGAGTTTTTTGATTTAAATATACATCTAGTTGACTGAAAAGGGAATGTAACCAGTTATTGACGGGTGCAACCAGGGTATCTGGTTTTAATTTTGTACCATCCTGATTCAATATTTTAGCATTAATATGTAACATTCTGTGGGATACATCAACATAGTCATTTCCTGATCCAGGAACTTGAAATTCGATGGGAGCGTCATCACTTAAAGATGAAATTGGTTTGTATTGAACCTGTAATATTATAATATTTATAACCAATGGTATCGAAGTGAAAGACCATTGATTATAAATATTTTTTTTGAAAAGATATTAAGTTATTTTTTAGAAAGGTTGTTTTAATGCAATAACTACTTAGTGTCCAAATTTATAAAAAGGAAAAGTAAATATCGAGCGCCAGGACACTAGTTGAAAGAAAAATTAAGAAAATTTATAAAAAAGTACCTCGGATCCTCAGCGGAGGATTGTCCTTTTAATCTCAAAGGAGGGAGTGAATTAAATAAAAAAAAAAAGATAGTTTTTCTCAAAGTCTTGCTTCTATTTGAAATCCTTTTTTTAAATAAACAAGTGTAAACATCAGGTGTTAAGTTTACTTAATTTAAGTTACCTTATTCTACTCAAATACCTAAATAGATCTTAACCATAACATTAAGCATCAAAACAAAAGAAGTCTGTATCCAGATAAGCTGATACGACTCCAAGAAACAACAAATATTCCTTATATAGAACCTTGTCAAGTTAAGTTGGAAAAGAACTTGCAGTAAACCGAATGAAAATTACAGTATGATAGATAGTTCTATACAGGATAAGCCTGTTGAAATCTAAGAAATTAATTAAAAAAGAATTTAAGTTAACTTGGCTAAACCAGTTTTGATAAAATCTTTTAAAAAAAGGTTTAAGTTTTTGAATCCCTAAAACAAGGGAAAAATAAATGAATTTAAAGTTTTAAAGAAAAGAAATAGGTCATTGCATGTAGCGACAGATCCTATGTTAAATTAGTAACCTAATAGCCCATCTAAGAGTCTAGAATTCAACTATTAATTTACTAAAAAGACACAATTTAACGTCTGGTCAAAAGGGACGATGACATTTGGAAGCTACAATAAAAATCTAGGCCTCTGAAAACACTAGAAGGTCCCAGGTAAAGTTATTAACCCAATGGCCCAACTAAGAGTCTAGTATTCAACCATTGGCTTAATAATCTGATACAGTTTAACGTCTGGTCAAAAGGACGGTGAAATTTGGAATCTACAATAGAAAATCTAGGCCTCTGAAAACACTAGAAGGTCCTAGGTAAAGTTATTAACCCAATGGCCCAACTAAGAGTCAAGTATTCAACCATTGGCTTAATAATCTGACACAGTTTAACGTCTGGTCAAAAGGACGGTGAAATTTGAAGTTATCCCCAAAACCTCATGGGAAAGGGGTGCTATTAGTAAGGCAAAACTCTAAAGCCAGAGTGCAAAGCTAAGTTGGTATAGTAATAAATCCTCCCATGAGCATTCAGGAATAATCGAGCAAAATAAAAGAGTAAAAAAACTCTGTTATGAAAAATAACACATATTAAAGCTCTCTTAGAAAGAGGCGAAAAATTAAGTTAAGCAGTTAAAAAAATTAAATACATCCTAGACGTGAAGAATCCAGCCAAAAACATGGTGGCACGCGAACGTAGAGATGGAACGTAACCCTCGGAGAAGCCGATTGGTAGACGCTGTCAAAGCGAGTAGAACCGCATGGAAAAAGCGCTCAGAGAGCTGTGAAAGAAACAAAAGATAGGTTTAGACTTTGTTCTAGATTGGTCTAGACCTATCACCATCAGAGTGAGCCTAAAATTCAAAGAGAAAAACTTACCGCTTTTTCCTTGAAAACTCCCGGCACATATTGGAGAAAACTCGCCGGTCTTTTCTTTAAAAAAAATCAGACACCATCGTGGAAATCCCGAAGGGTCTAACGTCGTATCGAAGTTACCTTAAAAGAGGAGATCGAACAATGAAAAATAACGAATTGTAAAAGCAACAGGTCGCAAATGGCGAGCAAGTTTGAAAACCATTAAATGTTGAAAAAACAACGAAACTTACCAAAATAACAGCGAACACAACCGCTGCTATTAAAATAAGAGTGAATTACACTCAAAGATGTATTAATAACATCATAAATTCAAGCGATTTCACTTGATAGAAAAATATAGGCCTAGCTCAATGCTAGCCTTAGACGGAGAAAAAGAAGCTAACAAAACGGAAATCCTCAACTCGTCGACCTATTGACAATGTTACCAGTTTATTCTATCGTCTTTATTCGAAACGGAACAAAACGTCAAATCCAAAGCAGGTGACCAACATACAACGAGATGAGAAGATCTGTAAAAAAAATCGAGAATACATCGATCAAACCTCGAACGGTTTGAAACCTTACCTTGTTTAATCTGTGACCTTACAAGCTGTCACATCAAAAGCTGTCAAAGAAACCATAATAAAGAAATATGTGAAATAATTTAATGTTTTCAGGTCAAAAAGCAAGAAGACACATGTAAACGTGACGAACACGTTACAAACCCACTGTCCACTTTCAATACTTGTTTGAGTTGATGGAAGGGCAAATATATCTAATTCATATTTTGCACATTCACAAGAATGACTATGTAGGAATGACATTAAGTATTCAGCTTGTAAATATGGGTGTGTAATGTTTTGAATAACAACTATTTTCGAATTTTTATTTTGCATAATACTATTTGCAAAATTTTGATCTGCCGAAATGATTAAATGGTATAAAAACAAAATGCATATAAACGAATTGCATAATTTCAAAAGCAATAATAGTTTAGTAGCATAGTAATGAATCTGCATAACAGACAATCAGTATAATGGTCACTTTGTATAGTATTTAATGCTCATAACGTTCATTTTTAATAAAAACCAACCTCATAATGCTTAAAGAAAATAAACGCCTACAAAAAATGAATAAGAAAAATACAATTTACGAGACAATGCATTCACATCACTTTAGTGAGGGTATGAGTGTATTTTGTTGTCAACGAAGTGGGTGTTTCGATATTATGCATTACTTACTCGTTCATTTGTGTTGCGCTCTCAAGACAACTGTTGTCGTTAAATATGTCTGAGGTTCAATGTAATGTCGTTAAAAGTGTGAGAGGTGGTATAAAGTTGAACATTATTGGGTATACATATACCAAAAATAAGCAAACTGATAATAAATATTACTGGATTTGTGAACTTCGTAACAGCAAACAGTGCAATGCGCGTGCAATAAGTATTGCTGAGGAGGATAACCAGGTTCATAAACTATTAAAACATAATGATTGCCATAACCATGATCCAGACCCAGCAAGACTCGTAATAATGTCAACAATAGACGAATTAAAAACAATCTCTTCTACGTGTACCGATCAAAAACCATGTAAGGTGGTTCAAACTGTGAAAGGCAATTGTGATCAAAGTATCTTATCACAGTTACCATCGACATCGGCGCTACGGCAAGTTGTATATCGCGAGAAGAAGCGGGGTAAACCAGTTTTCCATGAGCCGACGGATATTTACTTCACTATACAACATGATAAATTACAATTAAATGGCAGCAGTTTCGTCCTTGGTGATGTCATGTTTAAGCAAAACAAGAGGATAACTATATTCTCATGCCATGACATGATGACACATTTGGTTAAATCAAGTCTCTGGATTATGGATGGAACGTTCAAAATTGCACCTGTGCAATTTTTACAGTTATATGTTATACATGGTAATATTTTTCAAAATAATAGGCAAACATTTCCCTTATTGTTTGCTTTGTGCACCCACAAAGATAACGACACCTCCTAAGTATACTGAGGCAAGTGTCATTTTTGCGATTTTCGTTTTTTTGCATTTTTATGGCTATAATACTTATATTTACCTCCCACAAAAAATTTCTGCTGAAATTCCTACTACTTTCTGAAATAAAGTGACGTATACAAGTGCAAGTAACACTATTTTGTAAATCGGTACGCTGTATACTGAGTCAAGTCGCTTGCACCACAGTACGCGGGACCGATTCCGTGGAGGGGATGCGTGTGAGTGGTTCAACTGGCAGTTGGCTCAGTGTGCTCGCAAACCATTAATGCGAGCGGACGTTGGCTCAGTATGCTTGCGTCTGTGTCGACGCGATATACGTAATGTACCTACTCCTTTCGATTTTAAGTATATTTATTAGGGTGTTTCATTTTTAAAACTGTAATTTTTAATGAATTCGCTCGCATTCGTGCTCCTAATTTATCGAAAAGACCAGTAATAAAAATTATATTAAGGTTAATTGGTATTTAGAGGATGCACACTTTGACAACTTTTTCAAACAATTTTCATGATTTTGGCAATCCTCCAAAGCCGCAACGGGCAAAAAAAATGGTAATGTTGGTCGATATCATTCGTGTTTGACATAAGTTTCTTTTTTTGGAAAAATTATAAAAAATGAAAATCTGCAACTTATAATGCGGGAAATTTCTGCAATCTCTAAATATTGTCCTTTCAACTTGAAACTGGACATTTTTTTTTAAATATGCCTTTACTTTTTTCCATACTTTTTTCATACTCATACTCATACTCATTTATTTATTGCATTACGTGTATACATGATCTTAAAATATATTTAGTCCAAACATAAACCCTGTAAGGGCGCTGCAATCAAATCAATAAAACTACGTTATTAACCATATTTGAAACATCCTAATATTTATGTTAATACTCAACACTAGTGTTGACTCCCATCAGTCATTTGTTCGTATTTAATGATAATAATACACGTAAAAATGAAGTGGACGAGAGGAAAACAATTATTTGCAATGGTTTTACATTATACGAACCACATGACAGGGAATCGAGTGGTAAGTAATTGTGTTAATTTTATTTTATTACTGCGATAATTTATTTTATTTTATTACACAACGCTTTAATTATTCATTTTATTTTATTATGTGACCACCAGACCGGTGACCCTGCCTACGTACCTAGCGGTCCCTAGTTCGATTCCCGGTATGGGTATTTGTGTGATGAGCTCAAGTTTTTAATTGTTTCTAGTCTTTCTATGTAGCTCTATATAGTGTGTATTTGTCTATATAAGTATGTTTATTTACATAGTACAAGCTTAGTTTGGGACTAGGCCAATTTGTATGAGATTGTCCCCTGATATTTATTTATTTATTTACTTATAATAATTCAGACTTGTTTAAATGTTGATGTCTGTGTGGGTTGTTTGGGTTAGTGTGTTTAGTTAAGGGAATTTAATTTTGGAAATGGTTTTAGTTCAATTAATTGGAAATAAATAACCAATCAAGAGTCATTAGCTTCTGAAACGAGTTCGTAACAAATTGGGTTTATTAAATTTTCTGTTTGTTTATATTTATTAATTTTCAGTGTCCCCGCTACCACCTGGAGCCGATTTTTTACAGAAATATGAAGATCTGAATATCTATGTCAGAGTGAAATAATCCCTGCTCGACGTCACGACTTTTTCAAGACGTTAGTCTCCAAAAGTGGTAACAAGGAAAATTATGTCATTGATTCGATCAGACAAAATAATTAGGTGCCATTATAATATGAAATTTGTGTTTTTTATAATGCCTTAAGTGCAGTCGCAATTTATTATTGATTTTATTGAACCTTAATACGTTCAGAGCTTTATTTTTATTTCTTTTTTAGAAATAAGAAAATAGTTTTAATGACTGTAACAGTATTTTATTTTTACGAGTAGAGTTAATAAAGGTTTTAGAATCATAATTATGAAAATGAATAAGACTGAATCTTGTAAGATACTTAAAATTTAAATATCAAATTAAGTATCCTATTGGTAGCGGTTTGTGAGAAGTAATTTTGTAAGTTTGTTCGTTTGTTTTTATTATAAGTACGTGTCTATTTAAATCTAAGTTCTTTTAATAAAACCTATTTTCTAAAGATATTTAGATCAAGTTCCTAAATTTACATTACTACTAATTGAAGAGGTAAAATTGTTATGTTAGTATCTATTACTTAAAATAATTAAGGCTGGTATAAAAATGTAGGTAACTTTGTAACAAAATAAACCCGTTATTTTACATTATAACAACACGAGTTAAAGCAAATTTTTTAAAGGCAACCCTTATTATTTTTATACATAAGACACGAAAATATTACAAAAGTTTACTGGTTTAATTCACATGACTTTCATTGTATACTGGTAAGTGCTAATTATGCCCAAATAAATAATATTAAGGGGTAGCAGAGCAAAGCGATATATTTTATTTATAAATGACATCACCAATAATCACTTAATTACCTATAAAAATAATAAATAGATGCTAAATTGTAATGATTGCAACAAACGATGTATATTGGATCAAGTGGTAGTTAGCTCAGTATACTATAAATTGAAGCGCACGTAATACGCGTATACTAGTTTATCTGCGCTTTTCTCAAAAACTACCATAGTTATTTGAATTCTATGAATGTAGAAAAAAACGTAGTGCTTTAATTAGGATAAATCTAAAATTTCATTACAATATCTTTAAAGGAAAAAAAGTTAAGCATATATATACCTTTGCACAGCTCTCCTGTAAAATCGTGATTTTGCACTTGCCTCCGTATACTTAGGAGGTGTCGATAAAGCTACGTACAACAAGCTGTTTGACCTAATTAACGAATATTTCACTGAACATAATATTCAGTTATTACTTCAAAATGTTATCATGGACTTTGAAATAGCCACCATTCAAAGTGTGAAGCAACATTTTTATAACATTCCCGTGAATGGATGCTTTTTCCATTTAGGTCAAATCATATACAGATTAATTCAAATGCAGGAAAAGCTATCTTATATGGCACAAATGTGAATTTTTGTATAGAAATGAGATGTTTGTTGGCCTTGGCTTTTTTAACTCCGGACGAAATCATTCTCTACTTCCAAAAATTTCAAGAAACCATCTCACCGGATGCTATAGATATTGTTCAAACATTCAGCAAAAACTACATACTGGGGCATAACAATAAACCTCCGAGATTCCCCCCCTCACTATGGAGTGTCGAAACTCTAAACCAACTTGGTTTACCACGTAGGTACTCAGAACAGTGCAGAATCATGGCACCATAGGATAAATGGCCTTATTGACAAAATTAAGCCCGGATTTTATGCGCTGTCAAATGAATTGCTTATCGAATCTAAGGTAATAATGGGAAATATTGAATGCTTTTGCAATGGCCAGACTACTCCAAAGCAAAAGAAAACAAGTATCAAACAACAAAAAAGGATTGACACTATATTGTCAAATAAAAATCAGTACTCGGAATGTGAATTTTTGCGCGCTATTGCTTTGAATTTGCAATTAAAATAAATAAAAAACTTAATAAAACTTAGATCAATAACTTATTTTTTATTTTCTCCCATATAATTTAATAAATAGTGTAATAGTAACTTGAAAAAAGAACTACGAACAAGTCGACGGAGCTCCGCTGCGCGGAGCTCCTGTTCCGCACAGTTATGGCGCTTCGCGCCTTGACGTAACTCTAACCTAACCTAACCTATAAGTAAAAGCGAGATTGATCTAATTTAGCAGATTGGTTTACATGACCTTGATTTAAACATATTATAATTTATAGTAAGTTATATCACCTGATCATTATTGCAAATGTTTTTATAATTGTTAAAAAATATACTTAATGTATAGTATATCAAATGGCATTATTCCATATGAATGTTATACAAAAGGTTATTATGCTAAATGAGTGTTATATTATGTGACTATTATGCTACAAAAAAATTTACATTTTGTTTTTATACGAGATGTTTGTTATGCATTTCGTAGTTAGTTAAATGAAATTATGCAAAAAGTTTTTATACCGATTGAAGTGCACCCTGTAAATATATCCTCAATACTTTTGTTTTTATTTTTTTTACTTCCTCTTCGTCTCGAAACTTTCAATCAAATGAGCGGTTCCCTTCTTTTAGATGTCATTTTATACCCAGATCCCGACATGAGGGAATCAATTTTTTTATCGGCTTTTCTTTTTAAATTAGCACTTGCCTCCTTGAACCGTGATCTAATCGAACTATCAATAAGGCGTTACATTTACCATATCAGATACCAAACAAACCCCTGCACCTAACGTTTCTTTTCCAATGGTTTTTAAACCACTAGATAACAAAGGGAGCACTGACCTAAATAGCCCTCCCAAAAAACTCCCTATACCATGCCCTCGTTGAAATGGAACTCCTTTATAGACAATTCCTACACCACAGCCGGCTTGATACGAATAATAATGCTGGTAAGCACAAGAGACTGACGATCTGTTATAATTCATTTTACTCGTCGAAGTGTAGCTTCACGCAGAAGCTACCAAATTGGAATGGTACATTAACACCGGTAGTTGTTCTTATATCTATTTCAATAGTATCGAACTCCCTACGTAAAACCGGTACATAGTAAGCAGGTGAGAAAATGTGAGTTTTACTCGTATATGCACCATAAATGAACTTAGTTAGATCTAGTGGTATTATTCTAAGCAATGCTGTTATAACATCCCCAACTACTTGTGGATGAATTATATCGGTGTAAACAAATATTTGCGGTGGTAAACCTAAATATAAATTGGCAGGGTTTTTTCCATATGTAATTTGATTCAAATTTGATCTCGGCTTGAAACCCAGCTAGAGACTTAGTATCGGGATTGTTATGATAGAGGTTATTTCATTATTTGTTGTTGTTACTCCAACCATTGTTGTCAATGTGTCATACCTAAATTTGACATTATTTTTCAGTTGTGGGTTCTCATTAAATGCTTGAAGGAAATTATCAATATTATCGTATGTAGTGGCTTGTATATGAGTTTTTATATCAACAACTTTCGTTGACTTGTTGGCGGGTGATACCACCTTTTTCTTTATATAAATTATATTTTAATGATCTCGTCCATTATACATGGAACACGGGTATTGAAATTCCACTAATCCAACTACCCACTCCCCTTCTAATTTAATGTTCTTAGGTAATTTAGTTAGAAAATGTGCAGTCGTATTGTACGTATAGTAATCCGTTGAACTGTTGCTTAACAAAGTTAAATAAAAACTATTTTCATTCATATTTTTTTCAAGCTTGATGCGAGTATCCAAGAGTTATATTTATTGGGATAACCTTGCCAGTTCACTAGTATTTCCTTAATGCCTCTAATATGACGCGAACGTATTATTTTATCAATTTTATACTCGGTGGAGGGGAGGTAAGTCACTTTTTGTAACTCTCTAGAATAAAATGTACCAATGATGGGTTCGCCTTCCAAATCCTTTAACATAATAAACAACTCGCGGTGATCTATTAATAATTGAATTAATTATAAATATTTCATCACTCCAATTACCTACTTTCATAACCCTTTTGGAATACATGTTTATATTTAGTTATTCTAACATGATCACCTACATTCAATTTTGGGGTTTCCAATGAAATTTGTTTATCTTTTTTTCGATAATATAAATTATTCCAAACGGTCATAATATTATTAGAATTAACATCAATTGGTCGCATTTTAATGCTAGAATGGTAAGTATGGTTGTAAGAATGAAGAAGATCTTGTAAAATATTAGTGTAATTATATATATTATTATGAGTGAAGTAATGCCACATATTTATTTTAAGAGTTCTTTGAAATCATTCTACTATACTTGCTTTAATGTCGGGATTATTAGTAGTATAATAATTAATGTTTTTGCTCTTAAAATAATCTCTCACCACCTTTGAAACAGATTCTGTACCTTTATCAGATTGTATATGACGAGGAACAGAGTTGGCTTCGGTAAATATGCTTTCAAAACATTCTTTAACTGTTGATGAATCTTTCTTTTTCATGGCTCTCGCAAAAGCATATTTACTCAACACATCAATAACACAAAGAATATATTTGTATCCATGGTTATATTGACAATACGTACTCATGTCCCTTAGATCAGCTTGCCAGAGTTCATTTAAGTTAGATAGGATATATCTATTTCTGGTGAATCGCTTATGAATAGGTTTATGTAGCGTGTACGTATCTTGAGATTGTAACCATTTTTTTACTTCGTCTTTGTTCATTTGTTCTTTCATTTCCTTCGCTATATTATTTAAACTACTATAACCAGCTGGATTGGAGACATCATAGTAGATCCTATTAATATCTAATAAGGAGTCTATTTTTCCCAATCTATTTTCTTATAATGACGCTTAAGTAGTCCTGTAGTAAGTGGTGTAGGGTAGCTCTTTGTTTTATTTGTTGACGATCGCGTACTTGTAGATGCAGGTAATGTAATGGGTTCAATCGATTGAGCTGTTTTAATAAATTCCAAGTTTGCAGGATTGCCTATGCAGCTTAAAGGAACTCTTATATCTCTTAAAAGTAATGCAAACTCTTCCCACCCTGTTGGTTTAGGATGTTTAAGAGATCTAACCGTGTCACTTATCAGGTCAGTAATATTACTATTTAAAATGGTGCTGTTGTTTATTACAACTTCACCAGTTGGCTTCCACCAAATTTTTGGTTTACTTAAAACAATGCAATCCAACATAGTTCGAGTTTTTTTTCATATGATTTGGGTAATATGTCTATAATTTTTGATGGGCTAATTTGCATCGGTTCTGGATTTGTTTTACCAATCGGTGTAACTTCTGTAGTACCATCTCCTTCTGGTAAAGGTGGATGTGCAACTGACTCATTATATTCATTAACCTCCTTTTTGTTCACTTTTGACTTTAGATCATTACTTTCGTTGTTGAACTGAAGCTCCCCCTCCGTTACGATTGGTATTCTAAATGGTTTTCGATCTGTTTCAATAAGATGTAAAAATTGTTGCAATGCTTGTGAATATAAGGTCATTTTACTTTTAAGGATTTTTTGCATCTTAGCATCTAGACGGGATGATGAATTTTCAGGTAGGCTCTCATTGCGTTTAAGTCTTTCAATAAAATCTGATTCTACTAATAGCTTTTTTTTCGTATTTTCCATTTTGTTTATGATAAAGAGTTAACCAAGGCACTTAAAACTGCTCCTAATATGATAGGTAAAAATGCACCTCCCTTTTGAATTATAACAGTTTTTCTTATTTTATGTTTTCCTTTTGAAACTGATTTCCGTAAGATATCTTTATATTTTTTTAGTTTAGATTTTTCTTTTTTTTCTAAAGGATTTTTTCCATTTAGGACGTTATAAATGCACTCACAAATAATGTTTATCTCATCATCATCACAAGATTTAAGTAACGCCGTGCGATATTTTAGTTTAAGCAACTGCAATGCTTCAAGTAAATGTTTATATGTGTTTACTCTCGCATACATCATGAAAAACTGACTAAAATTTGTTGATTTTTGTCGTATTTATACCCCTTTTTAGGAACATACACTGTGCAATGTCCATCAAATGGAAATATTTTTGTTTTAAAACGGCATATGTCATTAATATTTTGTTTCAAATCAATCATGAGGTAACCATGTGGTTCTTTAGTAGCATCTTTGTAGGTTTCATCTACAAAGTTTGGGTTTTCCGGGTAAACTTGTCGTGAAAAGTAGCGTATTTGGGTTTTGTCCCTGGGATTCTTAAGAGAAGTAGAGAGTAAACACATACAAACATTTACTTGAAAATGTTTATATGTGTTTACTCTCGCATGCAACATGGAAAACTGACAAAAAATTGTTGATTTTTGTCGTATTTATACCCCTTTTTAGGAACATACACTGTGCAATGTCCATCAAACGGAAATATTTTTGTTTTAAAACGACATATGTCATTTGTATTTTGTTTCAAATCAATCATGAGGTAACCATGTGGTTCTTTAGTAGCATCTTTGTAGGCTTCATCTACAAATTTTGGGTTTTCCGGGTAAACTTGTCGTGACAAGTAGCGTATTTAGGTTTTGTCCCTGGGATTCTTAAAATATACAATGTAGCTTGTATTTAGTAAAATATCTCGTTGGCCTCTCCCCTGATGAAATATGTTTTGAGTAATATAAAAAAACACTTAAGTTTCTATGATGGCTACCTTTGTGAAAATGTCAACTATTCGTCCATCTGATTCTCTCATCAGATCATCTATTATAAGAAGCTTAGGTTTCTTCCCATCAAACATTGAAAAATCTGGTATTCCCTGACTATAATTTACATTTTCCAGATTGTACAGGGGTTGCATTTCATCATAACACCAAATAATTTCATCGAATTCAACATTACATACTTCTTTGAAATTATTTAAAAAGTTTGTGACAAATTGAGTTTTGCCACATCCACTTGGACCAGCTACAATGGTTGTGAAAGGATGATAAAAATGTATCATAATTAAAACTCGTAATACGTGTTGATATGAAAACAGATAAACTTGAAATATCAAAATTTATGAACTCAATTACTTTTTAAATAAATCCACCAAAATAAGGGTAAACACATTAAAAAAAACAAAGATATCAAAGTTAAATATTTTTTTATTTTGAAATTTACACTTTTTTGAGTATCATTTTTTTAAAGAAACAGTGCAAAAAACTCAACACAACATAAGTCTCTTTTCAATTTACAATAAAAAATGAACTAAAAAACAAATACAGAGTACCACCACTTGATTTTAATTCACCTTCACCAATTTATATTAAATTTACAAAAAATTATAATGTATTTACATTTTCTACAATTATTACAATTCACAATTTACTATTAAAAATTAAAAATACACAATGTACAAAAAATAAAGTTGAATTTTTTGAATGTTCTGTGATTATAAATTACATGGAAAAAATATTTTGTGATGATCCATGGGGTATTTTATAATGACCCCACGCTAGATTGTCCGAAGAGTTTTCTAACAAGTACCGTTTTGTATCGTTATGAGATAATGATACTTTTATATTTTGAGTAAATATTGGGTCCTTACCTTTGAAATTGGCGTTATTTTTACGTGTTTTATTTCGTACGGAATTTATTCATTTCAATTTTAACTTCCAAATTATTTTTAAATTTCATTAATACAGTATGTTACAAAGGTTTTAGATACAAATAGTATGGTTCAATTTCTTACTTAGTGTTTAAAATTAAAGTGTGAACTCAACTCTTTTCATGTGCTGTGAGTTCAAGTGTTTCAATTAAGCAGAGTTTTATGAAGCTAACAATTTTTCAGTAATTAAGATATCGAGGGTATTCTGGCAAAACAGAATAACTGCAAAATTAAAAAAAAAATAGTTGCATACATAGACATACTCAGTTTTTTCTGCTTTATTTATCTAGCAAAACCATATAACTGCAGAAGCATTTACTATGGGTTTTTTTTCACTGTAAAACAGTTATCTAACATTTTTTCCTTTAAGCTTAAAAGCAAAAAATGATATAATCTGTTATTACCCAACATGAATAATAAAACATAGTAATAACAAAATAAAAGCATTTACTCTCTTTACTCAAAAACAAACTATTAATGATTTCATTTTATATTTACAGGCAAATCAATATATCAAATTGTATTAGGTTCTCAATGTTAAAACCAATTACTTATGTACTAAATTTTACTAAGCAGAACAGAATAAGTTAGTTTCTTATGTTTTGCAAGTTACAAAAAGAATTTTTTAACGCTCCACTTCAATTTTAAAAGCAGATAAGGCTCACTTAGTCGGTTCTGCTTGCTAACGTTTTTAGTCCCAGTGCAAAAACGTCGCGTGCGCACTTGCTACATTTTGTCGTCATTTTTATTTAAATACTCTGTTATAGAATGTGTCCTTGTGTAGAATAACAGTGAGTGCGATAATGTTGTCTAGAGGAAAGCGGATTGTGTCTTTGGTGACGAAAAATAATGCAACACAAGGTATTTATAGTCCAACTATGTAATTTTGAGGTTATAATTGTATGTTGTTACGAAGTAAATTGTCAATCCACAAGTATTTAGCAATAAAGTGCAAACCCTCAGTACTATTATCGTTGTGGGTTGACATTTTATTGATAAATAATTGTGGCATGACACATATTTGCGTCACAGCGTCCAATTTTTCATGCTTCATTCAAAACAAAGAATTTATGTAAGTAGATGCTGAGTTAATTAATTAATGTTTTTAGGATATCACTCTTCTTATGAAGATGATAGCGAACCAATTCAACATTCTATTGTTGTCGCAGATGTTCACGAAACTAACAAAAATGGATTTGCCGAACGTCGACAATCAGGTATGAATTAGAGATGCTATTCTATACTACCCACAACTGCCGCTCTGCCACCCGTCTTTAAGGTTACACACACTTACCTTACCGTGGGTGTATTTTTATTATCTTTGTTACTATAATTTCCCAATTTCTATGCCTGTCTCAAGCATAAAAATTTAGGTATCTGTAGTGAGTAATTATTTTTTCCAGGTCGTCAACCAGTTCCAAGAGTTCCACGGGATGAGTCATTTGTCAGCGATGAAATCGAGATGAAGATGGAGAGCTTGTTTGGCGATGTATCTGATAACGAAGATCCCACCTATTTACCCTCCCCAAGCCACTACATAGATCAAGATGATGATTTGGTAACTCTTCAAGATCAAGATGATGATTTGGTAACTCTTCAAGATTTACTTGGAGAAGATGTACAGCCAGCTGATGATGTGGGTCCCTAGAGATTTTCAGGAAGATTATCCACAGCCAAATAATCATGCAGTCGATGATTTATCAGAACAAGGTACTAACAATATAATATTAATTCAACTGCTACAGGAAGAAAATAAAAAACAAAAAGAGTCCGCTGATATTGTTAATACTATATTAGAGGATTTTTTTTAAAAAATATGGAAAAAACTTAAACCGATTAAAAGGTGGAGAAAATCAAATCCTGAATGTTGGGCCGTAAACGTAGCAAAAAAAAAGGCTAGCTGATGGTTTACCCTACAAGTCCCGCTCTAAGGATCGGCCAGCAAAGGTTCCAAAGGACGTAAACTGTTCTAAATGTAAGTTTAAATGTTGCGATCACTTTGACGAGACTGCTAGAAACGAAATATGTCACCATTATTGGCATCTTGATTTTATTGGAAGAAAAAATTTCATTCTTTCTCATGTATGCATACAGCGTCCTAAGCGAGTACTTGCTGTGAAAAATAAGCGTGCACAAAGAGCTTACACAAAAAAATGCTACTTTACAAATAATGACGTAAAAGTGCAAGTATGCCAAAATTTTTTTACGACAACTCTTAACATTGGACCATCCGTCATCTTTGACGCTGTAGAAAAACGCAATAGTACTGGTATTTTTAATGCAGTGGATAATATAGGAAAACATGAACCAGCTAACAAAAGTAGACCAGAGATCTTGGAAGGAATTCGTCGCCACATAGAATCGTTTCCATGTATGGAATCGCACTATACAAGAAAAGATACAAATAGAAAGTTTTTGGGTGCAGATCTTAATATAAGAAAAATGTACACACTGTATAAAGAGTTATGCCAAGAAAAAAACCTTTTTTGTACCTAAAAAAGACCAATGTACAATTTGTACAAATTATGAAAATGCTGACGGAGAGAAGAAGGCCTTATTTGAAAAAAACTACACGGAGCATATCCAAAGAAAAATTAAATGTAATGCGGAGAAGGAAAAAGACAAGGAGAGAGCTAACCAGGATTCTCATTTTTTTTCGGTCTCATTCGATCTACAGACTGTACTTCAGATCCCTCGCTGCAAAGTGAACCTTTTGTATTATTCTCGCAAGGTGTTCGTATTTAACCTCACTATATATGAAGCAGGTCTACCCAACAACGCATACTGTTTTCTATGGTCCGAAATAAACGGTAAAAAAGGTAGCTGCGAAATCGGAACCATTTTGTTGTATTATTTATCTAAATGTGTGCCATCAATTATAACCGAAATCAGTCTCTTTTCTGATACTTGCTCAGGCCAAAATAGAAATCAATATGTGGCTGCTCTGCTTTTATGGGCTGTTCACAGTATTGAAAATCTGCAGGTGATTGAGCAAAAGTTTTTGGAATCCGGACATACATACATGGAGGCAGATTCCATGCACAGCGCTATTGAATCACAAAAGAAAGAAACTTCAGTATATTCCATGCAAGACTGGATTGGGATATGCAAACGTGCAAGGCGCAGAAGAGTGCATATTATTAAAAAGAAGAAGATAATCAAGGAGCCATACAAAACAAAGGAGTTTAAGCATCATGAGTTTTATGACTTGAAAGATCTGGCTTCTAAGATAATTCAAAACAAAGATAAGGACAATGAAGGGAATAAAGTGCAGTGGCTTAAAATTAAGCGACTGCGATTCGTAAAAGGGGAGAAAAAATGTATTTTAACTACGACATGAGTGATAATTTTAACTACATAGACGTTACCGGCAAAGAAGGAAAGACTAGAGCTAAACGGACAAGACGAAAGGAAAGTGATGAATTTCCAAGTGAGTTGAAAAAGATGTATCAATCATCATTACCTATAGCCGAAGCCAAAAAAAAGGATTTGTTAAATTTGATTAAAAAGAATATAATACCGGAGGAACTGGAGGCTTGGTATAAAAATTTGAAGACGGTGAATAGTGTTCCTGAAGATGATGAAGAGGATAACATGCTGTCTTGCGAGGAAGATACGTAGTTTTCTGTATTTTCTGTTTCATTTTATATTGTTGTATGTTGATTACCATTGGACCGACGTGTAAAGCTGTTTAAATTGATTAAAGCATTATAATAATTAAAGAAATAACAGTTATTTGTTTTTGAATTTAAAATTTCTTCAGAAAAAATGCAGGTAAAAACGGATAAGTTTGAACAATATTGTATTATTGCCGTCTTAAAAACAATATAATTTCAGTTATTTTAACACAAACTAAGTCACTGCCCTACAACGATCAATTATTAGTATATCAGGTAATAATACTTTGCGTTATTTAGGGATTAACATCTTATTTCGGAATTTCAGGTAAAACGAAATAACTGCACTACCTTGACGCAAAGTTTTCCTTTTTTCTTTACAATTATGATAATAATTAGGTAAATGAATGCATTAAAAACTCTTTAGATAACATATCTACCTACAAGTAGTGATATCATGATATTGTTACGCTTCAACGTAAAGCTATGATCACTCAAAACTTAAAGTTCTCTTTTTTCATTATTAAAAGTTGTGCACTTATCCGGGTCTGCCAGAATACCCTCCATATGTATAATATAGCTTAGAAGTGTCCAATATTCCTGACAGAATTTGGTTTGGTTTGCATTCGACGTTACTAAATAATCCGCAAAATTAAATGTATGAAAACGTTTTCATAAAATTTTCCATATAAAACGCCAATGGTAAGGACCTAATATTACATGTTTTATTGATTTAAATCTCAGCATTTGACCATGTTGCATATTTTTTTCAAATAAACACTTTTTATAGTCGTTGAGGGTCAGTTTTTAAGTAACACATTTATTGACTCCTTTAGTTTTTGATATAAGACTATGATTCTCAACATCTAAGGCATACATTTTAGATCGTAGACCAACAAACTCTTTAAATATTTTACCGTTGTTTTAATCTTTGAAAAACCCCAACCGCTTTTTATTTATTAATGGTAAACCATATTCATTGTTAGGTGGATAGTCTGATGTGTCAAAATATAAATCGAGCTCTGATTTTATGTCCACATAATAGTTTTCAGTGAATATTTGATATACTAAACTATCTGTATCTGTATAAAGAAGCCTGAGATTTTCTTGATATTTCGTTTTCATGAAGTCGTAATGAAATTTATACATGAAAGTTTTAGATATATCTAAAATGCAAAATCCTAAGTAAATTGAATTATTATAAAATATTTTAGTTTTATTCAATTTAACAGCAGCTAAGTTCTCTGAAAACATTGATAAACTGTGGAACTCAGGTTTCGCTATCATAATTTCAACTCCCTGTGATTTCCCATGATTTTTCCAGTGATTTATCAATTTGACATTCACAAATTTCAAAACATTTTCCATGGTTTTACCGAACATTGAATTATTCATACTTTTATAGTGATCTTTATCAGAATCACACGTTGCCTGCGACCGCATGCGTGTGGTTAAGTCTATGTAACTTTTTAACCACTTAGATTGTTCAAATCTCAAAATACGATGGATTTTAAGTAATTGCAAACCATTCTTCAAACATTGTTTCAGATTTCTGTAATGTAGAACATAATTCTTTTTCCTATTTAAATTGGGAAATCATTAGTTTTCTTTGGAATTCCCTAAACAAACATTTTCAGGACAGAATGGTAAATCCGAATGAGAGTCATGCAATTCGTGTGGGTATTCTATATCGACTTCTAAAATGAATCCATGTTCAGCATCATCAGAAACATTAAAATCAGTATCTACATTCACCCATTCAAATTTACCTGTAGGGAGGCATTGAGACATAGCCCACCCATAAAGATTATTTGCATCCAAGTACATAAGTAATGAAGAAGGAATATTTAGATCATATTCTGACATAAATTTATCATTAGCTTTTGCATGTCTTTTACTACATTCCGATATGACACCTCGAATATTTTTAGTTATGAAAGCAATTTTATCAATGTCGGTTAAGAGCTCTAGATTTATTTTTGTAGTTTATAACATCGCATCCCAACTTTATCCTGGAGCAGTATAATAATGAGCTGGATCTAATCCATATGTCAGAAGATATACATTTGTAAAGTTTTCAAATACATCAGTAAGTAACTAAAAATCTGTTTTTAAATATTAATCAGAATAATCCCCCATATTTTGACAATGAAAATGAGACCAAACATCTTTCGCTATGTTCATAATCGTCTTCCAATATGTTGCAATCAGTCAAAGAACTGTAGAATTTATCTTGAGAGGGAAGAGAAATTAATTTTAACGTGTCATTATGATGTCATGTGCTCATAGGGATAGATGCCCTTTCGTATTAATCGTTTAAAATCCTCATCACGTGGAAACCTCAATTTTAATTCACGAAATTGTTCTGGTGTCAACGTTTTGACAAATTTTTCAAGACTGCAACTCATAAATTTTAATTTCATTGTGCGATTATTCACTTTCAAATATTTATAAAAGGAAATGTATTTCTCTTTTTTCTCTGGTATCAGTTCAATGTCCCCTTCCTCAAATCCAAGCCCATGTACTGTAACACTCGATTTTCGCCCGCGGCATGAGACTGGGGTCGTGTGGTCACTTGGCTCGAGAGCCAATCGCTAGAGGGTTGGGCGCCGTAGAAAGAGCGACCAGCCACAAACAGGATCGATGATGGTGTTGATTAATAAGATAAAGCGTTCGTTCATTCGTTGTAGTTTATTTAGTATGGCTTAAGGTTCACATCCCCAATATAGTATATAATTAGGTTCAGGTAAAAACAAGAGTGGTCAGAACAGAGGGCGTCCCCCGTCCTTGGTACTTAAATACTAATTAACCATGCCTTTAGGCTCACAGAGATAGAGGTTGCAAAAATAGATACCAATGTGTAAGAAAAGAGAGGCCCGGGTTACCTACGAGATTAGCATCAGGAAACCCGTGCCACACTTATCCCCTACTAGGATAACTACCGAGGACAAAAGAGGCGCTTGTTTTCTACGTAGTCTAAGGATGGCCGAGGTAGCATAATAGGTTAAAATAGAAGTGAAAAATAGAAAGTAAGGGAAATAAGGTTAATGTCACGCGGCATCCGTGTACGCGGGGCTTCAGGATCCCACGAGAGGTGTGCGCATCACCGCTCGATTACTCCCTCATGCACAGGCACGTCGCAGCACTCACGGGCACGCAGCATGCAAGACTATAACCTCCGCCTTGCGGTTTCCAGGGTAGCCTTGAGGCTTCCAGGGTAGCCTTGGAGCCCTTAAATGTACAATATAACATTTCAGAAAAGAAACAAACACGAAACCTCACCTGACAACTCATCACTTTTAATGAATAAAGTTTACCTTTTCGGGCAGTAAATTAGAAGTAATTGGCTTTTATACTCAGAGACCGCAGAGTTGGGTTAGCAATAACACCGTATTGAACATCTGAAACAGACCGGGCGTACTTTAGAAACAGAACGTGGCGATTACGTAACACTATTGCGACGTACACTTTCAACAGTAGAGGTAGATGACGGTACGTTATACGACCAACACTGGACTGCGATGTTAACGTTTAAGAAATAAAACAACCATCTTTTTAGTTACAGTAGTGATTTATTGTTGTTTATTATAGTCTAAATCCAAACATTTATTGTGCGCGTGTTAATTGGTTGCGCTATATCAAACGTAGGGCTTAAAATAGACACTGCAGTGACAAAAACTACCCTCGTTAAAAAAAAAAATCAGTAACAATGTTTAAATGCTCGGCCTGTGCAAAATTCATGACGCGCAATGATGGTGCCGTATGCTACAAATGCAGCTGCCAGTACTACCTGGCATGTGTGGGAGTTTCTACGGCGGCGGTTCCTCGAGATTGGAAGTGCCCGACGTGCAAAAGGTCCCAACCGACAGACAACCGAGCCGAAACGCCGGTCAAGGGTCTCCTTACCGAGACCGCCCCTGCCCAATCCGAAGCCGCCCCAGTCACGGCAGCCGCGGAGCCAGCCGCGAAGCCCGCCGCGAGGCCCACCGCAGTCACGGCAGCCGCGGAACCAGCGCGTGTGGGTGCGCGGACCTCGCCTACGCCCTCGCCCGGCGGCGAAGCGGAGGATGTACAGTCGGCACTGGGTCGCGAGATCTGGTTATTTAGAGAGGAGCTGCAGGTCGTCCGGCAGGAATTCCGGGACTTCCGGCAGGAGTTCCTCGACATCAGGGCGAGCATGACAGTGTTCACCGGGAGGCTCGAGGCACTGGACCGGCTCGTCGACGCTTTGGAGCGACAAGTCGCGAATGGCACCGTGTCAGTGGCGCACAAGGCCATGGAGGAAGCCATCGCGACCCTCCAGATGGAGCTGCGCGATCGGGACCAGGAGCTTCTCGCCAATGATGTGCAGATCTCCAACGTGCCGGAGGAGCCTGGTGAGAGCTCTGCAGGCCTGGCCAAGCGGATCTGCTCGGTGATTGGAGTGGAGCTGGACGCGTGTGACGTGGTTTCCGTGCACCGGGCGGGCCGGGTGCGCGAGGCGGGTCGGCCGCGGCCGCTCGTGCTGCGCCTGGCGCGGCGCGCCGTGCGCGACGAGCTGCTGCAGGGCGCGCGCGTGCGCCGCGGCGCCACCACGGCGGACCTGGGCCTAGCCGCCGCACCGCAGCGGTTCTACGTGAACGAGCGGCTCACGACAGAAAACCGGCAGCTTTCCCAGCGAGCCCGCGAGGCCGCGCGCGCCGCTTCCTGGCGCTACGTTTGGACCCGCGACGGCAGGATCTTCACGCGGCAGGCCGACGGACAGCCGAGCCACCGTTTACGTCGCCCGACCGATCTGTGTATTTTTGGGTCCGTCGTAGCGGTCCAAAACGCCACTTAGTTTGTGTTTCCTTGTTCCTATGTTGTGGAGTCCTAAAATGTTATTATAAATGTTTATTGTTTGTTTTGCCTCCTTATGCGGTAAACATATTTAGTAAAAGTAAAACTTGCCTTATTGTTGTAGCCTTCTTGTTTGTATTATGTGGTTTTAGGTGTGTCGTCGCGGGAGTGGATCGACCTTTCATCCACTCCCTGTTATATTATTCGTTCTGGAACAATATTATATTTATAAACTTAAGTATGTATATAACTATTATTTCACTCTTTAAGGTATTATATCACTTGTTCTTCTCGAGTAACCTCACTTTACTTACACGTATACAGCTATACATTTGTTATTGTTGTAATATGCTTTCTAAATCTTATAATGTTCCATTGTAACAATTTTAAAGTTAGTTTGTTTAATGCTGGTTCCCTCGGTACGGGGCACGACGAGTTGATTGGGACTATTACTGAGACTGACGCAGACATTGTTGTGATCAACGAGACTTGGCTGCGGCCCGGGGAGGACGCGCGCGCGCCCGCTGTGCCCGGCTACCGACTGAGACATGTGCCGCGCCCGGCCGGGGTTCGCGCGAGAGGCGGCGGAGTCATCCCGACTCAGCGCCCGCTCCCTGCCGCACCCGCCTGCCACACTCGTCGAACAAATGTGGCTTAAAGTAACAATTAACTGCAAGCACTTAATTGTAGGCACGGCATACCGTCCTCCATGGCTCAATGTTGACACGTTTTTTGATGCACTGACTGACTCGATAACTTCGTTTAACCACTACGACCGATTGATTTTAGTTGGAGACTTTAATATAAATTGCTATGACCGAAATGACTTTAAATTTAAATGTTTGACACAATTTTTGGAGACTGTTAACCTGACTCAACACGTACGCGACCCGACTCACTTCACGAGCCACAGTGAAACAATGATAGACCTTGTGTGCACTGACGCTCGCGTTGTGACTGTGGACGTGAAGCATATCCCGGACCTAGGGGCGCATGCTTTCGTCACTACTGAGCTTGACATAAAAAAACGAAAGCCGACGCCGACGACCATTACGTACCGACCTCTAAAAGATATTATCTTTTGTGACTTTTACCAAGACCTAGACACAATTGACTGGGACCAAATACTCCACCTTGACGATGTTAACGACATGGTGCGGCGCTTTAATGACCTTTTACTTGGACTTTTCGACAGACATGCACCTAAGAAGACGATCGTGGTGAAGGAGGCTCCCAAGCCTTGGCTGACTGGTAATGTGAGGTTTATGATGCGTCTTAGAAACGAAGCTCATAGTAAGTACAAACAAACGAAGTCTGACGCGCATAAACAGTACTACCTCGACTTGAAGCACCTCGTCATTGCAGCTATCCACAGCGAGAGGCGGGCTTTCTTCGATCACCATATCAATAACGCCACTGACACAAAGACACTGTGGAAAAACCTAAAGCGTACCGTTATTCCCGACCCACACTCGCAACCCGACCTACCAACGCCTTTTAACGACCCTGACTCAATAAACTGTCATTTCCTCAATACACCTGGGAAACCAGAGGTCACTGTGGCGACACCCCTAGTATAATTCGCTTATGTAGCAAATCAGACGCGGCACAGGCAAGTCACCGTCGAGCTACGGCAGTAGCTATCGGAATACACACTTAACAACACGCGTTAGTTAAAGACACCTATGCCCCGCCTGGTCCTCTCTTTGTGTACCATATTAATATAATTAAATCCGCTTCAGTGTATGTTAGTTGGAGTAAGGAATAAACATTTATAAAGTGTAACTGTTTTATTATTTGACAATACTACTCCACATTGGTGACCCCGACGTGATTTCTAAAGGGCCAGGCGGGACCGCGAAAATTTTTTTTGTTGAGCAATGGAAGCGTACGCAGCGAAGTCCGGCGCGACAGCACCGCCCGGCGCAGCAGCACCGCCGCCGGCAATGCCCGGAGGCAGAGTTAATGAATGCGGTCAGGGCGAATGTGCAGCAGTAACGGTTGTCTCGAGGATCTCACCGTTTTGGACGGAAATGTCGAAATTATGGTTCGCGCAACTGGAAGCAATTTTGGCGCCGCAAAAATTGGGACAAGAAGCGAAGTTCGACTAATAATTGGCAAGTTGACCAGAAACGAGCTCCACGTGGTAAATGACTTGCTAGAGGAAGCGCAGAATCGCAAATACGATGACCTAAAGGCTCGACTGATCGCGGAATACCAGGAAAGTGCCGACTCTCAATTCAACCGGCTGGTGAAAGAGCTCGAGTTGGGCGATCAAAAGCCGTCGCAATTATTCAGAAGCATGGCGGAGGCCGCTCGCAATTCCGGTGTGGGAGACGATCGGCTTAGGAATTTGTGGCTGCAGAGATTGCCGTTGGCAATTAGGACGGTCTTATTGATTAGCGAGGACACCAAACTAGAAAAATTAGCAAAAATGGCAGACAAGTTGATGGAATCGGCTAAGCAGGGAGTGATAGCGGAAATAGCAGCACCACCAGCAACGCCAGTAGCAGCGCAGGCAGTCGCCAACATAGAGCTGATCAGTGAATTTAAGAACATGGCCATAGAACTGGCGCATCTGAAGGGTGAAATTAATGAGCTGAGATCCAGGCCATCGGAAAGATGGGACCGTCAGAGGAACCGCTCGCGTTCCCGTTCCGGAGGACCATCAACGAACAATAGCTGGCTATGCAGATATCATTTCAAGTTCCGAGAAAGAGCCCAGAGATGCCTGCAACCTTGCGCGTGGAGGCAGTCACCGCAAGCACCTTCAGGCCCTGCACCGTCATCGTCGTCGAGCGGGTGGCAACAGTACCAGGGAAAATAAGTGAGGTACTTCCAGAAGCGGCTGGAGGAGGTGCCTTAGCAGCAGACAGCCATCGCCTCAGCGTCATCGACTATAATAGCGGAATTAGCTTTTTAGTCGACACGGGGGCAAACGTCTCAGTGGTACCGGTGAGTAAATTTAGTGCCAATCGCCGCGAGTGTAGCTACAAATGTAAGCTCGACGGTAAACAACAATGATCCATTTACGTATGTGGAAAACCTAAGACGTATAATTAAAGACTTGAAGCCCATGTCAAAGGCGGTTGGCGATTCGCGGAAAATTTTCGTTCATAAGGAACTGGCTACTTGCTCGCATGTGTTCATAAGAAACGACATGGTTAGGAAACCGCTGACCCCAAATTACAACGGCCTATATCTGGTTTTAAATAGGAAAGACAAAACCTTTAAGATCCAATTACCAAATAGACAAGTAGAAATTTCAATTGATAGGCTTAAACCCGCTTTCGTGACGCAACATCATGTAAACGATAACGCTAGCAATACCACTGTAAATGTACCATCAGCGATGAGGGACACTGATGTGCCTATACAGCCAGCAGAGCCCCAAACGCAACAGTCTATGCCTCGGACCACACGTAGCGGCCGAGTTATTAAAACGCCAGTCAGATTTTTATTAGATGAGTAAGTAAGTACGGCACACAGTAAATTAGTTTAAAACAGTAATTAGGTACCGAGCGGTGCCGAGACAATTACTTAGGTTTAGTCGGCGTTGCTGAGCAGGGGGGCTGTTTGGTGACCAAATGATTAATTATTGCAGAGCCAGCCCTACACAGTGACTACCATTACCATTAGTTTAGGCTCAAACGTTAAGAAATTTCAAGCCGAACCTTGCAACACAGGTATCGCATGTAGGTAAGTTAGTTTAGGTTACTGTTCGCAACTATGTACTGCGACAATCTACGCAAGTATGTAATCAGGTCAATATATGACAATAAGTTAGAGAAATTTGTGTAATGATTTCATTTGTAATTTCAACACTGTGTTTCATAGAGGTCTTAGCGAAAAAAACACATCATACAGTACGTGTGCATTTATATAAGTAGTAGTAGTGTCATTTGCTGGATTACCATGGGCTGGGGACAGAGTAAAGAAGACAAAGGTTCCCACAATACCATTGCAATTGCCCAAGTGGAAACAATGTCTAACCAAGTGGAATCCAAGTTGAATTATGTAGGCATAGCCCTCATAATCCTAGGAATAATTTTGTTACTAGTGGCGTGCTACGTCATACATAACAAATGTAAGCAGCGTGCAAAATCCTGGTTGCAGAAGGCCGTAACAGAAGTTGTGCCAACGGGCATTAGAGTTCAAAATGTGCCACAACAACAACCAGTGTACCAATAGTGTATTTAGCCAGCTGGCATTCTTAGAAATAGAAGTAAGTAGTCTCTGAATGTAATTTAAAACCTATACTTTGTAATAACAACGGTTTACCATTGAATTGCCGACAGACTTTTAATCGAATATTATTCCAAAGACAACGTTTCAAGTATTTTCATTTCATCGACAAGTCATTGCGTCGAGGACTCGATACTAGGTAATTTGAACCGAGGTCTTTTAATTAGTAGTTGACTTATTTCAATAAAATTCATGTCATGACTAATCATTTCGGGTTTTTTTAATTGTTTTTTTTTTACTTGTAATAATATTTATTCCGCATTAAATTATTTCAATCGGTAATATTTTGCTATAAAAACTAAACGCAATCACTCACTCTGCGCGATTATAGCTATGTGGGTAGTTTCAGATATGAAATTGTTTATCTGGACGAATGGTTGGTTTAATTACTTGAGTATATTATTGTGTTGTGAAAAATGAGTGACACAGAGGAGACAATTGTGTGCGAAGTATTTAAATCAAATAGAGGAGCATTAAAGCTGTATGTAGACGGTTTCGCGTATAATAGGAATAGGTCCCGAAATGATATGTTTTACTGGTGCTGTGAAATGTATCATAACAACATTTATAAGTGCAATGCAACTGTAAATACCATTGTTAATGAGAATGGCAAGCATATTATAACAAAAGAAGTACAAAATCACAACCACGGACCTGATCCATTGCGAAAAGACATAGCGGTATTTAGAGAAAAACTCAAGCAAAGTTCATGTAGTTCAGGCTTAAAAGTATGCAATATACTACAAAATGCGAAATCAAATACTGATGAAACTGTTTTAGAACAATTACCATCTACCTCAGCCCTTAAACAAGTAATATATCGGCAAAAAGCTAAAAATGTTACACGTGCGGTTGAACCTACAGATATTACTTTTGAATTAAATGTGGAAGAAACTCAGTTAAGAGGTAATAATTTTGTTATTAAAGACAAAGTGTTCGATAGTAAAAAAAGAATATTAATACTGGCTACACTTGAGTTAATGAAAACATTAAGTAAATGTCATTATTGGCTACTGGATGGCACGTTTGCGGTATCACCAGCAATTTTTACTCAGTTATACACCATACATGGTAATGTGTTTATTGAAAATAAAAAAACTTTCCCATTGGTCCATTGCTTATGCACACACAAAGACAAGAGAACATACGATGTTATGATTGACCTGATTTTGGAATATGGATCTGAAAATGGCATAGAAATACTTCCGAAAATATGCATACTTGATTTTGAGAAAGCGGCAATTTTAAGTTTGCGCTCTAATTTCGAAAATATAATTTTACAAGGCTGCCATTTTCATTTTGGGCAAATTATAAATAGGTTGGTACCAAATATTTCACTTACTAATCTTAATTTATTATAATATTAAAATTTAATAATAGTTTTCTGTCAACAGTTCATTTTCTTGGGGGTTGCAGTTCTAACCTAACCTAACCTAACTCACTTCTGTCAACAGTTCATTTTCTTGGGGGTCGCAGTTCTAACCTAACCTAACCCACTTCTGTCAACAGTTCGTTTTCTTGGGAGTCGCAGTTCTAACCTAACCTAATCTACTTTGAAAGCCTCGTAGTTCTATTTCTTGATATAACTAGTTATGCAATAATATTATAAATTTATTTTTCAGAAGAGTTCAAAAGTTTGGCCTTGCAACAAAATATGCTAAAGATGCAAAATTCAATCTCGAAGTAAAATGTCTAGTAGCATTGAGTTTTTTGAAGGACACTGAAATACCTCATTATTTTCAAAAATTTCTAGAAAGCTTGCAAGATGAGGATACTAAGAAAATTGCTGGTTGGTTCGAAGAAAATTATATTTTTGGAACTGCAACAAGTCAGCCTAAATATTCACCTGAATTTTGGAGTTGTCATTTAATTAACACGATGAACATACCAAGGACCCAAAATTCAGCCGAGGCCTGGCATCATAAAATAAATACATTGATAGATTTATGTGTTTATATGTTTACACCATCCCGGCACGTATGCTCTTATCAAGGAACTGATCAGAGAAACTATATCCAACTTAGCCGATATTGAGAAGATTCTGTGTGGTGAACCACCGCAAAGCAAAAAAAGAAGATATATCGACAAAGATGCTCGAATTGATACCATTTTACGACATCAAGCAGAGTATTCAGAGGTGAAGTTGCTAAAATGCATAGCAAAAAATTTAAAAGTTTAAGTCTTATGTCTCTGCAAACAGTCTTGTTGATTTTTCTTTTTTTTTTCTTTTAAATAATATCGATTTAATGTCTATCGGTAAATCAATGGTACGCCGTAATAAATGATTTACACCAATAAATCTTAGTTTTATTATACATATTTGTAGGTCACACTACATAATTTAAAAAATGTATAAATGTGCAATAGGACATATAAAATTGTATTAAAGTAATACGTCGAAGAAATGAATTGCAATGTTTTGTAGTTGTACCAATTAAGATAATTTGAAACAAATCAGCGATTAAGTAATATTCGTTGATTAGTATTTCCACGTAGTAAGATAAATTTAAATAAATAGTAGTTGAAATAAGATAACGCCAAACAATATTACTAGTACTAAAGTTTTGATGAATCGTTGTCGATGAAATAATATTCGATGAAAAGGTTGTCGACAAAACAAGGGTACACCAATAACAACATGATGTAATGTGTCGCAATACAATCTGCAATCCAAGCAGTAGAATCAGCGGAAGCAAGGTTCACTATTGTTTTATATAGAGTTTGTGTTTCAACCGATCTTTAAGAATTAAGGGTTATGTTTTTTATATTTTTTTAATATTTTACTTTAGTTTTCAAAAAAAAATTTTTAAAAGGGGGAGTATTGTGGCGACACCCCTAGTACAATTCGCTTATGTAGCAAATCAGACGCGGCACAGGCAAGTCACCGTCGAGCTACGGCAGTACTGTAGCTATCGGAATACACACTTAACAACACGCGTTAGTTAACGACACCTATGCCCCGCCTGGTCCTCTCTTTGTGTACCATATTAATATAATTAAATCCGCTTCAGTGTATGTTAGTTGGAGTAAGGAATAAACATTTATAAAGTGTAACTGTTTTATTATTTGACAAAACTACTCCACATCACTATATCTGACTTGACATTTTATGAATTTAGTAGACACGGAGACACGACTTTTACTCTTATGCCCACGACTTCGACAGCTGTCAGTAAAATCATAACTTAAATTAAAACGACTGCAAAAGGACTTGACTCGATTTCTATTGACATGTTGCATTTGACTCTTTCGAGGACTGCTGATATCACACATCTGACATGACACACATAATCAACACGAGTATTTTAACTATGACTTTCCCGACTGACTGGAAAATCGCTCAACTGACCCCTTTACCTAAGATACCGAACCCAGAGAACCTGTCTGACCTCCATCCTATTAGCATCCTTCCCTGCGCATCTAAGATAATAGAAAGGGTAATTTGTGATCAACTGTCGGAATACCTTGAGAAAAACAGCATCCTACCTGAACTACAGTCGGGTTTTCGTAAGGGTCGGTCAACTGCTACTGCGTTGCTCGATGTAGTCGATAACATCTTATAGGTTCGGGATACTGGCAAAAGTACTATTTTAGTTCTTTTAGATTTCTCTAGGGCTTTCGATTGCATTAGTTTGCCCTTGCTATTATCTAAGATGTCCTTTTACAGGTTTGATGTCGCTGCGCTTAGATGGTTTGACAGTTACCTTTCCGGTCGTCTGCAGGCGGTCAGGCTTCGAAAAGCGTCAGGCGATGCTTTGCTGTCCTCTCTTAGTCCTGTGACTAGGGGAGTGCCGCAGGGTTCGATCCTGGGTCCTCTACTCTTTATATTGTACAGTGCTGACATTGTTACCAGTATAAGGAGTAGCAAGTACCATCTCTACGCCGATGACTTGCAACTTTACACTTCTAGCACGTTCTCAGATACAGTCAACGCCTTAGAGACCATAAACGCTGACCTCGACCGTGTTGCTTCTTGGTCGGAGAGAAATTGCCTAGTTCTCAATCCCAAAAAGTCCAAATATTTGGTATTTGGATCGAAGCATCAAACCCGTAGAACTTTGGATAGCCTGGCGTCCAGGGATATTGCTATCATGGGCAAACCGATAGAAAGGGTGGTGGAAGCAAGTAACCTAGAGCCACGTAGCTAAAGTTGTGAGTAATTGCTTTTACCGTCTCAAGGTTCTTTATAATATTCGTGATTACCTCAGTGTTGATATGCGTGTCCACCTGTGTGAATCACTTATATTATCTAGAGCAAACTATTGTGATGTCGTTTATGATGGTCGTATACTTGGTCGGTCCAAGAGGCTAATACAACGAGTCCAGAACGCATGTGCTCGTTTTTGTTTTAGAGTCCCTCCCCGCTCCCACATCACTCCGTATTTGAACGCCGCTAACTTGCTAAACATGGCTGCGCGGAGGCGCATGCACCTGGCGACCCTTATGTTTGGTGTGGTGCAACACATGACCCCGTCATACCTCTTTAAACGGATCCAGTGGTCCAGTAATGTACGCAGGTTTAAACCCAGGGCGATTGTGCCGCTGCACCGAACCGCGGCGTTTTGGGGTAGTTTCAAGTTCGCGGCGTCCAAGTGCTGGAATGATCTCCCCCCTCCCATCCAAGGAGCGCCTAGCAAGTACACCTTTAAGCGTAAGCTTAAAGGCTATTTGTTGACGCTCCAAAAGTCATAATTTCCCAACCAGCACTTTGTCCTTAAATTATAGTTTAGTTTTTATTGTTTTTCTTTTATTTTATTTTTTGTTACTTAAATTGTGCCAAATTGTCGATGCTGTATACTGGCTAAATAGGTATTTCTATTTTACATATTAGGTTTCTGTAAAGTATTTGCATGTAGTTTTTGTATTTATTCTGTCACTAACTATGAGTATTTGTTTAATAGTATATATATTTTTGTATTACCTACACTATTTATTCGTTTAACGTACCGTCCGTCTGTCACAAACGGAGCTGGCTGAAAATCAGCGCTGCAGGTGTTTGACACCTCAGCATTATGCTGAGCCAGTGTCCAATTTACTGCCGCGAAGACACACTCACTACTCTTTTTATTGCTGTTTTCTGTTTTTAAATTTTTATTATTTCTGTGTGTTTTATGTGTGTAGTGAATAAATGTATTTTTCTTTTCTTTCTTTCTTTCTTTTCAACATGAAAATTTACCTTTAAGACGCGCGACAGCGCACGTTAAGACTTTAGACACGAGCACAGCAGTTATTCTTGATGAAAAAGAGGCATCCTGGCCTGAAAGGAATCGAAGTCAGTCTTTACTTAAAAGCCGGCATCGACGCGACAGCGTGAACAATATACGCGAAAGTTACAGCATACTCACTGTGAAACCCGGCATTAAGGGCAAAGTAAACGTCTAGACATGATTAGCACCGATATAATTTACTCGGCCACGGCATTCATCGGCTTTTATTCACACGAAATCACAGCAAAAGATCCGAATCATCCTCTCGATGACCGGCCTGCAAACATAAGTGATACCGTAGTGATGTTACTGCCGCATTCCAATGCATCTCCGGTCGCTGCCAACCTAGCCGATTCAAATTGAAGAGAAAAGCACTGACACTTCCGATCCTTCTCAGTAAAGAAGGACTTTTTCTTAGCTGAAATTAACGGAATAAAACATCTGGAACTAGTAAATAAGAATGTATGATGGAAACCGGTAAATGCATCTGCTCACACGCCGATGGGGTGACGCCTTAGCCTCTTGTCAAACGTCAAGGTGACAATTCATATAATCACAAAACGACTAACCAAACAATACCGCTGTCCGGGTTTTGCATTGAAAATAAAAAGGAATTACTGCGGCCCGTTTCACGAAGCTACAAGTTACAAATTACAAGCGGAACTCCCTTTCTAGCAAAAGGAGTCAGAAAGAGACTTCCGCTTGTAATTTGTAACTTGTAGCTTCGTGAAACGGGCCTCTGATGTAAAACGGGTTTTTTTTTTTATTTATTCATCCAAAATAACTTAAATATAGTACATGGAGTATAACAGCGAGCGAAAACCGCGTACGGTTTATCTGTCGCCGTTCGGCGCTCATTCACACCGTATTTGTGTAGTAGGTCTCACTTATTATTGCTAAGTAAATTATTTAGAAATTTAAGATGATAAGAACATGTTTTTCAGGATGCTTTTGCACTTATGTGCATCATTAAATATGCTCTGACACACGTGACTATGCAAATCATTAAATATATAGTGTAACATATATTCCCACATTCGTTTTCCATATGTATTGTTGTAGTGAGGTAGTACATATTTGAATAGTCGACATGCACTCCTTAAATTTTGCGATCTAGATCTATTTCTAAGGCTCGACAAATTTAACATTTCATCATAGACTAGTACCATTTTAAACTTATCGTACACATTTATAATTTTACAGTATTTAAATAGCTTGTCTACATCATTTCGATACTTATTTCTTACGGTATTAGGTACAATGGATTTTATCATGCCCACTTGTAGGTTATATATATTATCTAGGTATGTCTTATAGGTCCTACGATAGCTGCTTAAGCTATAGGAAATGATTGATTTGGCTAGTGACATATATAACATTCTACGAATACTAAAAGGCATTTTGTTTTTCAAAATCGATAATTTACATAAAACGGCTCGCAGCTTATTACATACGTAGTTAATATGCGGACCCCAGTTAAATTTATTATCTATAATTAAGCCAAGGTATGTATGCTTGTCCACTTGATCCAGTTGCTCACACTCGCATATATTCATTTGGTTCAGATGTAAGCATTGGTGACTATGCGCTATTATTTTTGGTTTAGCAAAGCATTTTTTATATGCAGAATGGATATGCATGATTTTCGTTTTTTCATAGTTTATCACCAAGCCAACATTGTGGGCCCATGCACACAGCATATTTAAGTTATTTTGTAAGACTGATTCCGCAGCAGCCATATCGGTGTGGGCAGCCACGAGGCAGGTTGTAACACTTGATTTTTGCCCGTGGCATGAGACTGTGGTCGTGTGGTCACTTGGCTCGAGGGCCAATCGCTAGAGGGTTGGGCGCCGTAGAAAGAGCGACCGGCCACAAACAGGATCGATGGTGGAGTTAATTAATAAACCGTTAGTTCATTCGTTGTAATTTATTAAGTATAGGTTAGGTTCACATCCCCAATAAATCGACTATAATTAGGTTCAATCCAAACAAGATTGGTAAGAATAGAGGGCGTCCCCCCTGCTTGGTACTTAAATACTAATCAACCATGCCTTTAGGCCTGCACAGTTAGAGGTTACAAAAATAGATAACAATGGGTAAGTAAAGAGAAGCCCGGGTCACCTACGAGATTAGCATCAGTAAACCCGTGCCACACTTATCCCCTATTAGAATAATTATCGAGGACAAAAGAGGCGCTTGTTACCTACGCAGTCTAAGGATGGCTCAGGTAGCATAATAGGTTAATGTGAAAAATAGAAAGTAAGGAAAATAAAGTTAACGTCACGCGGCATCCATGTACGCGGGGCTGCAGGATCCCACGAGAGGTGTGCGCATCACCGCTCGGTTACTCCCTCATGCACAGCCACGTCGCAGCACTCACGGGCACGCAGCATGCAAGACGATAACCTCCGCCTTGAAGTTTCCAGAGTAGCCTTGGAACTCCCAGAATAGCCTTGGAGCTTCCAGGGTAGCCTTGGAGCCCTTAAATGTACAATATAACATTTCAGAAAAGAAACAAACACAGACACCTCACCCGACAACTCATCACTTTTAATGAATAAAGTTTACCTTTTCGGGCAGTAAATTAGAAGCAATTGGCTTTTATACTCAAAGACCGCAGAGTTGGGTTAGCAAAAACACCGTATTGACCATCTGAAACAGACCGGGCGTACTTTAGAAACAGAACGTGGCGATTACGTGACGCTATTTAATTTTTTAATTAAAAAATTTACCTTTAAGACGCGCGACAGCGCCCGTTAAGACTTAAGACACGAGCACAGCAGTTATTCGTGATGAACAAGAGGCATCCTGACCTGAAAGGAATCGAAGTGAGTCTTTACTTAAAAGCCGGCATCGGCGCGGCACCGTGAACAATATACGCGAAAGTTACAGCATACTCACTGTGAAACCCGGCCTCAAGGGCAAAGTAAACGTCTAGACATGATTAGCAACGATATAATTTACTCGGCCACGGCATTCATCGACTTTTATTCACACGGAATCACAGCAGAAGATCTGAATCATCTCTCGATGACCGGCCTGCAAACGTAAGTGACGCCGTAGTGATGTTCCTGCCGCATTCCAATGCATCTCCGGTCGCTGCCAACCTAGCCGATTCAAATCGAAGAGAAAATCACTAACACTTCTGATCCTTCCCAGTAAAGAAGGACTTTTGCTTAGCTGAAATTAAGTGAATAAAACATCTGGAACTAGTAAATAAGAATGTAAGATGGAAACCGGTAAATCAATCTGCTCACACGCCGACTAGACGATGCCTTAGCCTTCTGTCAAACGTCAAAGTGACGTTTTATACTATGACAAAACAACTAACCAAACAATACCGCTGTCCGGGTTTTGCATTGAAAATAACAAGGAATTACTGTTGTAAAACGGGTTAAATATGAGTTCAGAATGTGGATAGAGGAACCTAGATCTAGGATATAAACGCTCCGTGTCGATATGCGTGAGATAAAGTGACCGTTACCTAAGTGTAAATCGAGCCGGTTCAATGTCGACGGTTTGTTATCCAAGACGAGAGAGTAATTTACAAGTTATTAGAAGTACACCGGCTCCTTCAAGTATGGGCGTGAAGCTCGTTCGCTCGTTAAATAGCCGCCACGACACTCAGCCAGGAACCAGCGAGGAAAGCCTCCAAACAAAAGAAAGGATGAACTAAATGATCAGGTATTGTACCGACAGTCCTTTTCGAATACTAGCTGTAAGTAGTCAATGGTAGGCGTCAAGACGGCGCTCTGAGCGAGCCAGGGCTGACGCCTCCCCCGTCTTCATGTAAACCAAGCAAGAAAAGGTGACATCACACTTTTGGGGTGTTACAGTAGGGTTCCAGTTGGGAAAAATAATTTTATTTCAGAATCGCTAAGATTCTGAAATAAAATTATTATACACACTCCCATGTGTAAAAACCACATACTGCAAAGGACTTTGCCATAATGGGAAAGTCAATTAAATCATAGGCCCAATCCTGGTCCACTAGCGGGAAACGTGGTTGCCAGTCTCGCACCTACTACGCATAAACACATAACATTTTTCCAAAAAGAACATAATAAAATAAATCCTAACCCTACTACTTGCTCCTACAATAGATTTCGCTTTAATGGGGAAATCCGTTAAATCATAGGCCCGATCCTGGTCCACTAGCGTGAGACGTGGTTGCCAGTCTCGCACCTACTACGCATAAACACATAACATTCTTCCAAAAATAACATAAGAAAATAAATCCTAACCCTACTACTTGCTCCTACAATAGATTTCGCCTTAATGGGGAAATCCGTTAAATCATAGGCCCGATCCTGGTCCACTAGCGTGAGACGTGGTTGCCAGTCTCGCACCTACTACGCATAAACACATAACATTCTTCCAAAAAGAACATAAGAAAATAAATCCTAACCCTACTACTTGCTCCTACAATAGATTTCGCCTTAATGGGGAAATCCGTTAAATCATAGGCCCGATCCTGGTCCACTAGCGTAAGACGTGGTTGCCAGTCTCGCACCTACTACGCATAAACACCTAACATTCTTCCAAAAAGAACATAAAAAAATAAATCCTAACCCTACTACTTGCTCCTACAATAGATTTCGCCTTAATGGGGAAATCCGTTAAATCATAGGCCCGATCCTGGTCCACTAGCGTAAGACGTGGTTGCCAGTCTCGCACCTACTACGCATAAACACCTAACATTCTTCCAAAAAGAACATAAAAAAATAAATCCTAACCCTACTACTTGCTCCTACAATAGATTTCGCCTTAATGGGGAAATCCGTTAAATCATAGGCCCGATCCTGGTCCACTAGCGCGAGACGTGGTTGCCAGTCTCGAACCTACTACGCATAAACACATAACATTCTTCCAAAAAGAACATGATAAAATAAATCCTAACCCTACTACTTGCTCCTACAATAGATTTCGCCTTAATGGGGAAATCCGTTAAATCATAGGCCCGATCCTGGTCCACTAGCGTGTAACGTGGTTGCCAGTCTCGAACCTACTACACATAAATACACAACGTTCTACCGAACAGAACCTAAAATAAGAAATCTAAGTCTACTACTTGCTAAAGTGTACTTATAAACTATTGTTTAAGTGTCGGTTGACTCTGTCTCCAACCAGACGCTCAAAAATCAGGGATGTACTAAACTTATGTCTGTTTAAGTACACAACTATCTCAACTGAAACAAACATCCGCGTAATTACAGCTCTGCAAAAGAAGCTGCAAATATAATGAGGGGTGTGACACACTACTCACCTCTTAAGTGGCTTAAGTGCCATGATTGAACAACCACTTATAAGGACTGTGGATGTAACCCTATTAATTAAGTGAATACTTAAGTGACACTACTTAGAACCAAGTGTTGAAATTATAACATACCAATTTCAACCTAAACTGGAGAGGAAAATCTCAACTGAAACCAGTATACAGAAATTAAAAAGAAATGGAAATAGGACGCACTCTGTACCCAGAATGTCCTTTTCACAAAAACTATACAAAGACAAGATAAAACCTTTTAAAATAGTTTTATCTCGAACCGATTGCACCTATGGCATAAACGGAAGAAATCCTACAACTAAATGGCAAAACTGTTATTACTAATCTCTGCACGTCTTACCCTACTACAGACTAAACACGACAGCACGACTAAAATTAAACGGATGCGCATCCTTGGTTACTTAAGATTAAAACTTAGCCTACTCCACTCTACTTCAACATGCTTTCATTCCAGTAATCCAATCCTTTTAAAGAGCCAACGGTCAGGACAAATATTCTACCAACGCCAAAAAAATCTCAGCAAGTCCGGACAAAATATAACAATCAAACCAGTAAATCACACCTAAAAAAAAACCAACGGTCAGGACAAATCTTCTACCAACGCCAAAAATCTCAGCAAGTCCGGACAAATCCTACCTCACTCTACTTCATCATGCTTCCCTTCCAGTAATACAATCCTTAAAATGAGCCAACGGTCAGGACAAATCTTCTACCAACGCCAAAAATCTCAGCAAGTCCGGACAAATACACGTTAAATATAACACATAACTACGGCTAACAGCTTACGGGTAAGGCGTGCAAAGGACATAAAATAAACCTACGACATGAGACAGTTGTATACTTATCGTTCACGTAGCCTATTTCGCTAGGAACTAGATAAATAAATAAACAAACTGACCTACATATTAAAAGATTTTGGGAGGCACCGGCCTCCAGTCGATCCTCGCCCCGCTCGAGCAAGTCCTTGATATGAAACTTCCCCAAAGGTTTACCTTCCATAGACTTTAAGGAATAAACCAAAGGGCCATGCTTCGCGCTGATCACGCACTTCTCAAACTTAGGTGAGAGTTTTGCACTGAAGTATTTATCTGCGTTAGACAAGGGAAAACACCTCTTGTAAATGATCTGACCCTCCTCGTATTGGACGGGACGCTTCCGCAGATTGTAGTACTTTACGTTCCGAGTGTAGGCCTTTCGTATATGGCCTTGTACAGTAGAAAAAATACTTCGCAGATGAGACAGGTTCGAGGAAAATGGCTCGCGCTCCAAAACTACCGACACCGGGTCGACAGGAACATCGAGATTGAGCAAAGCTCCATCCAACACCATTTCCCTACCATGGTTCAAGTAAAACGGAGTGAACTTTGTACTTTCATGAACCACCGTGTTAAGCGCACATTGGATCTCGGGTATGTTCTGATCCCACTTACGATGATCAGAACGCACGTAAGATGCTATGGCACGCACGATATCGCTGTTCAAGCGTTCCGTTTGATTTGTCTGGGGGTGGTGACGGGGATTGTAGAATATGTTAGGCACATTGTATTTAGTCATCAAATCCCGGAAATCCCGGGAAATGAACTGTGGGCCGTTATCGACATAGATATACTTACAAACCCCGTCACGCAAGAACACCCCTTTCTCCAAACACTTAACGATCGACTTAGCCGTGACATTACGCAACGGAAACAAGTGTGAAAACTTACTAAAATAGTCGACACAGACGAAGAGGTATTGGTTCTGAGCGTAGGATGGAGGAAAAGGACCAAGGATGTCACAGGAGATCGCTTCCCAAGGCTTAGTAACCACGCGAGGATTGCCCATGAGACCAGCACGAGCACTGCCGTGTTGGCAGGCTTGTAGCACTTGCACACTTCGCAGGAGGCGACGTACTTCTCCACATCGCGGTACGAGTTCGGCCAAAAGTAATCTGCACTTATCCGCTTATGGGTCTTGGCGACACCAAAGTGACCCGAAGTCGGCTCATCGTGATACTGCCGTAAGATTTCCTCACGATGCTCACTAGGCACCACCAGTTTCCACTCGAATCTAGAGGTGAGGCTATATTTATTTTTTGAGAGGCGGAAAAGTTTGCCATCAGTAACCGTAAAGTTAGGGTACATCCTAGGAGTGTCACTACAGCCTTTGAATACCTTAGAATACCAGGGATCTTGTACAGTACCAGGGTCAAAAGTTATAGAGTCTACCTTAATTCGCGAGAAAGTATCGGGAATCACGTGTTCCTTGCCCTTGCGGTGGATGATCTCAAAGTCGAACTGACTCAAGCGACAGGCCCACCTATTGAGTCTACCCGAAGGGTTCTTTAATTTATAAAACCATTGGAGAGAGGCGTGGTCCGTAACGATGTAACATTTGGAACCCTCGACATATGGGCGATACTGCTCCAAAGCATAGATGACCGCCAGAAGTTCACGCTCAGTGGCCGTGTAGTTAACCTCCTGCGCATTCAAGGTACGGCTGCAGTAGGCAACTGGGTGGTCCACGTCATCTATCCTTTGGGCCAGCATCCCGCCAATCGCGAAAGAGCTCCCATCCGTATGGAGGTAGAAAGGAAGGCTAAAGTCGGGGCACTTCAGAATAGGAGCAGTGATGAGAGCAGATTTCAGAGTGTTGAACGCCGCGTTAGCCTCCGGTGTCCACTCGAACTTACATTTCTTACTCGTCAACCGAGTCAGAGGGCGAGCTACCTGAGAGAAGTTTTTAATGAACCTACGATACCAACCAGCCATGCCTAGGAAACGCTTGAGTTCTTTTACCTCGCAGGGGATAGGAAAGTTCATTATCACCTCCACCTTGGAAGGATCAGTACGTAAACCAAAGCGGTCCACCATGTAACCTAAATATTTCAGCTCGCTGCGGCAGAATTGCGATTTTTGCATATTTATAGTTAAATTAGCGTCTTTTAATTTTTTGTGGACGCGACGGAGAATATCCACATACTCCTCGAAGGTGGAGGTGCAAACGACGATATCGTCTATGTACGCGAACACCCTGTTATCAAATTCCGCGGCGAACAAGCTGTCCATGAGCCGTTGCATCGTAGCACTGGCTCCCACCAAACCGAAACACATACGATTATAATGGAATAGGCCCCGGCCTGGTACCGTGAAAGCAGTTTTTTCCTTCGAGTCAGGATGTAAAGGAATTTGGTGGTATGCCGCACTCAAATCGAGGGAAGTGAGATACTTAGCATCGCGTAAGTTATCTATAATATAGTTGATGTAGGGCAAAGGGTAGGCGTCAGTCTTTGACACCGCATTAAGTCGACGGCTGTCCAAGCAGAGACGAACCTCCCCGTTGGCCTTAGGGACCATAGTAAGAGGAGAGTTCCATTCGCCGAAAGACCGTTCCACGACCTTATTTTTTAACATGCGGTCCAACTCCGCATTTAAGTATTTTAGCTTTTCCGGACTAAGCCTGTAGTATTTTTGCTGAATCGGTCTCGCATCACCGGTGTTAATCACGTGTTGGATTAAAGACGTGCAACCTAGTCCTATCCTATCGGTGTTGATTTCGTCGAATAAATTTTGGATCGAGTCGAGTTCACGTTTTTGCGCAGGCGTGAGTTCCTCGTAGTTTCGCAAGCCATCCTCCTCCACGCTACCTACAATGGTTTCGACCGAAGAAATAGAAGTCGGCAGACACGCAAGGACGTCAGGCGCGAGATTGAAGGCCTTCCAAAAATTAATCCCGAAATGTATCGGCAGCTTAATCTCCGGCTGGACGTGAAACATAACTAGTTGAACTTCCTCCTTGTATTGGATCGGTAAGTTCATGTAAAACCGACAAACGTAGTCAACGCCGTCAGCGACACGTAAGACGCGCGGACGGTCGAATGGTAACATTTTTATATTTAAATTTAAGAACTTGAGATGTGCATTCGCTCCAAGCACAGAGCACGCTGCGCCGCAATCAAGAAGGCCGCACACGCTCACGTTGAGAACCTGCACAGTCAAGTAGGGACGATAGTCGTCAGCAGAAGGTAGAAAAGAAACTTTGACAGGTCGCGCATTGCGGGTTTTATGCGAGACCTGGTTATTTAGTTTTTTGGAGAAGAGCCAATCTCCCTACACCTAGGACACTCCGGCGTACGCACGCCCGGGTGACCGCACACGAAACACACTAATTCGCGAGATCGCTGACAGCGACCAGTTTTGTGGCCCGCCTGCTTACACCTGAAACAATACGGACCCGCGGGCTTGTCTACAGAGCCAACCTCCTGCCTACGAAACGCAGGGTCATTGCGTGTTCGCACTTGCACGTCCGGCGCTACCGTGTAACCGGATGAAGAAGGTTCGGTAAAATTACTTGAGCGCGAACCTGCAAGTTCGAGACGCATGCACAGGTCCTTCAGCTGCTGTATAGAGGTCACGTCAATCAAGGCCAGCTCACGGCTATATCCAGGCCTTATGTTGCGTAGTAAAATGTCCAATTGTTCGGCTTCCGCCAGCGGTACGGTCAACCGAGAAAACAGTGCACCCATGATGGACAGGTACACGACGATAGACTCGTGTTTAGCTTGGGTGCGGGCCCTTATCTCGCCTAGTAATCTGAAATCGTAATCCGGAATATCGAAGTCTGCTTTAAGAGCAGTTAAAAGGTCCGCGTAGCGGGAAAAGTCACCCTTACGGGAAAAGAGAGCTGGTCCATCCAGAATATCCGGAAAACCGGTAAAAATAACCCGTTCGGGGATCGCGCGCGCCACCCGGAGTTCCTCCAGGCGCGTAAGAAAAGCACGCACGCACGTATCCCCTTTGTATTTAAGGTTTAAACTAGCAAGGTTGTAGCGCGGCTCGGCTCGACACGTCACCGTAGACTGCGGCTTCATCGGAGAGCGGAAAACTTCCACATCCGAATCTGAAGAGTCCCCTGCGGGATTAAGAGAAGATAGGCAACTGACCAGAACACCTTTGAGGGTTTGAACCTCATCTCCCTGATCCGAGACTCCCTCCAAACGAGCTAGGTAGTATTCGACTCGACCTGTTAACCGTTCTCTACGAGCCTCCGACAGTGTTGTTCCTTCAGCCACCTCCTTCTGCAGGCCTTTAATCGCAGTGCGACAAAGTGCTAGTTCGCCAACGAGATCAACAGGAGCGCTGGTGCCCGGTTTGAGGCTGCCACGTCGGATGAGAGACCGCGTTTGACGGAACAACTTTCGTAGGGACGGAACAACTTTCAAATTCAAATTCAAATTCAAATTCAAATCATTTATTCAGTAAGTAGGCCCTGCAGGCACTTTTACATGTCTGAGTCTACCAGCGCTTCCAAAGAGACCACTGTTGAGAAGAAGCGCCGCAAGAAACTCAACAGTAAGCCGTTTTTTCTAAATAAATCACTTATTACAATACTAAATACATAATTTAAATGTCACAGGGATGTACAGGTCCCAGTAGTAATAATAATTAAATATATCTAAATGTCAGATTATAATAAATAATACAATTTCGGAGATGTAAACAGTCTCCAAATGTCAAATTAAAATTAAGAATTAAATATAATTTAAAAAAAAACACAAAACAAGGGAGATGTAGAAAGTCTCCACGGTCAATTTTGGAGATGTAAAGAGTCTCCAGATGTCAAATTAAAAAATAAAGGAGATGTAGAAAGTCTCCACGGTCAATTTTGGAGATGGTAAAGAGTCTCCAGATGTCATATTAAAATAATAGGTAATCATACAGGGAGATGTATATAGTCTCCACGGTCATTAATAATTGTAATACAAATATATATATATATCAGTCCCAAGCATTGTCATCATTCATATAATCTTTAATACTATAATAAGCTTTAGAAATTAGTTTACGTTTAACGTAACTCTTAAATTTATTTACTGATAAATGAGTAACACTACTTGGGAGCTTATTATAGAACCTTATACAATTACCCATGAAAGAGTTTTTTATTTTGTGAAGCCGTGTAAAGGGCACTGCGAGCTTATGTTTATTTCTGGTATTAACATTATGTATGTCACAGTTCTTTCTAAAATTACTGATGTTCTTATGAACATGCATAATGTTTTCATAAATATATTGACTGTATACGGTTAATATATTCGTTTCTTTGAACTTATCTCTAAGCGAGTCTCTATGACCCATCTTGTAAACAGCACGAATAGCCCTCTTCTGTAGAACAAAGATGCTGTTTACGTCAGCACCACTACCCCATAGTAAAATACCATATGACATAATACTATGGAAGTAACTAAAATAAACTAATCGAGCGGTTCTCAAGTCTATTAGATTCCGAATTTTATTAACTGCAAAAGCTGCAGAACTTAGTCTATTCGCTAATTTAGCCAGATGAGGACCCCATTGGAGTTTTGAGTCTAACGTTATACCAAGAAATACTGTATCATTAACTAAGTCTAATTTGTCATTTTTAATAGTTACAGTAGTTTGTCTAGTTTTCACATTGGTAGTCATAAATTTAATACATTTAGTCTTTTTCTCATTTAGTAATAAATTATTAACACTAAACCAATCTACTACTTTTGATATAGCATTGTTTACATCCACATTAAACTCCTGTTGTCGTTTGACTTTAAATACGAGTGAGGTATCATCAGCAAACAATACTATATCATGGTTGTCCTTTATAAGGTATGGTAAATCATTTATGTAAATGAGGAATAGAAATGGACCCAAAATTGAGCCCTGTGGCACGCCCATTGAGACCAAAGACCCAGGTGATCGTTTTCCATTCACGTCTACCCTTTGTATTCTCCCGAATAAGTACGTTTTAATTAAGTTTAGCGCAGTACTTCTAACTCCATAATGGTGTAGCTTCCTGACCAATGTGTCATGGTTAACGCAATCGAAGGCCTTGGACAAATCACAGAAAATACGTATTTCGTAGGATGTCGCATGTGTCAGAAGTTTTAAAAGGTATCTGTAATTTTGTCAGTTCGTGCGCAAGCTCCTCTTTTGTCAACCATTCTATTTTAATAGACAAATCCATTTTTTAAAAAATTAGAAGTTTTTTTTTTTTAAAGGTATCCCTTAAAAGTGGTCAATGACCGAAGGGCGTAAGTGCCAGCAAGCAATACTGAGGCCAAGCAGCCTTTCTTACACAGTAATGTATATTACACACTTATTATAACAGTTAATACACCCAGAGTGGAAGCTAATAATATATGCTTAATAAAGTAAGCAGTTGCTAGTTAAAATAGCAAAGAAAGTCATTTAACACATAGGAACATAAGTTGACATATTATATTGTTTAAAGAGAAACCTCAAATAAATGCCAATCCTTAGACCTGCCTCACTATGAACATAGTACCTAGAACCACACCAACGATCCTTCGAGCCATACGTTGGGTACGCCACTGTAACACTTGATTTTTGCCCGTGGCATGAGACTGGGGTCGTGTGGTCACTTGGCTCGAGGGCCAATCGCTAGAGGGTTGGGCGCCGTAGAAAGAGCGACCGGCCACAAACAGGATCGATGGTGGAGTTAATTAATAAACCGTTAGTTCATTCGTTGTAATTTATTAAGTATAGGTTAGGTTCACATCCCCAATAAATCGACTATAATTAGGTTCAATCCAAACAAGATTGGTAAGAATAGAGGGCGTCCCCCCTGCTTGGTACTTAAATACTAATCAACCATGCCTTTAGGTCTGCACAGTTAGAGGTTACAAAAATAGATAACAATGGGTAAGTAAAGAGAAGCCCGGGTCACCTACGAGATTAGCATCAGTAAACCCGTGCCACACTTATCCCCTATTAGAATAATTATCGAGGACAAAAGAGGCGCTTGTTACCTACGCAGTCTAAGGATGGCTCAGGTAGCATAAGAGGTTAATGTGAAAAATAGAAAGTAAGGAAAATAAAGTTAACGTCACGCGGCATCCATGTACGCGGGGCTGCAGGATCCCACGAGAGGTGTGCGCATCACCGCTCGGTTACTCCCTCATGCACAGCCACGTCGCAGCACTCACGGGCACGCAGCATGCAAGACGATAACCTCCGCCTTGAAGTTTCCAGAGTAGCCTTGGAACTCCCAGAATAGCCTTGGAGCTTCCAGGGTAGCCTTGGAGCTTCCAGGGTAGCCTTGGAGCCTTTAAATGTACAATATAACATTTCAGAAAAGAAACAAACACAGACACCTCACCCGACAACTCATCACTTTTAATGAATAAAGTTTACCTTTTCGGGCAGTAAATTAGAAGCAATTGGCTTTTATACTCAGAGACCGCAGAGTTGGGTTAGCAATAACACCGTATTGACCATCTGAAACAGACCGGGCGTACTTTAGAAACAGAACGTGGCGATTACGTGACGCTATTGCGACGTACACTTTCAACATGAAAATTTACCTTTAAGACGCGCGACAGCGCACGTTAAGACTTAAGACACGAGCACAGCAGTTATTCGTGATGAACAAGAGGCATCCTGACCTGAAAGGAATCGAAGTGAGTCTTTACTTAAAAGCCGGCATCGGCGCGGCACCGTGAACAATATACGCGAAAGTTACAACATACTCACTGTGAAACCCGGCCTCAAGGGCAAAGTAAACGTCTAGACATGATTAGCAACGATATAATTTACTCGGCCACGGCATTCATCGACTTTTATTCACACGGAATCACAGCAGAAGATCTGAATCATCTCTCGATGACCGGCCTGCAAACGTAAGTGACGCCGTAGTGATGTTCCTGCCGCATTCCAATGCATCTCCGGTCGCTGCCAACCTAGCCGATTCAAATCGAAGAGAAAAGCACTAACACTTCTGATCCTTCCCAGTAAAGAAGGACTTTTGCTTAGCTGAAATTAAGTGAATAAAACATCTGGAACTAGTAAATAAGAATGTAAGATGGAAACCGGTAAATCAATCTGCTCACACGCCGACTAGACGATGCCTTAGCCTTCTGTCAAACGTCAAAGTGACGTTTTATACTATGACAAAACAACTAACCAAACAATACCGCTGTCCGGGTTTTGCATTGAAAATAACAAGGAATTACTGTTGTAAAACGGGTTAAATATGAGTTCAGAATGTGGATAGAGGAACCTAGATCTAGGATATAAACGCTCCGTGTCGATATGCGTGAGATAAAGTGACCGTTACCTAAGTGTAAATCGAGCCGGTTCAATGTCGACGGTTTGTTATCCAAGACGAGAGAGTAATTTACAAGTTATTAGAAGTACACCGGCTCCTTCAAGTATGGGCGTGAAGCTCGTTCGCTCGTTAAATAGCCGCCACGACACTCAGCCAGGAACTAGCGAGGAAAGCCTCCAAACAAAAGAAAGGATGAACTAAATGATCAGGTATTGTACCGACAGTCCTTTTCGAATACTAGCTGTAAGTAGTCAATGGTAGGCGTCAAGACGGCGCTCTGAGCGAGCCAGGGCTGACGCCTCCCCCGTCTTCATGTAAACCAAGCAAGAAAAGGTGACATCACACTTTTGGGGTGTTACAAGGTGTCATCCGCGAACTGATATACGGAACCACCAGTAAATATATTGCACATGTCGTTTACATACAGAAGGTACTCGGTAGGTGCAAAAATGGACCCCTGTGCCGTACCTTTCTCCGTGGGTATCCTATAACTGTGGGTCTTATTTATCTTAACGGTTGTAGAACGATTTGTATGGTAATTTTTAAAGAATTGTAGGAGTGGTCCCTGTATACCACCTCGCAGAAGTTTAGATTCTAAAGTGTATTATATCGAAGAGTGTCAAATGCTTTGCTAAAATCAATAAACACAACAAGAATATGTTTTTTGTCATTAAGATACGAATTTACTTCATTAGTAAATTTACATAGCAACTGGGATGTATTTTTCCTCTTTTGGAAGCCATATTGTTTATTATTAATAATATTATTTTTAGTAATGAAATGATGTATATGATTGCCAAAAAAATTTTCAATTATTTTATATGCAAGACAAAATAGTGATGGGTCGGTAGTTGTTAATGTTCGTGACTACCTTTCTGATAGATTGGTCTAATAATGCCTACTTTCTAGACACGCGGTAGCGTGTCAAGCCAAGTTCAAGCTAACAGAACTGGCGAGCAGCACCGTGTGTAATATTTACACGAACCATTTGGAACCACTTTTGACCCCCTCATAACTATTTCAGATAAACGTGTCAAATTTGGCTCATATATGTATTGAGACTTGCGAGATACATAAGTGCTCCAAATTTCACAAACACATCTCAAACGGTTATTTAGATATTAACGTCCAAAAATCGTCATTTTTATCACTGACCTATAGATCAAAACTCTAACCCAGTTCTAGATAACCTAGAAAGTTCAAATTTGGCATGCAGATAGGTAATTAGGTGAATACAAAGGAATAAATCAGAAAATGGTAAATCTTTGTCATTTTATTAAAATTTTCACTTAATCGATTCTATTAGGAACACTTAACTTATACTTAGTTGTAGGAAAATACAGTAGTTTAACAAAAACCATTTGGTATTAATTTTGTTATAAATAAGTACCTACTAATAATAATTTATGTAATGATATCCCATCAAAAACATAAATGTGAATTGTGAGCCAAGTTCAATATTATGATATGTGCCTTGGTTGTTGACTTCAACGACAAAAGAAGTGAGACCTAAAGGGGTGCCAAGTTCAATGGTCAGTCCTCAAATTTATTTATAACAACATCTAATATCATTTCTTATTATAACTTAGGATAATATATTGTAGCCTAAGGTCTGACTTGGCTAGTTTTCACTATACGAATTATATTATAGCCTTCGCAAGTTCTAACCCTGTTACTTGTCGGTTCTTATTTTATTATTCCGAAAATATGGCTTGCAGGTAGAAACTGGCCATCGAACATAATAATTCGTATATGAGAACTAGCCAAGTCAGACCTTAGGCTACAATATATAATCCTAAGTTATAATAAGAAATGATATTAGATGTTGTTATAAATAAATTTGAGGACTGACCATTGAACTTGGCACCCCTTTAGGTCTCACTTCTTTTGTCGTTGAAGTCAACAACCAGGGCACATATCATAATATTGAACTTGGCTCACAATTCACATTTATGTTTTTGATGGGATTAATTTATCAGGAAAGGTTGAGCTTTTAATACATGTGTTTATTAAATGCGTAATAATGGGAGTGATTTCTGTGTTAATGCATTTGATATCTGAAACACGGATGCCGTCCATACCGGGACTTTTTTTAACATTCAGATGTTTAATAATGGAGAAAAAATTTTCTTCTGTAGCTTTGTTTAAATTTAATGACACGGTTGGATCTTCAGCATATGAACTTTCAGGTAGAATAGGCTCATTACAAGTGGATCATATTTTGTTTACGTTGTCTCTAAACTCATTCGCAAATTTATTTACTAATATATTTACGTTTATATTTTTAAAACTTTTTATTATAATTTCATCTATGGATCTGGTTATTTTTCCGCACAGTCGGTTAACGATTTCCCACACTTTTTTCTGATTTTTAAAGTTATCGTTTATATCTTTTTTCAAAAAATCATTTTTTAAATTATTTAGATACATATTTGTTTTATTTCGGTATCTATTGTAAAGGAGTCTATTCTGCGCATTACTTTGGTCCAGAAACCATATTTTGAATAAATCATCCCGTTTATTACACATTTTTGTTACTTGATTATTTCTCCATTTTACACTTATTCTTTTACTGACAATGTTTTTTGTTTTATATTTGCATGTATCATAGATTGAAGTTAACTTATCAATAACAAACTCGAGCACCTCATTAGGGTTGTCGTAGGTTAGCCCGTGGCTCCCATTGAGTTAAATAGACTAGAGAAGCAAACCTCATTATCAAAAAAGTATGACCACTTCTTAGCCGCGACGACGTAGCTTTGAAACCACTACACATTTTAAAATAAACACATAGTAAAAATATATCGGTCTCACTTACACAAGTTAAAAGAACAATGATGTCACTGACATTAGATAAGGACAGACACAAAAATATGTCATGGTAGGTTGGTGTTGCCGACCATATGAAAATTTGCCCAATATAACAAATAAATAGGGATTTTTTTAAATAATACTTACCTTGTAATTAATTAATGCATGAAATTATTTTAAATGCGTATTTCTTATTACATTACTAGAAATAGGCAAAGGTAATAAAATAAGTACTTACGTCATTTTTTTTCAATGTTTTTTATTATAGTTGGTTCCAGTTTAAATGACGAAAATGCACTTAAAACCATCCATTACCCAAATCTATTGTTCAATTGTTATCTTCAAGTAGGGTTGTAAAACAATTACGCAGGTGTGTCGGTATGGCCAAAGTATACTGTGAACAAACAATCTTGATAGTTTTTTATTGCATGTTAGCCATAAGAATATGCCATAATTATGTTATTAGTGTTGTGTTGATTTATTATGTATCAATAATGACAATTTAAAATTTATTAAGGATATTTATTAAGTATATTTTTGCATTAGGTACAATAGACGGCTTAAAAAACTTTTATTTCAATGATCAAGAAGGGTTGAGCTACTCCAAGGCACGTGCCACACTTCGGTCGTCCCTTTGTCATCTTTTTCTTTCATATTTAGCAACAAAAGAAGTTGTAAAATCCCGCGTTAAGTGAATTTTCGTCATTTAAACTGGAACCAACTATACCTTTATGTATAATATTATAAGATTATTACTATGTACAAAGGATAAAATTTGTTTGCATGTATAGTGAATGGAAGATATAAGTCAATCCTGACATCTGTCATCGCACTACAATTTATAAATCGTCATGGACTTATAAGAGAAACAAGTCCATGGATATCACACGCGAGGACAATTGTTCGGTTAAAGAGATTTACTCTGGTGGACTAAACAGAAGCACATGGGGTTAGCTCCACGCGCTTCTGTCAAGTCCTTTGAGGTTATTGTAATTTGTACTGGAAGGACAGCTGTCAGGATTACCTGCTTATCTGCCTTTTACTATCAGTGGCTTGTTTTATAAAGCTACAAATTACAATTTACAGGTTACAAGTTTCCATTTGACACAACCTCGACCAATGACGACCAGAGGCCCGTTTCACGAAGCTACAAGTTACAAATTACAAGCGGAAGTCTCTTTCTAACTCCTTTTGCTAGAAGAAGAGTTCCGCTTGTAATTTGTAACTTGTAGCTTCGTGAAACGGGCCACAGCCATTTGAGCAGTGTTGCCAGTTTAGACCTGTAAAATTGTAACTTGCAGCTTTATAAAACGTGCCCCAGGATATGCAGGCCTGTGCAGTGCAGTCTTAATTTGTCTTTATCCCTGAAGTGCTTAGGACATAATAATATTACAGTTGATTTAGTACGCAGCCAGTTGGTCTCTTTTCTCAACAATCGATGATTTCCACCGACTTCTTTTGACGTAGGAAGGATGGATAAGGATGTAGCCTTAGGCACCCTGAAAATGTATCAATATAAAATAGGTAACTAAATGAAAATACTAGATTCTTCTATTATCATTAACCTGTATTTTTTATTAAATCTACTTCCAATATATTAGAACTCAAACATAAAATTTAAAACCTCCCGTCAATGTGGGAAAACCAAAACGATATTTTAATGGCAACACTGCACCTAAATTGCAATATTTGGTATTTTAAATCGATTTCTGGGTTTTTTATGTTAATTTGAATACATAAACAATAAACTAACGTGTGGAAAGTAATTCCGCTGGATTTGTTATCTTTTTGTGATCTCGAATTACATTCTTACACTACGCATTTTCCCATTTTGTAGCTCGGTGCAACTCTGTCGGCATCCCAATGAGCACTGAGTTGACGTTTGCTGACATATGGCTGTGGCCTTATGTGAAGTGGCAACGCTTTGTTGCGGTAATTGCTATATATTATACGTGTAGCATGTTGTGTATTGGATAATTGATTAGATATTAATCTAGATAAATTTTTGATATAGCAATAATATATGCTTTATTACCTTTGGTTATAAATAAGTTTAAGTGGGTAGCTTTTTTACATTTAGTTAAGTGAAATAGCCCTATCACATCATGTTTTTTACTTTGTGAATTGTAATCGAATCCAAAAATATTAATGCTTATATCATTCATTTTTAGGGTTCCGTACCAAAATGGTACAAAAGGAACCCTTATGGTGAGACTTCGTCAGTTGTCTGTCTGTCTGTCTGTCTGTCTGTATGTCACAGCAGGTTTTCTCAGCAACTACAAATGCTATCAACTTGAAATTTGGCATAGTTGTACAACTTGCTTGCCCGCACTTATTTGTAGTAAAAAAAATATGAAATTAATTTTATTAATAATTGAAAAGAGGTCTAGAATGGGGGGTTAAAAAATGAAAGTGGTTCGATTATAACAAATGGGGTGTCATATAAAAGGTCTTCATCTGCACATTTCAAAACTATTTTTTTGAAAATTTTTTGTGATGTAATTTTTGATTTATAGTCAAAAATGTACAAAAAATGACCGTCCCCCCCCTTATCTCCGAAGTTTATTAATCAAAAATTCTGGAAAAAATCCTGACGTATAGATAATTACTTATATTTTCTGGGGAAAATAAAAACAAAAGGTTAATTATTTACAGTTTTTGAGAAATAACAAAAATACTAAGAAAATCTGTATTAAAATTTAGGCTAGTCAAAATCGACCTTATTGCCTGGAAAATAAAGCTTATAACAAAATGAGTATTTTCTTTTGCGGTTACCAAGCATATTATCTTAAATACGGAACCCTCGGTGCGCGAGTCCGACTCGCACTTGACCGGGTTTTTCAAATTTATGAACACTCCCTAATTTAAATGGGAAAGTCAAATTTTCAAAGTTTAGTTTATGTTTATGCGCTATATATGAATTCCATGTATTTGAATGATGGTTTATAGGTGGGTATAACCCTGACAGTACAGCCATCTAAAACATTCATGATCATTGTTTTTTACATTAATAACTGCCTTTTTATTCATTATAATATCTCTCTGCAATTTTATATAGGAAGAACCACGTAATGGGTTATAGTAGATTGTTCAACAAGGGACTAAAACAAGCCATAATGACACGAGATGTTTAGCCACGCGAGCGAGCCAGCGAGCGAGAGTGGCTATAGTTCGAGTGTCATTATGGTTGTTTAGTCTCGCGTTAAACACTCTACTTTTCACTTTGAATGCGAGGAAAAAAAAACGTTCAGTGCCGGATTAGCCACGTACCTAGCAAGAGTAGCAAATGCTACGAGCCCCGCGCATCCACGTCTAAACTCTAAAATGCTAAGTACTTACATCAGTATGCGTATGCGTGTACTCATATGCATCAGGGTTGACGATAAGATGAATAATCCAGTCGATATTCTCCACCAGAATAACCTAAAACAAACACCCACGCAAAATAGGTGCATATCTAAGTCGCTCAGTTGCGGAAAAAAGCCCGCCACAACCTGTAACCTAAAGCAAACCCAGGGGTCTCTTTATAGAATTTGCTACGGACCCCGTGCTTGCTCAATCCAGCACTGAAGAAGTCTATACACATTTATAAAATTGATTATAAGAAAGTTTCTTACAAATTTGTTCCGCGGTTTTTTTCTTTTCTTTTGTATTTTTTTTGTGAAGTGCCGCTTTAAATGCTTGCATATTTAGCCAACAGGTTCAAACTTGAAAACTATTTAAAAACTAATTGGACCAAGCATAATAAAATGAATTCATCCTTAATATAATTAAATATATTCATATTCGTAATCATTAATCGTGTTTCACGAAATTAAATCATTTTTATTTATATTTTTTCACAGTTGTCATTTTGAGGTTATTTCCACGCGCTAAAAATTGTCTACACCACAGAATAAAAACTAGAGGCATAGAAACCGTACTAAATAGGCAGAAAATACATTATGGTTGACTTCTTTTTACTTATGGTTTTCATAGTGAGTTGGAAAGAGATCGTTACAAGGCGTGATTTGGACCTTTGAGCACCAGTGTGGAAGAAAGTAACGCCAAAGAAGACCGGTCGTTGATTTGACGTTTCTTCACCTTCTGATTATGACAGATTAAAGAAGAAAAGACACCTAGTTTTTGTTTCTTTTCCTCTTATCAAAATGTAATCTATAAAGTAGAGACAAGTAGCTAGTGGAACGTTCATCTTATTGCACGGCTTCTATGCCTTTAGTCTTTATTCTGTGGTCTGTATATACAAAAAGACTGAAAATAGCAATAAATCCTCCATTCACAAACACCGTGATTGGATGTTTAGGGGATTCCAAAGTAAATTAAAACAATTTTACTTTAATCCCTAGAGATTAAAAAGGAACTTTAGTCCCGATGTGCAGAGACTAAAGTAACATTTTAAGAGCATAAGAAGTAAAAATTTTATTTACATTCACATTTAGATAGTTGAATTTTACTAAGCTCCATCCACTATCTTTCCTCTCAAAGTTAGATATCTTGTTAAAATTTCGTTAAGTAACTATAGTTATAAAATACTATTTTTCACAATCGTGTTATAATAGAGAGCTTTTTAGTCGAGTACCGTGTTTAGGCCACGAAGCTTGCTGAGTGGCCTAAGTAAGGTACGAGATTAAAAAGCTTAATTATGACACTATTGTGAACAATACTTTTTGTACGAGTTCATTAAAATAAATAATTTAAGTCTAAATACGAGTATATAAGAAAACGAAATATCGTAAGTACTATAACACCACCGGCGTCTATATTGCAGTACTGTGCTGTGATTGGCTACAATCACGAGTAGTTTTTTTTTTATGCCCTGGATACAGGAGCATGTTTAAGTAGATGTTGACAGATGACGCGACGTTGCTACGTTCCGAAACGCCATAGATTAGCCATTTTGTAACGGATCGAGTCTCCTTAAACAAGGACACATACTATTGAAATACGAAGTTCTATTTTCAAATTTTTTTCGATCGTCTGGAGCGTATCGAAATGGTCATTTCGGTTGTTTCGGAAGTAACATAGACTATGCAACGATGAAAAGAGTGACGTTGCAGTATTCTCTGTGAAATCTTAAATACACAGATTATAATCGACGAGTACAAAAATATCATTTTTGTCGCTTCTAAGATTCACCACATTGTTACTCAATTGAAAGTCAAACGTATTATTTAGCTGTTTGGTATCGTGAGTAAAATCTGCATTAAGAATAAAATTTACTTTTAACGCACAATGATCAGTAAGTGATCGATCCAATAATGTATAGATTTTTTCTTTATTTTTTTGTAAAATTGTTTCGGGGGTAATTGGAATGCGAACATTTTCATTACGCAATATTCTATAAGTAGCCACCCTATTCCTAAATGGGTTTTCAATTAACTGTACATTAACCCATTAAATATCAGACCTTAAGACATTATTTTTGTTGATATTACTATTCAAATGGTTGGTGAAATATCTTTTGGATACGTACTTACTACAAACAGAATTCAACATTATCATTATTTTTTTGTACTCACATTCTCATCTAAGTTTTGTGCGGATGATGTTGATACTGTATCGCGACTAGTTGAAGGACGGTTTTTCTTTGCCAGCAATTCTTCTGATTTCGAAACTGCAGCTGGCCTCTTTACTCCACCCTCGACTTATGAAGATCTATAAAAATAAGACAACATGAAATTAAACATAATGTACGACTTACTAACAAATACAAAGTTTTTAATTAATTGGATGGGATATTATACTAACACAAATCTTGTCCAATTGTTGGCAGTATGCTTGCATTGTTAAAACTTCATCAATCACATCTGATGACGAACTATTCTGTTTGCCTTTAATATGACCATCACATGGTGTTAAATATGGTCTTATATCAGAATCTTCTAATAGTGTGGTGGGTAATTGATTTGATATAAACCACAGTCGTATACTTCTATGAAAATAAGTTACAATAAACTGTTTACTTAAACACTCTATTTGATCACGAACTAAATGGATTATGATGAACACCATGATGGAATAAACCGGCACCTTATTAACACAGAAACGCAAACAATGAATAATTTCAACATCTAATATCTCATTTATATAGGAGCGCCCCACCTAACTGTTTCCATAACAATAAGATCAAGTTACTACAAGTCAGAAACCCATCCTTTGAGGGTTTCCAATAGGTCAAGCGCTTTTACACAGGTTACAACAGGAATACACACAGGGGCTTGCCCGTGTGGCGCCGGGTTTAGAATGTTGCCACTCCATGTCTTCCCGTGGATGTCGTAAGAGACGACTAAGGGACTAAAGGCTGTGTAGTGCTGTTAGGCGATGGGTTTGCAACCTGTCACTAATACACTGGATAACATCTTAGCCTGGTTGTGCAAAATGTGGTCACAGAATTATCATTAAATTTTTGGAGTTGTTGGTGAGTCTGTGGCTCTGCCTACCCCACTCTGGGAATGAAGGCGTGAGTTTATGTATGTATGTATGTACAACAGGAATATTTAGAATTAAAAATATTACTTACGCATCACGATGAAGTTGGCTTATAAATTCCCCGATGCCAAGTAATTCTTGATCTTCTTCAAGCTCTTCACAGAGTCTGATGAGTTGAGCATCGTAGATGTCACAGTTCAAACTATCCATTTTGTTTAATCTACACAAACACTTTTTATCAATGTATCTTATAGTCAATAAAGTATTTCGCACAATTTAATTTTACAAAGAAAAGATAATTGTTTAGACCGGAAAAGGTCTTTAATTCTTAAAAGGTAAGGTTTTTACATATAATACAATAACAAGCTTTTGTTTAAGCTACACAAATACTTTTTAGCACTGTTTCTTTTTGTCAATAAAATATTTCACACAACTGTCTTTAGAAACTACTTGCTTCGTGATGTTAAATATAACATCACGTGTAGTTTGGAGCTGAGTGTCTTCTTCAGAAGACGCGTAGAATTTTAATCTCACATCTGCGTGTTTCCAGTGCTAAGTGGGCGGAATGTTTTTAATTTTTTGCAAATCAAATATCTCAATTTTAATCAAGTGAGAAGCGTATGCCTCGTCGTCTTGTCCGGTTGATATATAGCCCACCCCGTCAGGAGAACTTTGACTGACATTGGAAGAGCGCTTCAATACTTTAGTTTTCTTCTTGGGACGTTTTAAAAAAGCTGTCGATGTTATTTACTGAACGCTGTTTTGCCATGACCTGCTTAACATTAGAACCAGGCGTGCCTTCTTTGTCGGTTGATTCATCTTTATTTTCCGGGTAGTAATTAATAGTTCTTGAAAGTATTTTCAGAGAACTGAAACAATATTAAACAATAAATTACGCAACTGTTTAAATACAATATTCTTAACAACAACACGGTGAACAAATGCTAAAAAAACACACAATTAAGTTCAAATATTTGTACATACTCACATCCATTATTAGGCCTTTTTATAAACACTTCACTACACGAAACAACACTATTATGTCTATATACTGCTATAAGTACAGGGAGCTCCGGTAACGAAAACTATTGCGTGGCTAATAGTTGTTCAGACACAATACCCCACCGCTTTGATACCCTCCATAAGTTAAGCGTCTTCCTAAAAACATGTTAAAAGATAAAAGATAAGATAAAAGACATTTATTCAGTGAGTAGGCCGCAAGGGCACTTTTACACGTCAGGAGTCTACCAGCGCTTCCCAAGAGGAGACCACTGCCGAGAAAAAACGCCGCAAGAAACTCAGCAGTCAGTAATTTTTTAACCATATTTCTTACTACAATGATAGTATTCAGTCTAGTATATCATGCGTAGTTCAGCAGGAAAACATGACAAAATATTAGGAGAGAGAGTTAGAGGGAGAACAAAGGAAAAAAAAACACAAAATATTAATGAATGACTAAGTTTCGGGTTTAGGCCAAGCATTTTTGTCTGTTAGGTAGTCCTCGACGCTATAGTACGCTTTAGACATTAACGACTTTTTAAGTAATTTTTAAGTGCTGGAAACGAAAGCTTTAAACGTACGTCAGGTAATTTATTATAGAAATAAATGCATTGACCAAGAAATGATTTATATACTTTACGGACGCGGAATTTTCGAATAGCAATTTTATTTTTATTTCTTGTATTTAAATTATGTATATCAGAATTTTTGGTGAAAGAATCTAAATTTTTAATAACATAAATTATATTCTCATAAATAAATTGAGATGCTACAGTTAAGATATTAATTTCTTTAAAAAGTTCTCTTAAGGAGTCACGGGAATTTAAGTTATAAATAGAACGAATGGCCCTTTTTTGTAAAACAAATATAGTTTGTATTTCAGCTGCCTTACCCCAAACCAAAGTACCGTACGACATGACACTATGGAAATAACTATAATAAACTAAGCGAGCTGTTTCAACATTAGTTAGTTGTCTAATTTAACCTAACGGCGTAAGCTGCCGAACTTAGTTTACCTGCCAGTACAGCTATATGGGGACCCCATTGCAAATTTTTATCTATTGTTATGCCTAGAAAAACTGCCTTATCTACCATTTGCAGACACTCGCCATTTAGAAAAATACTAGAATCTACCGGTTTAACATTAGGCAAAGCGAACCTAACACATTTAGTTTTCTTAGCATTTAGTAGTAAATTGTTGCTAGTAAACCAATTAAGTACTTTATCTAGTGTGGCGTTTATCATACTGTAGTCTACGGACTTTCTATCTACCTTGAAAATTAATGAAGTATCATCAGCAAAAAGTACAATATCACAAAGTTTATCTACTGTTGGTGATAAGTCATTTATATAAACCAGAAATAGAAAAGGACCTAAAATGGAGCCTTGAGGCACACCTAGTTTCACTGTAGCTCCAATTGATTGCGTTTTGTTTACAACCACTGTTTGAGTTCTGTAACTTAGATAAGAAGACATAAGACTTAAAGCTTTATTGGACAATCTATAATGTTCGTAGCTACAGAAACGAGAGACCATAATTTATAAAGTAGCGAGGAAAAAAAAAAAAAAATTTTTTTGGACCTCAGAATCATGAATATAGTAACCCCTATTGTGGAAGTTGCTGACCAAAAAAACACCCTGTATATATTTAATGAGAACAGATGCCGCATAAATTGTTGATCGACCTCTGGTAAACCCAAACTGGTTACTATTAAGTAGTTTATTTCTATTAAAGTGACCTAACATATCATTCAGCATTAGTTTCTCAAAGACTTTACTTAAAACCGGTAGTATGGAAATGGGACGAAAGTTCGTTATATCACTCATGTCGCCCGATTTAAAAAGAGGTATGACTTTACTATCTTTCATGAGATCTGGAAAGGTCCCCTCTGATATGCAATTAATGCTAGGTGGGGTGCAATTACATCTATGATATGAAAAACTACTTTTTCACTTCTCATGCTCTTAAAATGTTACTTTAGTCTCTGCAGATCGGGACTAAAGTTCCTTTTTTAATCTCTAGGGATTAAATTAAAATTGTTTTAATTTACTTTGGAATCCCCTAAACATCCAATCACGGTGTTTGTGAATGGAGGATTTATTGCTAATTTCCGTCTTTTTGTATAGACCACAGAATAAAGACTAAAGGCATAGAAGCCGTGCAATAAGATGAACGTTGCACTAGCTACTTGTCTCTACTTTATAGATTACATTTTGATAAGAGGAAAAGAAACAAAACCTAGGTGTCTTTTCTTCTTTAATCTGTCATGATCAGAAGGTGAAGAAACGTCAAATCAACGACCGGTCTTCTTTGGCGTTACTTTCTTCCACACTGGTGCTTAAAGGTCCAAATCACGCCTTGTGACGATCTCTTTCCAACTCACTATGAAAACCATAAGTAAAAAGAAGTCAACCATAATGTATTTTCAGTCTATTTAGTACGGTTTCTATGCCTCTAGTTTTTATTCTGTGGTGTAGACAATTTTTAGCTCGTGGAAATAACCTCAAAATGACAACTGTGAAAAAATATAAAATAAAAATGATTTAATTTCGTGAAACACGATTAATTATTACGAATATAAATATATTTAATTATATTAAGGATGAATTCATTTTATTATGCTTGGTCCAATTAGTTTTAAAATAGTTTTCAAGTTTGAACCTGTTGGCTAAAATATGCAAGCATTTAAAGCGGCACTTCACAAAAAAAAATAGAAAAGAAAAGAAAAAAACCGCGGAACAAATTTGTAAGAAACTTTCTTATAATCAATTTTATAAATGTGTATAGAACTTCGTCAGTGCTGGATTGAGCAAGCACGGGGTCCGTAGCAAATTCTATAAAGAGACCCCTGGGTTTGTTTTAGGTTACAGGTTGTGGTGGGCTTATTCCGCAACTGAGCGACTTAGATATGCACTTGCGTGGGTGTTTGTTTTAGGTTATTCTGGTGGAGAATATCGACTGGATTATTCATCTTATCGTCAACCCTGATGCATAATAATATGAGTACACGCATACGCATACTGATGTAAGTACTAGCATTTTAGAGTTTAGAAGTGGATGCGCGGGGCCCGTAGCATTTGCTACTCTTGCTAGGTACGTGGCTAATCCGGCACTGAACGTTGTTTTTTTTCCTCGCATTCAAAGTGAAAAGTAGAGTGTTTAACGCGAGACTAAACAACCATAATGACACTCGAACTATAGCCACTCTCGCTCGCTGGCTCGCTCGCGTGGATAAACATCTCGTGTCATTATGGCTTGTTTTAGTCCCTTGTTGAACCATCTACTATAACTGATGTGCCTCACAAATCCTCAGTCTTTTTTAAACTAAGTGATTTAAATACTTTGACTATTAAATCTGAATTTACAGGGCTGAATTCAAAGTTTATATTACATTTACTGACATTAGTGCAAAGTAATGATTTAGCTTCAACCGCGGATGATTTAAGACATTTTGTAGTATTGCTGGCTATGTTGGAAAAATAATCTTCGAATGCTAAGGCAACGTCTTTATTTGACGTGATTTGTTTGTTACCTGTGTTTAGGGTGACTTGATTATCACGAGTTTTTGATTTTCCCGTTTCTCTATTTATAATATTCCATACAGTTTTTACTTTATTGTCAGATGATTTGAGTTTAAGACTAAGAAAATTTGCCTTAGCAGTTAAACAAACTTGCTTAAAGGTCCTTGAATAATTTTTAACATAATTTAGGAAGTCAGAGTTCTTATTGTCCTCCCTTTCTCTTTATAGGTCATAGAGCCTATTTCTACTCTTATGAATGCCTGCAGTAGCCCATTCACTATACTTGGTTTTTGACTTCGAAATAGTTTTCATATTTAAATAATTATTAAGTTGATCTAGAATTACGCTAAACAAGTCTTTATAAATACTATTACTCTCATTCTGTAAGAAAGGTAACACAGAAAGGATACTTTGAACTTTATTTTTAAATAATTCCAAACGTTTACTAGCTAAGGTCGGTATGTTATTGTCTGCGGTTTTTGATAAAAATCATTGACGAAAGATGCCTTCTGACCACTATGGTCCGAATTAAAACAATTAAATATTTCTTTATCCAAACATTCGCAATTACAAAAAATATTATCTAAGCAGGTTGCACTTCTAACACCTATCCGTGTTGGTTCAAAGAACAGATTACCTAAATTAAAAGATTTAAATAAACTTAGTAACCTAGTGGTATTATTTGATGTTTCGAGTAAGTTAATATTAAAATCTCCACAAAATATAACATGTTTCTGGCTATTACATGCTAATTTTAACACATGTTCCATTGTAGATTCAAATGTGCTAAAATCAGCCAATGGTGGTCTGTAAACACATATTATTATATAACTTTCTAGTTCTGCACATTAAATTTCTACAATCCTTTCTATCGTCAGCTTTATAATATCCTTTCTTTCTTTAGATTTAAGAGTACTTTTAACAATTATAAAAGAGCCACCATGAATGGCACATTTTCTGGCAAAATAACTAACTAATTTAAAATTTAGAAAATCAATAATAAATTGGTCTTGTCGAAGCCAATGTTCAGTAACGCACATAATTTGTACGTTTTCATTATCTAAGAACAACCCTATTTCTTGTTCTTTGCTGGAAAAACCTTGTATATTTTAGTGGATTAAATTTATACTCAAGGATGTTTCCGCTGTCCTATTGTTAAATATTTGGGTGGAAGTAAAATACGTGCTTTCGTCCGGTAGCTAGTTTATTACTCGCCCCTGTGTGGCGGCCACGCACACACGAACCTCTTAGTTCTGTAATCTGTTGACAACATGCATTGTTATATTAACCATAATTACACTAATAAAGTTATATTATGCTTATCTTACAAAATTACAAATAAATACTTAAAGAGAATTTTAGAAACACTTTTGCTTGGATTGGAACCAACAAACCCCTTACTTCGAATATAGGCGCCAGGCAAGCACTACTATTGGACCATTGAGTCAATTAGTCATGTCTTATAATTAATATTTTTATTTCGAGGCCTTAGTCGTAAGCCAGGGGCAGTGGGTATCGACCCAGAGGCCGGCATAACATCAGTATCCTCTTCCTCAACAAGAATGTGCACAGGTACCCTGTCAGAATTGTCAGAACTCTCCATCAGCCCCTCCTCCGAAGCTTCCTGCCAATCATCGACACTTGGTGGGCTACTAAGGTCATCCGGACCCATAAGATCTGACACTATCGACTGCGCAGCAGGGGCTAAGGGCTGACTAACTACTTGAATAATATTATCACCTACTACTTCTCCATCCCCGTCCGTGCTACATTCGTCAGTCACGTGATCCTCAGCCGGCACACAATTGCCGTCCGAGCGCCGCAACAGCTGATCGATATGACGTTTGCAAATGATGTCACCTTAATTTATTAGCCGAACCATATACAACCTGCACCCAACTTTTTTGTAATTACCCTTTTACTCCTATACGGTTTCCTGTTCTCAAAGCATTTAACCCATACTCCTTCGCCCACCGATAGCAATCTTCCTGTATTTCCCGAGTGCGGATCATCTTTTGTTTCCAATGCTGCTTTCCCAGTTGGAAGAATTAAATCGAGCCTACCCCGTAATTCACGACCAAACATCATTTTTGCAGGCGTCATGCCGGTCGAGCAATGATTAGTATTGCGGTATTCGAATAAATACTCTGGCAATTTATCAATTATTACATTGCTACAAGTGTTTTGTTGCATTATAGACTTAATCATTTTTTTACACGTCTTAACCGAATTTTCGGCTTGTCCGTTACTACTAGGGTGATATATAGGGGATGTTAAATGTTGAATTCCATTTGAGCTACAAAATTCAATGAATTCCTTTGAAGAAATTTTGGGATCGTTATCCGATACGATTACTTGTGGCAACCCAAACCTTGCAATTAAAGTGTTCATGGTTCTAATTAAATGTCTAGTAGAAATACTAGTACCCATATCAACAACGCATTGGAGCCACTTAGTAAACGCATCTACCACTACTAAATAAGACCGTTGTCCTATCGACATGTAATCTATGTGAATCCGCGTCCACGGAGTCGGAATATGTTTTGTAGCATAATAAGTTTTGGATGAACAGACATAGTCACAATTTTAATGCACGGCAATATAACAGAAAGTGAATAGAAGGTACTTATCTTGGTCGTAGTCGATGGGCAGAACAGAAAGTACTGAATATTTCCGAGCATGTTCTTTTATACCACTTTTATGCTGACGTGCTCCCGCCAAATTTCGCCCAATAAGAATCTTCCATCATAAACCAATCACTAACAGCTAAGTAACAAAAATACAACCAATCACCAGCCAGTAATAAACTCTTAACCAATCAGAGCCTAATCCTGACCAATGATGGCTTTAAGCCAATCACAGTTTTGTGAACATTTCGTTTAGAAACTTAACAATTTACCATTACTTAGAAATAAATATAATATCGGCAACAAATTAAATATTTAAACAAAACATCATACAAGTACCTTAAATACTATATTTTCCTTATTTATAAATAACATAGTCGTTTAGAAGTTTTATTAGTTTGTCGTGATAAGTATTAAGAAAATATTAGTAGGTAGAGTGGAAAAATACATCAACCCTACAATTTTTTACATTTACTTAGAGATAATTATAATATCGGCAACAAGTTAAATATTCAAACAAAACATCATACAAGTATCCAAAATACTATCTATTCCTAATTTATAAATAACATAGCCGTTTTAAAAGTTTTATTAGTTAGTCGTGATATTAAGAAAATATTAGTAGGTAGACTGGAGAAACACAATAACCCTACAGTAATATAACACGCTCAGCAGAACCATGTCGTCAGCATAGCTTATATTGTTGACACAAACGCCATCAATATGACAGCCGACACGCATTCTGCCGAGCACCTCGAGAAGCCCATTTATATACAAATTGAAAAGCGTGGGTGAACTCAACCCCCCGGTTAGGTTACGCGGAGGAAAGGGGAGAGGGGGTGGTGGCGGTGTCGCTTGACATCGCCAACGCATTTGGTTCTCTCCCCTTCTCAGTCATAAGGGAGGCCCTCCGGTACCATAGGGTACCAGTGTACCTGCGGAGGATCGTGGAGCACTACCTTACCGATAGGGTAGTGCTCTACGACTGCGAAGGTCGGCGGGTTGCCCGCGAAATGTCATGCGGTGTTCCACAGGGGTCTGTGCTGGGACCCCTGTTATGGAACATCGGATTCGACTGGGCGATTCGAGGAGATCAGCTTCCCCGCATGGCCACCATCTGTTATGCTGACGATACAATGGTGGCGGTGCGGGGTAAAGAGCTGAATGAGACTGATGCGTCGGTAGCAGCTGACCTTATTGTCAGCCGCATAAGGACGCTTGATTTGCAGGTGGCCCTCCCGAAGACAGACGCAATTGTCTTCGGGGGGAGGGGATGGCGCCCGCACAGGGGCGCCACCGTGCTGATTGCGAAAGAAGCGGTCCAGATTAAGGCCAATATAAAGTACCTTGGCCTAGTCCTGGACCGCAGGTGGGACTTTGGGGAGCACTTCCGGCAGCTTGCTCCCCGGGTGGTGAGTGCCGCATCGGCCCTCAGCCGACTGCTGCCGAACGTGGGAGGACCTAGAGCGCCATGCCGACGCCTTTTCGCGGGAGTTGTGCGCAGCATGGCACTGTACGGAGCGCCAATCTGGGCCAGCAAGCTGTCGGCCAGGAATGTAGCCTTGCTACGTAGGCCCCAAAGGGTCATGGCCCTCCGCATGGTGAGGGGCTACATGACCATGGCGCATGCGGCGGCGTGTATCTTGGCCTGCACCCCGCCGTGGGAGCTAGATGCTCGGGTGCAGGCCGAGATATACCAGGTGAGGGCTGAGTCCAGGGCCAGAGGAGAGCGCCCGGACTCCGAGGTGGTAGAAAGGTCTCGGCGGATGGCCGAAAGACGGATGAGAGACCGGTGGAAAAGTGACCTGGAGGACTCCCCCTATGGAACTTACACCATAGGGGCACTCCTCCCGTCGCTTGACCACTGGGTCGAGAGGGCGCACGGTACGTTGACGTACCGACTTGTGCAGGTGATGACCGGACATGGGTGTTTCGGTCATTACCTGCACAAGATTAAGAGGGAGCCAAGTCCGATCTGCCACGAGTGAGGCGATCCGGACGACACGGCCCAGCACACCTTCGCGGTGTGCACTCGGTGGGATCCAGAGCGCCGCACTATGGCCGCGGAGATTGGGGTAACCGATCTCTCGCTGCACAGCGTGGTCTCGGCCATGCTGCGCAGCGACAGATCGTGGAGGGCGGTATTCTCCTTCTGCGAGAGCATTATCTCGCAGAAGGAGGTAGCGGAGCGGGAGCGTGAGGATGACCTCAACGCTCATCCGCTCCGACGTAGGCAAAGGGGGAAAAGGCGCGTGCAGTTTGCCACAAACCTGCTCTCCCAGTAGGAATCGTGGGTAAGGGGCCCACTGTGAGAATCCTACTAGGCAGGTGCCCGTGCAGGTGCAGGTTAGGTTAGGTTAGAATCATTCTGGCGGGTCATAGGACACTACCTAACCGGGAGGGTAGTGCTCTATGAATAGAGGGACGGTCGGCGAGGGGTCAGGGAGATGGCCTGTGGCGTGCCCCAGGGTTCCGTACTCGGCCCACTATTGTGGAACCTGGGATACGATTGGGCCATCAGGGGGGCATTGATCCCACGGACGGCCGTCATTTGTTACGCGGATGATACAATGGTGGCCGTGCGTGGGACAAAATTGAGAGAGGCCATGAGGAGTGCAGAGGTGGCGGCCGAGCTGGCGATTTCTTGCATCGAGCAGCTCGGCCTGAAAGTGGCCCTCCCAAAGACCGAGGCGATTATCTTCGGTGGGCGGGGGTGGGGGTGGAGGCTGCCGGTCGGCGCGGCGCTCACCCCGGGGGGGGAAGCTGTCCAAATTAAGCCCCATATAAAATATCTGGGTCTAACATTGGACCGCAAATGGGACTTCGGGGAGCATTTCTCCAAACTTGCTCCCAGAATCGTGGGCGCTGCCTCGGCGCTGGGCCGGCTATTGCCCAATGTGGGTGGTCCAGGCTCCTTATGCCGGCGTTTATACGCCGGCGTGACAAGGAGCATGGCTCTCTACGTGGCCCCAATCTGGGCGGATAAGCTGTCGGCCCGGAACAGGGCCCTGCTGCGGAGGCCCCAGAGGATTGTGGTCCTCCGGATGGTGAGGGCCTACGTAACCGTGGCCCACGCAGCGGCCTGCCTCCTCGCCTGCACCCCGCCTTGGGAACTGGACGCAGAGGTGCAGGCGGAGACCTATAGGGTTAGGTCTAGGGCCCGGGCGAGGGGTGAACGCCCGGACCCTGAAGAGGTGGAGGAGACGCGCCGTATGACGGAGCGCCGACTGCGGGATAGATGGAAAAGCGACCTCGAAGACTCCCCCTCCTGATTTTTGGCAGTAGGCAACAGTTAGCTGGTCTCAGTCCAACAATACCAGTCATGCTGAAGGACGAACCCATTGAGAGAGTGTACGAAGCACGAAACTTGGGCCTGTTAATGGATACAGAACTTCGATACGAGAAGCATGTTTCCAATTCTGTTAGGAGTTGTTTTTACAAACTCAAAGTGTTATACAAGATTAGGCCATTCATAAATGAAAAATTGCGCATTCAACTTGTAGAGTCACTTGTTTTATCAAAATTAAATTATATGGATTCTGTGTTTGGCTCACGTATTCTTGCAAAAACAAAAAGACTCATTCAACGCGTTCAAAATGCCTGTGCTCGCTTCTGTTTCAGCATTCCGTTAAGGGCCCATGTCACTCCATTTTTAAATAAACATGCAATTCTCAAAATGCAACACCGTCGCAAGCTGCACTTGGCTTGTCTGCTTTTTGGAGTACTACGCCACAAAGCACCATTATATCTCTTTGAGAAGCTGTCTAGTCAAAGGCTGCGTGGGACTCGTCAATGTGGAATCCAGTTGTTGACACCTCGACATGCTTCAGCTGCTTTTCGCGGAAGTTTCCGTTATATAGCAACCAAATGCTGGAATAACATCCCACCTCCAATTAGGAACCTGCAAAATATACATAGTTTCAGAACAAAAATTAAAAAATATATATATGAGCACCAAGTAGCACAGGAAACTTTAAGACTCGATACTAGTTGCATTTAAAAATAACTTTCAATAATAGTAAATTCAACAAAAATAATAGTAGTTTACAATTATCATATTATTAATTTATTATGTATTATTTTATTATGGATATTATTAGCTTTCTTTTTCCAACATTGACCACTTGTCTTACTCTTCTTCTTTGTATGTAATTTAATAGATACCAAATTAATCCCATTTCTTGTTTGCCAAGTTTGTTTTATATCTTAACACCATATTATTAACCCTTAAACAAATATTGGGAAACTAATTCCCACTTAATTTTATAGTTTTCATTTATTTTTTCTGTTCTTTGTTTGTGTCTTATTGAAGTTTATATTCCTTTATTTTCTAAAAATTGTCCTGTTTGATTAAGGGTTAACAAATAACAAAGAAAAATGAATGTCACTACCATTGCAAGCTTTGAGCAAAGTACATACCTATGGTTTATGTCCCATCTGCCTGCATTGCCATGCATATTTGATAATGATAAGTAGAAGCATTCCAAATCTTTCTAATTTCTTACTTTTGTCATCTTTTGTTTTTTATTTATTTTTGTCTCCGACGAATAAGACCGTGTTCCGCATTGTTACACCTCACTTCGTCGCAATCTGTAGTTAATTTCCTGTACCTATAAAACATTATTCACTCTTTCAAATGTTTTAAGAAACGGAATTAATAAGTAAGTAACAGTTTTTTGCTGTCGCACGCGGCTCGGCGGCATGCATTTTTCCGGGGTTTTCATATCGTCCGTCTCCCACCATGCTCCCACCAGCAGATTATAGGATAAACTGGATAAGTCAGGACGACCTTAGTGTATAGGTACATACATTAGTATTTGTGTAAGCAATCCATTTAACTTACCACTGTTGCCTACTCCGAAAACCACGTACTTCACTAAAGTCAAATTAAAGTTGAGCACGGCACGGTCAGTTTGTATTTGGATTTTATTATTATTGTTTTCATGGTCGATTCGTTTATGAGTTTACTTAAAACAGTAAAACAAAACAAACCCCACCACCATACCATTATTCCATAGATTGTATAAAATAGGTCATGTCTGTTTTCTTTGTTTACTCCATAGGGCTAAGGGACTGTTGCCCATTCCGCCATATAAGGACGGGCATGGAAGGCTTTCCTAATCTATGAGTTTTACGTTTATTTTTTATTTTTACCTTTTTCTTATGTTATTATTTATGTTTTGTTACAAATAATTATGTGTGTGTAACCTTCCGTGGTTTCACCTGATGGTTCCACCGGAAGACCAGCGCTGACTTTAAAGCCAGCATTACGCTGAGTTGGGACCATTTCGTGGCTATTTTCTTTTTGTACGTTTTTATCTGTTCTTGCTTATGTTTGTCACGAATAAATGATTTTCTTTCTTTCTTTCTTTCTTCTTTCTTTCCCCTTATGGTACTCGTACCATAGGGGCGATCCTGGGGTCGCTGGACCTGTGGTTGGAAAGGGCAGTCGGCGCTACGTCGTACAGGCTTGTGCAGGTGATGACCGGACATGGGTGTTTCGGTCATTACCTGCACAAGATTGGGAGGGAGCCTGGCCCGCAGTGCCACGAGTGAGGCGATCCGGACGACACGGCTCAGCACACCCTCGAGGTATGCAGCCGTTGGAGTTCGGAGCGCAGCACCATGGCGCTGGCCATAGGGCAGTGGGACCTCTCCCTGCACAGCGTTGTCTCTGCAATGCTGTGCAAGGAGAGGTCCTGGAAGGCTGTGGCTTCCTTTTGCGATTCGGTTATCTCGCAGAAGGAGGCCGCGGAGCGGGAGCGCGAGGAGTCTCCTCTCACGCATCCCCTCCGGCGCAGACGGCAGGGATTAAGGCGGCGGCGCTTTGCCGCCCGCTTAACCCTTAGTGACTGCAGGTGGGGGATGAGAGTCCCCTGCCTGCCGTAGGCTAGTCACTGGGCGGTCTGGGAGAGGGACCACGCGTGCTCGGCCCCTCTCTCCATTGGCGCGGGTAGCCCCGTCACCAACTGGGGCTGCCGGAAGGCGTCGTGGCCAATGCTTGCGGATCCACGGCGTCTTGCCAAACCGGCAGGAGGGTACGCCAGGGTGGTATTTAGTGGGTTGCGCTCCCCTACTGGGGGGGTGAGTCCCACATATCCCTCTACCACTCTGGAAGGAATGCATAGAGCATTTTCCCCCGTCCTACCAACACCCCTTAGGTGTTCGGGTGGTGCGTGCGTCAGGAGGTTGCTTATGTTAACATAAGTACAGTCAGCTGCAGAGAAATGTGACCCGCTTTGCTAGGAAACTTGTATGCAGGGGTGGTTACTTTTCTCTGCAGCTGACTGTACACCTAAGGTTAGAGTTAGCTCGGGTTTAAATAAAGAGATTGGACAGAGATGCTTAGGGAATGGGGTGTTAGGGGTTGGAATTTTTTTCACGATTTTTTTTATACTTTGCATCATCCTACAAGATTAGGGGTGCATTGGGGATTGGTTTTTGTTTGGGTTTGGGATAAGGGAGAAGAAATTACGAAGGTTTGGAGGGAAGGTTGGGGGAGGTCTGTGGGGGTTGTTTCGGCGTGAAATCCTGCCCGGGTCCTGTGCCCAAGGGGTTTGCGTGGTGTCAGATTTCATCGTAGCGTTTTCCAGAATAGTCCGGGTACAGAACTATTTGTTCCTTAAACACGCTACGCATACCACATTTTCTATAAAACCCTTCGTGCTATCGAGGTTGGCTTCTGTTCCAAGCAGGGCTTTTCAGCTTGAGCTATCCGGAGAAACTTTGACCCCAGTATTTTGCTCAAGGTCGAGCCTTTCCATGCCAAAACGCGGGCAATCTCAGACAACGTGCCAGATGTCCTCATCAAGGGTCGGGTCGCAGGCATACGAGGGTGTATCTTTGATCTTAAAACAGTGGAGATAGGCGGCGAAGCCTCCGTGACAAGTAGACGCTTGAGCCAAGAAGTTTATAAGTTTGAGTTTCTTTAATATGCTGTTGGCATCTCTTACAGTTGTAAAAAACTTCTTGGTTGTCGCACCTGTCCCGGATGCCTCGTAGCGAACCTGCCAGTGTTCGACCATGTTTTGTCTTATCGACCTCTTTGCGTAGGACGCCGGCAGCATGTCGTATTGGGGGGCGGTCTTCTTCCTAAGGGCTGCTTGCTTTGCCAGTTCGTCTGCTCTCTCATTTCCTGGCGTTCTAACGTGAGCTCGCAGCCAATAGAACCTGAGATCGGTCCCCATTGCTCTTGTTTGGGTTGTGGCGTTTTTGATCTCTTGGACCAAGGGGTGTGTCGTGTCCAGTGATTTGAGGAGCTCCAGTGAGGATCTTGAGTCACTGAGGATGCTGACGCTCCGCGCCTTGTGTTTCCCTAAGATCTGCACTGCCCTGAGTAGGGCGTACAGTTCAGTTTGAAACACAGTGTTATAGGGCACTAGCTTGAAGGTTGAGTGGCGGATTTCTCTTCCATTCTCCCACCATGTGAGTGCCGCTCCCGTCTGGCCCTCAATTTTACTCACATCGGTGTAAATTTGAGGGCTTTCGAGGTCGTATCTATCGACCACGTCTTGGTTGAATTCCTTCAAGCAGACGTGTGCGGACTCTTCAGGGCGTCAGTTTTTTCTTCAATTTCTCTTCCTGGTGGAATGTGGTCCTCACTGTAGCCCTTCTTGACCTCGTAGAGGCTTGCCGCTTCGTGAATACGAAAATCCAGTGGTAGGATTCCCGACAGGATCAGCGCCGATGTCAGAGAGACCATCCTGTACGCTTTGCAAATCTTCTGGGCGAAACCGCGCTGTATTGAATCTAGCTAGTATTGAGTACATGGACTAATGCAAGCTATGGGAAGGAGTGATCTGGGAGTCTCGGGATCCATCCAAAACGCTCTATATGGGGGGATAAACACCAAAAAAAATCTTTTTTTTTAGGAGCGAAACCCCACCTTTCGCTTGTCAGAGCACCATTTTTTCGAGGGAGTAGAGGCGGGGCCAGTAATGGGGCATCCCTACTACTAAAAAAACCTAACCTACGAGTGCCGCTGGCAGCGGGACAGGGCTCAAGCTACGGGTGGTTAGGGCTGCAGAGAGAGGAACCTCCTCACAATGCGTGCCGTGTCGAGGAGTACTGCCTTCTGTATATGGCACTTGATCCAGCTATCTAGCAAGAGTTTCTTGAGGTGGTCGAGACTCTTCGCTATAAGACCGTTTGCCGAAACAACTTTCGGGACAATGATCGTCGAGTCAACATACCACATGGCGGTCACCTCGTGAGCAAAGTCAAGGTACTTGCTAAGCTTGTCCTTCTCGGCCTTCACGAGGTTCTCGTCATGCAGGATGATGACGTCGACGAGCACTGCCCGGCGTTGATATCGATCTGTCAATACGATATCAGGCTTATTGGCGACAATAGTCCTGTCCGTGATGACAGATCTATCCCAATAGAGCATAGCACGAGCATTTTCGAGAACTGGCGCCGGTGTGTACTTATAGTACGGCACTTCAGACTCAGATTTAAGAAGACCATATTGAAGAGCAAGTTGCTGATGGATGATCCTGGCCACGAGGTTATGTCTGTACAAGTACTCGCCGTTGGCCAAATGCGAACAACCGGAAATTATGTGTCTGAGGGACTCGCCGGGGCAACGGCACGCTCGACAAATGTCGACCGTGTAATCCCTCAGAATATATTTCTGGTAATTGTTCGTCATTATGACCTCGTCAGCAATTGCACAGACAAAACCTTCAGTTTCCCTAAAGAGGTCACCGTAGCCAGTTCACGGACGCTAAAAAGTCTACGTCGGGCCTTGTTAGGGTCCTGTAGAAGCGTCCGTGTAGCTCCTTGCTCTTCCATACGTTTGCGGTCTTCTGTGCTCAACACCGTTGGTCTGCGCCAGTTTTCGTTTGCCAAGGAGTGAGGCGTGAGGATCCTGTCTACTGCAACCACATCAAGATCATGCATCCCACACTCATTGCCAAGGAAATAATTCCTGAGATTGCACACCTCGCGGTTGTGGAGATTCTTAGCATTTAAAATGCCTCTACCTCCACATTACCTCGGGATGTACAATCTCATGAAAGATGAGCGTGGATGCAACATGCGATGTGATTTAAGCAGTAGACGGACCCTCCTATCCAGGGCGTCCAGCTCAATCTGAGTCCACCTTAGTATGCCAAAGGAGTATGTGAGCCGCGGCATCCCCCCTACCTATTGAAGGCGCGTACTTTATTCCCCCCAACAAAAGACTATTTAGAACTTTTGTCAAGCGGCAGAAGAAGCGCTCCTTCACTGACTGCTTGACATCGCCGTCCATAATACCCAAATACTGTGACATACCAAAAAATAGTAGGTTTTAACTTCAGAGAGAGATCTGAGAGTCATTGTCTCAGAAAGCTGCAAATGCGATGAATTTACAACTACGCTTGGGGCCTGCGGGGCATCCTGCTCCACGCACAGCTCCCGCTACCGGTGGTTTAGTGCGCCGCATGCGATGGTCAACATCAAATAATGAAAATTGCATGTGAGCATACTACGGAGCTACAGACGGAGGAACTAACTTCACTGCGTACCAATCGAATGCTGCTCCTGTTTCAGACTCTTGAACAAGCCATCACCGTTACCGCCGAACGACTAACTGATCAAGTGTGGACCATTCAGCGACTTCGGCAACTGGATCAGTCTGTACTTGATCGGCTACGCCTTGAATCGCTACCTATTCGTACAACCTCCGCTTCATCACGGGACCCTCCTGCTGCGTTATTGGCTTCGATGCCAGTCGCCCAACACGCACTGATGTCAGTGCAGGATGATCCCGTTAGCGACGTTGAGAATTGTGCTAATATTAGCGTAAATAGCCAGGTAAATGAGCAATTGAGGAGGGCTTTGGAAGACGCGATCATATTTACAGCCAGTGAGGACATTATCGATACCCACTACATTTTTTACTGCGGGGCCATGAAATGAAATGTAATGAAATGAAATGAAATGAAATTAAATTTATTGCATATGGAATTTGGGTTAAAAATCTTGCAGATACATTTGCCACAAAGTTGTATAGTCTCACCAAACCCTGCCTTTACAGACGTATACGCATTTTAAAATTGCACATATTAACTAGTTTTAAACATTTAAACATATTCAGCAATATAGTATAAATAGGTACCATAACATATCATACTAAAACTAAAAATGTCAAGTATCAATGAAGAAGTAGAAAAATCAGCATGTCTTATAATATAAAATAATAATAATAATAATAACATTATATAATTTCAACATGTCCATAGCATATTAATTTTCTAAGTACTCCTTAACACTATAATAACATTTCTGTGCAAGCCATGACTTCAAGCTATTTTTGAACATTGCAATATTGCATTCTTTGAAGTGATCAGGCAACTTATTATAAATATTAATACACATCATATAGCAGTTTTTTGACGACAATGCTAGTTTAGCCAGAGGGTGGTGTAATTTATGTGTGTACTGTTTTCTAACCGTTCTCGAGCGCGTAGACTGAACATTTTGGAACAGATATTTATATTTATAATAATAATAATAATAATAATAATAAATTTTATTTCGGGCAACGAGGCCCATATTTACAAATACCTTATAGACTAACATACATAACAATATAAAACTTAAAACTAACACCGATGTAACAGAACAGTGTAGTCCTGTTCTGCCAAAAATCAATACACTTTCGCGGTGTCCGCTAACCGGCGGCCACGAAAACGCCGAAAGATGACACCCCTCGGCCAGAATTCCTCCTTTAAAAACGTCGACAGATCTTTGGTCGGTACTCTCACCACAAATGACTTAAAATTCACCTTATGGCGGGGCTCCAACCACTCGACCCTAAGGGTAACTCCGGTCTTAACTCGTACATACTCTACGAGATCCTTCGCCTCCGTAGAGTAATGTAACCGGGACACGTACAACTGCGTCGTAGGCGTAGCAGGACACAGCAAGTGGTTCGGTCCGGTCGGTGCGGTGCCGCACAGGTTCCTCGGGGCAGGCTTCTTCTTTCTCTCTACCCGGGTAAAACCATCTTTGTCCTGCTTGGGACACGTCGGGGGCAGCACCCCGCGAACGGGATTACTGCGGTTCTGCTTCACCTCCGTAGGAAGCTGTGCTGGTTGCCGAGCGTTTGATCGCTTGGCAGCAGCAGCATACGCGCGATTTGAGGTCGTCGACCGCACGCAAGGTGTCACCTCAGCCGGGACAGAAGAGCGGGCGGCGGGGCGCGGAGCGGCGCTGTGTACAGCGCCGGCCGGTAACGCATCCAATTTCACCGACTCAATCTTGTCTACGGATGCATTTTGCGGCCCGTGACACGCACTCACAATAGAGGCATCAGGTGACCTACTTTCCGAAACAGCATTCCGTAATAACACTACTTCGGCACGTAATTCACTCACGATATTATTTGATGCCTCTAATTTAGACTGCATCTCAACCAAACTGCCCTTCAGGAACGTAATGTCCTTTAGCAGCCTAGTGACGTCGACGTGGTCAAACGAGACGGGTGGCAGCCTGTTCAGCTGCTTAGCCACGAAGGCAGGTACAGCCTCGTCTTCCAAATCAATCTTTCGGAACATATCGATGATGTCCTGCAAACTCTTGGCTCCTCCATCCCTCCGGCGGGATGGCATCAGGTCAGTCTTGCCCAGCGACTGGAACAGTAGCGCCTTGCCGCTGCAAATCTCCTCCTCCTTGAAGTTGGTTTTGCAGACCTGCAGGATGCTGACCTCGTCCATGCAGCCATCGTTGATCGCGTTCTGTATGAACGCCAACAGCTCGTTGGCTACGAGTTGCTGAGAACCCATAGCGAAAGTGACAGGCAGCGGCTAAAAGCCGCACGGTACGCGAATACGCATAGGAATTCTTACTGTGCAATGAAACACGACCGCTTACAAGCGCGCATCGCACTGCACGAATTTATGAACGAATGTACAGGTTTCAAATATATAAAGACATGGTACAGTCAAAATGCAATATTTTATAAAGTATGGACGGCACGAGTCAAATCTATGAATGCCAAATACTGCTCTTATGCAACGCTTTTGAATTAGAAGTGCCTTATCTTTCGCTGTGGAATTTCCCCAAATAACAATTCCATAGCGTAATGTCGAGTCCACATAGCCATTATAGGAAGTCACTGCAGCTTCAACCGACACTGTCTGTCGAAGCCTTCTTAGGGCAAACACAAATTTATTTAACCTCGAGCATAGATTGCCGACATGTTCTACCCAGTTACAGTGACAATCAATCTCTATTCCTAAAAATGTTGTATGCTCAACTTCTTCGACGGTATTGCCTCGAAAAGCAACATTCAAATTTTGTGTATTACCTCGTAACGAGCGAAATTGAATATACTTAGTTTTAACTATATTTGCCCTTAAGTTATTTCTTGTTAACCAATTTACAGTAGATTCTAATGTTCTATTTATTTCAATATTATACGTTAACATGTCATTGCCTTCTATAATTATTGTTGTGTCATCGGCAAATAAAATGCATTCGTGTGATATATGGTTCGGTAAATCATTAATATATAGTAAAAACAGCAAGGGCCCCAGAATACTACCTTGAGGCACTCCATAGTTGTTGGAAATGTAAGTAGACTGATGTGTTTCTACAGTCTTAATATCCTGACAGTACCCTATCGCTTCGACGCACTGAGTCCTGTCGCTAAGATAAGACTTTACCCAGTTAAGCGCAGGCCCTCTTATGCCGTAATTGGATAACTTAGTAAGCAGGCGCTTGTGACAAACAAAATCAAATGCCTTGCTCATATCGAGGAACAGGGCAGTAACAGGTTTTTTGTTATCAACACATGCCATTATATGTTTTATTAACTTGAAAGTTGCAAAAACAGTGCTTCTAGCTTTTCTGAATCCGTTTTGCTCATCGTTTAAGATTTTGTTAAGTTCTATGAAGCTTGATAATCTAATATGCATAACTTTTTCAAAGATTTTTGAATATATTGGTATGAGGGTTACTGGTCTGTAGTTATCCATTAGACTCTTGTCACCCTTTTTGAACAATGGTTTCACTACAGACTTTTTTAGCGCTGTTGGAAATATTCCTTGCATTAAAGATAAATTTATAATGTGCTGAATTGGGTCTACAATAGAAAGCATATTAGATTTAACTATATCCGTTCTCACTCCATCATAGCCAACAGATTTTGAGTTGTTGAGTGATTTAATAATCTTTATTAGCTCATTTGTATTAACTGGATTTAGGAATATAGAATGTACATTATTATCAATTACAATGTCGTCCAATTTCCCTGCAAAGACAGAACAATTTTCGCTGATAATTTTTATGAAAAAGTTGTTGAATGATTCAGCAATTTGCGAGGGGTCATTAATGATAATGTTATCATCCACTAAAATTCCATCTATAGCTCGAGTAGAACGACATTCTGTAGTGAATTTTTTAATGACATTCCATACGGCTTTACATTTATTCTTATTACTAGATATAAACATTAGGTTTTCCGCCTTTTTTCGTGATAATAGACATTTTTTTAATAATCGGCTGTAGTTTTTATACATTACTTTGTAACTTTTTACATGTCTACTTAAAAGATATCATTGTCTTTTCTTGAGACAGCACTTTAGTATACCTTTAGATAACCACTTTGACTGTTGTTTTTTACATGACACTTTATATTTAATAGGAGGAAAACACAAGTCATAAAAAAGTCTAAAATTGGTATAGAATGCGTCAAACGCCTCTGCTGCGTCAGCACTAGAAAACACATTTTCATAAGAAAGTGAAGCCAAACAATCCTTGAATTTCCTTTGATTGTCAGCGTTATAGTCCCTTTTATATTCGAACCACCATGTAATTGGCTGAGGTCGGCGTTTATGTATAGGTATATGTAGTGATTGAGCAGTGTGATCTGACGTAGCTCGAGTCAAGTTTTCGGACACTTACCGAGCTCCGCGCGCTCGCGGGTCTGTCCCCGTTTGGCAAGTGCAAATTAAGCGGCATGTTGATAAGTTTAGGACTCTCATAGTGTTACGTACGTGGGGGTAGGTAACTGATAGAAATGCACAAATACACCGATAATCAAAAGTAGACTTTAATAACGCCCGCACTTAAACCGTTACAAACAATTATCGCACAATAAATTCGAATACTCAGATGATCGCTCGGGTCGCTCTTGTTCGCACTGTTCGCTTTCCAATTAAAGACTGAATAGGTACTTGCAATCGGTCCGCCTTTATAAGTAGTTCCCGTCTCCGATCATTCCAGAATGCGTTCTGGAAGGATCGATGTACTTTGCCCCGCCAAGGTCGTTCGAGACTATTCGTTGCTTCTACGCCTTTCTACCTTGTATTGTTCGCGATGTCCTTGACCTTGACTCACGGGTCTGGAATATTCTGCGTATTGCCGTCTCATTTTTAATCGTGCTGTCTCTTTTTCATGCTTCTCGAAGGTTCTCAGTATCGCTGTCTCTTTCTAATCATGCTATCTCTTTCACAAGCTTCTAAAGCATCGAAACTCACGATTGAAGATGAGACGCCTTATCCTATCGGCGTAACACTACCCCCTCCTAAGACATGCTCGCCCCGAGCATTATTAGTTCCGTAGTATCTCGCCAATCGGTCAACGTGGACAACCTTGCAGGGACTTCGCTGGCTCCGCTGTATCCTATACGTAACGTCGTTGATCTTAGTAACTACTTTGTACGGCCCTTCCCAATTCGGTGATAGTTTCGGGGATTTCCCTTTTCTTCGCGTGGGGTTATGTAGCCACACGAATGAACCTTCCTCGAACCCCACTTGGCTAGATTTTCGGTCATATCGTGTCTTCATCTTCTCGCTGGCTTGAAGTCCATGTTCACGAACGTGACTGTGAACATCGTCTATCCGGTTTCGCGAATCACTGGCATACTCGGTGATCGATTACGGCGAATCTGGAGGGCGTCCAGTTAAAAGGTCCGCAGGTAAACGAAGTTCTCTTCCGAATTTCACGTAAGCTGGGGTGACAGCCGTACTTTCGTGAGTTGCCGACCTATAACAAAATCAAGAAAAGAGGAATATGCCTATCCCAATCCTTTTGGTGACTTTCAACAACCTTTGCCAAATGCCTTTCCAACGTCTGGTTGATTCCGTCCGATTGTGGGTGATATGGCGTAGTTCTGGTCTTATGGATTCCCATGATTCGGCAAGTCTCCTGGAATACCTGGGACTCAAAGTTTCTGCCTTGATCACTGTGAATTTCGAGAGGCACCCCAAATCGACAACACACTTCCATCACTAATTTCTCCGCTACAGTGACTGCTTCTTGGTTAGGGATGGCAAATGCTTCAGGCCATTTGGTAAAGTAGTCCATTATGACGAGAATGTACTTGTTTCCCGCGTCGGGTGTCGGAAACGGGCCTGCAACGTCTAAAACAATTCTTTCCCAGGGAGCTCCAACATTGTACAACTTGAGCGCTCCTCTACTGCGTGTTTGCGGCCCTTTAACTGAAGAGCAGTTTGTACATTTCCTGCACCAGTCTTCCACATCTTCACGGCAGTGAATCCAGTAGAAGCGTTGCCGAATTTTCATTAAGGTCCTCTTCACTCCAAGGTGCCCACCGGAAATTCCGTCATGGAAGGATCTCAAAACATCACTTACTCTTTTTCTTGGAACAACCACCTGTAGGTGAGCATCCTTTCCATTTGCCGACTCCCATTTTCTGCACAATACGCCATTATGCATAACCAAACTTTCCCATTGGGCCCAGTAGCTTTTTGTTTCAGTACTCATCGGAGCTACTTCACACCATTTCGGTTTGGGAACGCCTGCTTTGATCCAATCGAAACTGGGTTTGATGTTCTGGTCTTCTTGCTGCGCTTGTTGCATGTCTTCACTGTCATTCTTCACTTACAGTATCAGTCCTCAACATTCTCACACAATCTTTGCCCTCTTGCCTTAAACAATGTTTACAGTCATCCGGGCAAGGCCTTCGGGAAAGGGCGTCCGCGTTGCCGTGAGATTTTCGACTGCGACGTTCAATGATGAAGTCATATTCCTGTAGTTGTTCAATCCAGCGCGCTACTTGACTTTTGATTTGGGATTAGGATTTTTAAACTCCAATAACCATTTTAAAGCAGCATGGTCAGTTCTGATACGAAATTTGCGCCCAAGCAAATATTAACTGAAATGCTGCAACGTCTTGACAACTGCCAGCAATTCCCTCCGAGTGACGCAGTAATTTCTCTCTGGCTTCGATAATGACTTACTTAAAGTAGGCGATTACAACTTCCTGATCTCCTTTCTTTTGTGATAAAACTCCTCCGACACCAGTATTGCTCATGTCTGTGTCAACAATAAAATCATTCTCAGGGTCTGGGTATCCCAATATTGGAGTGTCACAAAGCTTTTGTTTGAGATCCGCGAAAGCTGCTGCACACTGATCATTCCAGTCAAATCGACGTTTTTCTTCCGTAAGCTGGTGCAAGGGCTTCGCTATATCTGAGAAGTTTTTCACGAAACGTCGATAGTACGAGCAAAGTCCCAAGAAAGCACGAACTGCGGTCTTGTCCTTCAGTGTTGGCCAATCCTTCACGGCGCTTATTTTCTCAGGATCGGTCTGGATACCGTCTGTTGACACCACGTGTCCCAAATAATTCACCTTACGCTTGAAAAGTGAGCATTTTTTCGGTCTGAGTTTCAGGTTCGCATTTCGCAGCTTAGCCAAAACTTGCTCCAATTTTCTAAGGTGATCGTCGAAGTCTCTCCCAACTATTATAATGTCATCCAGATATACCAGGCAAATATCTCCCAGAAGACCAACAAGTATTTGTTCCATCAATCTCCCAAAGGTTGCCGGTGCAATACACAATCCAAACGGCATAACAATGAACTGCCACAGTCCCTTTCCGGTCGAGAAGGCCGTTTTCTCCTTATCGTGGTCTTTGATTTCTACTTGCCACTTTAGTAGCCACTTTTTAGATCCAACGTAGAAAACCACTTCATTCCATTTAAAGTGTCTAACGTGTCGTCACTTCGTGGCAGTGGATAACAATCCTTTTTGGTTACATCATTAAGTCGGCGATAGTCAACACAAAATCTCATGGTCTCGTCCTTCTTCTTTACCAAAACTACTGGTGAACACCAAGGACTTGTTGATGGCTCAATAACTCTGTTCTTCTTCATCTCTTCAATCATGTCTTCCACTTCCTTTTCGCGAGCTACTGGAACTCGCCGAGGACGTTGTCGTATAGGCATGGTTCCGCCAGTGTCGATCTCATGTTGCACAACTCCATTTCTTCCAATATTACCGTCGTGCGCAGAAAAAACATTGCTGTAACGCAGCAGTAAATTACGCGCCTTCAGGAGTTCTTCCTTGGTGAGATTGTTCTTGCAACCATCCAATAATCCTGTAATGTCCATTCCTGTACTTGCAGGTTGTCCGCTTCCATTCGATCCCTGGCAATTTCGTATCCAAGAAATTTCTTCGCAAGTCCCGATAAGGGTTCCTTTACTAAGGGCGTATGTAGTGTCGCTGAGATTTAGGATCCTTATACACGCAGCAGATGACGTTGTCACAACCGTGCGAGCTGCTATCCACGGTTTACTACCGTCAATTTGTTCTACTAAGACGCAGCGATGAGATCCTCGTCCTGCATAGGTTGGTAATTTCACAGGAACTAGGGCTTGCGATCTTGGTTGAAGAATGGTCCTTCTTGCGCAGGAGACTTGTCCACTTACGCCACCTTCCATAGGGACTTCATTCCGAATTTTAGGACTCCACCTTTCAAGTCGATTTTGCAGCCATGTTTTCTCATAAAATCTAATCCAATAATGCAATCGTCGATGATGTTAGCAACGATGACTTTGTGCCAGAAGATCTATTCCCCAATTTGCACCTCCACTTCTTGCTCCCCCAGGACGGAAATGTACTGGCCGGTAGCCGTTTGCAGCTGAAGATGATTGGGTCGGACTAGATGATCTCTGGTTAAATGTTTCTGTAGCCGAGAACTAACCACAGTCCGAGAAGCTCCGGTGTCGATAGTAAGGTGACATGGTATTCCACCAATTTCTCCTTTGACGACCAGACTATTCCCATCATTCACCTGTGGGATCATAACTGGGACATTTTGACCACCAGCCAGCACTCGTCCCTTAGTCCTGGCTTTTACTCGTTTCCCTGATGCGGCTCTACTGCATCAGGGCCTGCGGGCCTCTCCGTTGGGCCTACATCTCGTTGTGTTCTCTTTCGTTTTGGGCAACTTGATTGTAAGTGCCCGCATTCTCCACACCAATAACACCTTGGTCCAAACTCACGGCGAGGAGCAGTCGGGTCCCTGGACGAAACTTCTCGCACCCTAAAAGGCCTCGAGTCCTGGCGTACAGCTTCCACTTCCAAGGCGTGTGCAACTGCATCCTTCACGTTACCATGATGTCCCAGTCGCACAGCAGCTCTGACTTCCAAATCACGGATTCCGTCAATGAAGGCCTGTACTAGCATGCTGTCCACAAATGAAGCCGATGCACTTTGGTACGCTTTTCTGACCAATTTTTCTATTTCGAGGGCCGACTGTTGTAATGACTCACTACGTCCCTGGGCTCGATCCTTCAATTGAGCTCTGAATACATGCTCTAGATGACTGTCCTCGTAACGTGCCTCCGAAGCTTCAAGAAGGCGGTCATATATCTTATTCGCTCCCAGAGCTTCCAGCACGGTAAGGGCTTCGTCTCTTAGTGCCAAAGTTAGAGCCGTCTTCGCCTGGTCTTTATTCCAGCCATTCGCCTGGGAAACTGACTCAAATTGGAGTTTATAGGCCGTCTATGATGAAGTTCCATCAAACGGAGGTACCTTGAATATTCCAGCTGCCGGGATGGATGTCTCAGTTCCACAGGTACCGTTGACCACTTTGATTTCTAGCTGTTTCACTTCGTTTCTAATGGTCTGGAGGCGATTTTCGTGGTCGTCAACTTTTATCTTGACATCATCCAGTTTTTCTTGAACCTCCGTCATTTCCTTTTTCCATTCCGAAGCGGCCTCCCGTACTTCACGGAGAATTCTAGATTGTTTCTCTTGAGATTTCTTTTGGCCACGTAGTTCATCATGGAAAACCCTAGATTGATCCTCTTGGGCTTTAAAACGTTCCTCTTGGGCTTTAAAACGTTCCTCTTGTGCTCTGGATTGTTCCTTTTGGGCCCTGGATTGTTCTTGTATAACTCTCGATTGTTCCTTCAACAGGATAAAGATCGCGTTGAGATCGATTTCCGGCTTAGGTGACGCAGCTGTAGTAGCCGGTGTTGTAGCGGTGGACGTACCGGCGGCAGCTGCAGAGTCGTCAGCTGCAGTTTGACTCCGGGTTTTGACCCCCTCCTGCTCTTGATCTTGCGGAGTTGCTGGCATTTTTTATCCCACTTCTGACACCAAATGTTACGTACGTGGGGGTAGGTAACTTGTGGAGCGGGACTTGAGGGGACGAGTAATAAACACGAATGCTGACAAAAGACTAACTTTATTCAATATAATCACACAATATAATATTATAAAAATATGCATGATGCGCACTTATGATTAACTCCTTACATCTCCCACGGAGCGAGAAAAGAAAAATACATCCTTAGCTGTATTTTTGTTTATATTGGTACATAATAAAACTTAGTTCTATTTTTATGAACTATCATTGATTTTCCATTACATTCTATTTCTACGTTAGGTGAAAGATCTTTCAATACTCTATATGGGCCCAAGTATATACTATCTAACTTATTACCTACTTCATTTTTAACTAAAACTAAATCATTACATTTGTATGTAATTGGATTTTTCGTCCTATCATAATTTTCTTTCCTTTTCATTTTTGAATTTATTAAGTTGTTTCTTGCTTCCCTTTGAGCCAACTGAAGTCTATATTTCAATTCTTTAGGATAGCTCTCATGATTGTACAATGGTTCTACAATATCATTTCTTAAATTACTAGGAAGTGAACATTTCCTACCAAATACAAGCTCAAATGGCGTAAATTGCGTTTCGGTATGTACTGAAGTATTAAAGGAAAAACTCCAAAATGGTAACCAAGAACTCCATGTATCTGGATGTTTTTCAGTTTGAATGCGTAAAAAGGCAGCCATATGTTTATGCATATTTTCCAAGGAACCTATACTTTGATGATGGTAGGCAGTAGAGTTTAACTGGTCTATATTCAGAAGTTTACTTACCTCTTTGAAGGTTGCTGAAAGAAACTCTGCCCCCCTGTCTGTAGCTATTCGCTTTGGAACTCCGTACCTGAGTATAAAGTTGTTGACCAATGCTCGTGCTACTTCGTCACTTTTCTTGGAAAACAATGGGTATGCTTCTAGGTATTTAGTTAACTCGCATTGCACTGTAAGTATATAACTATAGTTGTTGTCATCGATTCCTAATGGACCTACTAAGTCTAAAAAGATTTTCTCAAAAGCATAAGTTGCTGTGGTTGTGATAACCATCGGCTCTCTTATTGGATTTGAATACTTATGTTTTTGGCATTTATCACAACTCCTTACAAAATTTCGTATATCCTGCTCCATACCCGGCCAAAAATAATATTTTCTTACGTTGTTATACATCCGTCTCATGCCCGCGTGGCCACTAGTGGGCAAAAGATGGAAATCATTTAAAATAACTTTGATTTGATCTTTATCGTCTAGCCGTGTAACATCCTTTAAAATGCATAGTTTTAAATCAGTTTTACACCATGGTTTTTTCAATTCTTGTGTTAATTTCTCTATGAAAACGTTATTATTTTTATTTTTTAACACATATATTACGTTGACGTTTATTTGTTTACAAAACAAATCTAGCTCTTTCACAAATTCGTCTGGCGATAGTTGTGATGAAGAATCTAGAAATTTAATATATATAGTGCTTTTCTTAGCATCGTAGAAAAATATTTTATTTTCAATGCCTGTTGTTTTTTGGTTTATTTTACTAACTAATACTTGTTGAGATATAAATTTTAATTCCACTAACTCCTTAGGTTTACTATGTATTTCCACGATTTTTGGTTGATCAGACCAATTATCTGTGGAATCAATAGTCTTCCTAGAAATATTAGTTGCTTTCTCCGAATGTGATCGCGTCACGACATTTATATTGTTACATATCTCTCTTAACTCATTACTCGTTATGTTAACTCTTGACAAAGCATCAGCTGGTGCGTTATCCGATCCTCTGACGTACTCGACATTGTAATCGTACTCTTCGAGCGCTAATCTAAATTTTAATAAGCGGCTTGATGGATCGCGCATACCAAACAAATAAATTAACGGTTTATGGTCTGTCCGAATAATAAAATTACGTCCATATAAATAGGGTCTGAAATGTTTTGTCGCCCAAACAATTGCGAGAAGCTCTTTTTCTATAGTGGGGTAATTTTTTTCGGCTTTATTCAAGGTTCTGCTTGCAAATGCAATTGGTCTATTATCTCCATTACTTAACACCGCTCCTAATGCATACCCTGAAGCATCAGTTTGTAGTATAAAAGTATTTTGCTCTGATAAATTGGGATATTGTAGTACAGGTGATGTGGAAATTCTTTCTTTAAGTAGTTCGAACGATTTTTGGCAATTGTCATCCCAGTCAAAGGCTACATTTTTTCGTGATAAATGATTTAATGGTATTGTTATTTCCGCGAAGTTGCGAATGAATTTTCTATAATAATTTGCAAATGCTACAAATCTTTTAACTTCGTCGGAATTGTTTGGTATCGGATAATTTGTAATTGCAGTTATTTTTTCCGGATCGGGTAACACACCATCGCAGGATACGACGTGTCCTAAATACAATATTTCCTTTTTTAAGAAATCACACTTGTTTGGATTCAACTTAAGATTGACTTTACGTAATCTTCTAAAAACTTCCATTAAATTCTTGTTGTGGTCATGGAGGTTTTTTCCAAAAACTATTAAATCGTCTAAATAAATTAAACATTTTTCATATGTTAGCCCGGACATGGCTAAGTTCATCATCCTGGAAAATGAGTTGGGGCTTGTTTTTAGACCCATTGGCATGCGAGTCATTTGGTATTGACCGCAAGCAAAAGCAGTGTACTTCCTGCTATCTATGTCTAGGTCACACTGATAGTAACCATTTGCCAAATCTAAATGTGTGAAATATATACATCCTGACAAAGAATCAATGATTTCCGTAATATTTGGAAGTGGGAATTTATCGTCTTGAATACAATTATTTAATTTTCTGTAATCTATAACAACGCGCCATTTTTTGTCATTATGTTTATCTGATTTTTTAGGGACTATCAATAATGGACTTGACCACTCACTTGAACACTTTTCTATTATACCTTGTTTTAACATATTATCTAATTGGGTTTTTACTATATCGGACTGAGCATGTGGTAACCTATATGGTTTTGTGTAGATGGGATCGGTGTTATTTTTCAATGTTATTGTGTGTTTGTAAATGCTTGTTGTTGTTAATTTATCTCCTGGCAAATAGAAAACATCTGAAAATTTGGCACATAAGTTTTCTATGGATTTTTGTTCTTCTTTGTTAAGTTTTTCTAATTGTAAATGTGATAATAATGTTTTAACACGTTCTACGTTTAGTGAGTTGTTCTTTTCGAAGGAACAAATATTATAATCGCTTGCTTTATGTATGACTAGCTTGAAGTCATCTAACCTTATTTCTTTCTCCGTCGCATTTAATATTCTAATCGGCAATTGACCATTAATGGGACTAACAAGTGAACTAGCTAGAAAAATACCCTCTTGTAACTCAGACGAACATATTATGCAATCTTCTTGTATATTCGTGTTAACGAAATGTACTGATTCTGTCCTAGGGGGAAGAACAAAATTTCTTTTTCCACCCTGTAGTTGTAATGTTATTAACTCATTCCTATCAGAGGTTAGCATTAAAGTTTTACTTTTTAAATTAATTAACGCTTGATATTTTAAAAGAAAATCTTGGCCTATGATGCCATCACATTGACATGGTAATTCATTAAAAATGTAAAACTTATGTCGAAACATGTGGTCACGTTCCGCTAATTCTATGTAAGCATATCCGATAGCTCGAGTACTTCCACCTATTCCGTTTATAATTAATTGTTGTTTATAAATTGGAATATCTAATTTCAAAGCTGTCGCTAGCTTCAAAGCGCATATGGATGCTCCGGTGTCAATTAACCATAAACGTGCCTGGTTATTGATGTTGAAATAAACGGTACATGTATTACTACTAGCAAATATGAATTCGTTATTCACGAAAAAACTGATTTGGGGTTTCCTTTTCATCTGTTTCAGTGACGTAAATTTGCCTTTTAGCATATCCATTGTTTTTATGAAAAGTATTGAACTTACCTCGATTGCCTTGGCCTCCTCGGTAATTAGGGGCTTGGTACCAAACTCTGCCAGTGCCTCTAGCCGTATCGTTGTATGAGCGCTGTTGATACTGCGGCGCCCTCGTGCCTTGAGAGTAATACGTTCGGCCTCTATAAGACCCACGTCCGCGAGCGAATCCCCTGCTGTAATTGTTATTATAGCGGCGATTAAAAGAAAATACCTCACTAGATGTGCTTGCTAGTGCCGTCTCCTCGTCCTTTGCTCCTTGTATCGCATCTTTCAAAGATCCGTAATCCCGTGCTGCGATAATTGTACTGATTCGACGATTGCGCAATCCGTCAGCAAATTTTTTAATTGCTTGTTTCTCGTTAACAGTTTTTAAAATATTAAATGCGTTAGAATCGCCGTCTGACTGCGCGATCGTTAAGTCAACGAACATGCTAGATAATTGTTGTCCAAAATTGTCCAACGAAGAATCACCTTGCTTGAGTGTCTGCATTTTATTTTGAATAGCTGCGGCTGATTTTTTAGGCAACAACTGTTTTTGCATATCCGTAATTAATTCTTGTACAGTTTTGTACGACGAGCATAATTTAAGCTTCGCTATTTGAGTAAGTCTATTTTTTAAAACAAAGTTGATGAGGCTTTGTTTCGCGTCTGCTTTTAAGGTAGATTCATAGTATTCTATGGAATCGATAAGTTGTTTTATCACAACTTCGTCGTCTGTCATAGACGGTATTAAAGAAAGCGCGATTTTCAAATTGAATTCTGCCATTGTGCTATCTACTTCAATACTTCTACCGTTATTTGAACTTGTATAGGTTTTACTACAGAACTCCTCTATTTGCTTATAAAGACCGTTAATATGATCGCAATAATTTTTAACATCTAACAAACTTTCACCTCTTAATACCTTACTATCTACTTCATTTTTAATAACTATGCTAATTTGAAGATAATCAGCATATACTAAAGAAGCTTCTTCTAATTTTGTTCTAAGTAACTCGGCTGTTCGCCTTTCGTAATTTAGTTTTAATAAATATTCCTTAATAGATTTAAGCTTTTGGAAAATTTCTTGAACTTCACTAGACATATCATATCAAACGTAGATATATTAATCTGTCAATAAATCAGCTGTCCTGATGTTCCTAGTCTTAAGAATACATAGTAGCATTATTGCCCTCCTTAATATTTAAGAAACAACGCAGATTAATATGAACATTAACTAACTTACACATCTAGGCACTTATACCTGCACTGGAAAAATAAAAATAAAAGCTCAATATTATTTTTCACTCACGACACAATATTTAACTTCTTACTCTTGTTAGAACGACGCACAATTGACGTAGCGTACAGCACACCTTTGACCTCTGGTTTACTGGTCCATGGAGTTTCCAACGTGGTAGGATCCAGCCTGTTTGGGAGCTTCACAGTTGCGGCAGCGGCTGCTTGGAATGCGTCGATCAATGGAACGACGAATATTGTACCGAACAATCATATCTGATGACCATTTATCGTGGCATTTTTTGTAAAGCTTGTAGCAGCCATACAATATTCCAAGTGCCAAAAATGCACAAATTATTATCATCACAATACTTATCGAAGACAAGTGATACTTCATTTCGTGATAATCAGCATCGTTGCTTGATTTTCCAGCGGCGTTTTGACTGATGAATACATTTTCCTTGTCTACTTTAGAGTTGCACATGGTTGATGACGGTAATGTCTGAATCGGTGATCGGATATCTTTAAAGTAAAGCCGACAACACGTACGCGGCAGCGGCAGCGGTGCCCGAACCCGACACCGCACGTGGCAAGGTCGCCATGTGGAGCGGGACTTGAGGGGACGAGTAATAAACACGAATGCTGACAAAAGACTAACTTTATTCAATATAATCACACAATATAATATTATAAAAATATGCATGATGCGCACTTATGATTAACTCCTTACAAACTGATAGAAATGCACAAATACACCGATAATCAAAAGTAGATTTTAATAACGCACGCACTTAAACCGTTACTAACAATTATCGCACAATAAATTCGAATACTCAGATGATCGCTCGGGTCGCTCTTGTTCGCACTGTTCGCTTTCCAATTAAAGACTGAATAGGTACTTGCAATCGGTCCGTCTTTATAGTTCCCGTCTCCGATCATTCCAGAATGCGTTCTGGAATGATCGATATACTTTGCCCCGCCAAGGTCGTTCGAGACTATTCGCTGCTGGAATGTTCTACGCCTTTCTACCTTGTATTGTTTGCGATGTCCTTGACCTTGACTCACGGGTCTGGAATATTCTGCGTATTGCCGTCTCATTTTTAATCGTGTTGTCTCTTTCTCATGCTTCTCGAAGGTTCTCAGTATCGCTGTCTCTTTCTAATCATGCTATCTCTTTCACAAGCTTCTAAAGCATCGAAACTCACGATTGAAGATGAGACGCCTTATCCCATCGGCGTAACAATAGGAAAGCTAATCTGCTTTAGGGGGGCACTGAACGCCCCCGAGTCATGCGTTTCGTGAACCAGGTTTTTGCTGGGGCCGGAATAAGGCCCCAGCATTATATGGCCTGTGTCACGGAACGTATCGATTTCCTGAAGCAGAAAGTTTGCGCGTGGGCAAGCCGTATTATATATATAGCGTGTGGATACCAGCAAAATCGCCTCTTCCAAAGTGATCAGAGGAAGGTGTACCGAAAGTGGGAAGGAACCGATCAAGGATTGAGCGACGGACACCTACCGGATGCTAATTTCTGGCGCAGCGTCTGATCGGTGCCTGTCGAGCACACAGAAGGAGACTGGATTTTAGCTGGGCTGATATTCAAACATAGGTAATTTAAATTTTGTACCTATCAATACCTGCTGGAGCAATTGCGCGAGTAACACTGCTATTTTTTGGCTCTTCGTTTTTATTTCTAAAAGGTGTTTAAAGTTTTGCTGCAGTGAGTGCTATATACCATTTTGTAGCTAGTGTTTTGTGCTTTTTAAATGTGTATTTTTTTCAATTCTACGCTGGGTTTTTAGTGAGTTATATCAGTAATACTTTAAAAAAATAATTCTACCTGACCATTGCCATATCGCGGTACTGATCTACGACAATCTGCACAACGCTTCCTGGCCTTGGGCTTACGCACTTTGGAGCTACGGGCGCCTGCGCTCCATAATAGAGCAATATTTCTTGTATCCAATCCTGGTCAGAGCTGCTGATTTATTGAAGGAGAGTCTGTCTGATGACGTTAATAATTATGGTTAATTCGAGAGAGGGGTTAGCATCCCCCGGGCCCTTTCCGGGGTCTGTTGGGGTGCTCACACATACTGCCAGAAACTTATATACAATGCCGTGGTACGTAGTCATATGGACTATGGTTAAATGGTACTGGAACCATGTAATAAAGTGGCACTCCAAAAGCTTGATCTCATCCAGGCTAAATGTCTGCGTATAATAGCTGGTGCAATGAAATCCTCACCTAAAATTGCATTACAGGTGGAATGCGTTGATCCTTCTCTCGCCCTCCGCAGACAGTGTCTGGCAGACCGCTATATTTTCAAAGCATGTTGTATCTCCAACCCATCTTGTCATCCCTCGTCTTGACGCCTTACTTCATGAGGTCTCTGAAAATCCATATTGGGCATGCAAGGATGCCCCAAGAATTTTGAGAAGCTTTAGAAAATTTAAAGACCTTCCCTCCCCAATATACTCTACTAAAACAAACCCTCTCTACGAAGTAGATTTTGAAACAATTGTATTTACTCCATCAGTCATTCTAGATTTAAAGATGACCCCGCGGCTAATTTCCAATTTAATATTCAGTTAAGTAAGTGGCAGGACTACCTTTTCATTTATACCGATGCTTCCAAGTTGGAGACGGATGGTTGTGTTGGAGTAGCGGCATGGATTCCGAAATTTCACATTCTCTTGCTGCAAAGATGCCCACCACAATCCTCCATTTTCACTGGAGAGTCCACCGCAATCCTGGAGGCAGTATCTTTTGTAGAGTCCCACAACATACGTAAAGCGGTCATTTTCTCGGATTCACGGAGTTGCCTGCAAGCAATTTTAGGTAACCAATTTAAGTTGACAAAATTCCCCTTAATTTTAAAAATTAAACAAACATTAATTAACTGTTACAAAAAAGACCTTGAAATTACCCTTGCATGGATCACTGCGGCATTGAAGGCAACGAGCGAGCAGATACTTGGGCAAAAGAAGCCATTAGAATCGGTTCCCTAACCAAAAATAACATTATTTCATCAGACCTACTGATGCTCGCTCGTTCCAATATGATCGATTCCTGGCAAGAATTATGGGATTCCTCTAGACTCATTAAAGGCAGGCACTATGGTAACATTCAACCTGTTATTCTTCGAAAACCATGTTTTTTTTAAGTTTCACTGTGCTAATAAATGGGTCATTTCCACTATTTGTCGTCTTCGTTTGGGCCACGTTTGTTCTCCGGCATTACTGGGCAAAATTAGGGTCCGGGATAACTCATTATGCGAATGCGGACTTGACGAAGGTACTCTGGACCACATATTTTTCAATTGCTCCAAGTTCTCGTACTCGTTATACGAAGTACTTCCTAAAAATATCCCGCGGCCTGTCATTTTCAGTTCACTTTTATCTTCTATGGACACTTCCCTTACTGCTATCCTCATAAAATATATTCTTGTTTATAATATTAGACTGTAAAGCTCAATTTTTAACTTATTTTTGAAATATTTATCTTTCTATCTTAATTTTCGTCTGTCTCTCCGATCCTGACTCTCCTTTATGTTGGCAAACTCTACTTACTGTCATCCTCTTCCAGTTATTTTTTATTAATATCTGTACAAATGTCTTGTATTGTTTGTCCCGTCCACAAATGTTATTTGTTTATTTTTTTCCTTCAGGACATTATCCTTCCACCAATTTCAAAATTATCTACGACCAATAATTATCCTCCTCTCTCTATGTCTCTACACTTCGACATTGGCTAAATACCTCCGGCTATATCAACAAGAGGTGAAAGCCAAAAAAAGAAAAAAATATATGGTTAATTGTAATTGCTGTAAAAGTGCGATTCTGGTCACTAAAGAAGCGCATCAAATGCACTAATAGTAGCTCTTAAAATTACCACCAAGAGTGTATTAAAAATAGTAATGACTCGTCTGTATCGCGCTTGTGGTGGACTTGTTCTGAATGAGTCGCATCCCGTCCCAAAAGTGACAATTCTAACACTCCTATACAAAGTAAGACTAATAAAGTGACTGAGAGCGGGTCTGGGGATGGCTTGGTCGCGGCCTCTTCTTCCCAAGTTGGCAGCCTGTCGCTGTCTTTCGATGCCATTAGAGAATTAATTAGGGGTGAAAAATAGAATAATAAGGGCTGAATTGGAAAATACACTGAAAAAGTTCATTCATGATGAGATCTCTCCTTTGCGAGCCGAATTTCAAGAGCTTAGGGACTCGATTAATTTTATTAATTCAAAGTATGATGATCTTGTGCTTCGAGTCGACTCTCTTGAAAATAAGGTTACCGCTCTTGGTTCCTTGAAGGCGGTCGTAACTGACCTTAAGAAGTTTGCCGTAAATACGGAAAGTTACTCAGAATCTAGAGAAACAGTGGGTCAGGCGCTCTAACATCGAGATCCTTGGCGTACCGGAAAAAAAAGGTGAGAACCTGTTGGACGTATTTCAGAAGATGACGGATCCCACAGAGACGCCGGTGGATGTAAGGAGTGAAATAGAATTACTCGTGTGGCGCCTATGAATAGTGACGGCAAGCGACCTAAAGCTATCGTGGTTCGCTTTCTTAGCTAGATATAAGAAGGATGACTGCCGGGCCAATTTGAGGAAACTTAGAGGCCTTAAAGCTTGCGATTTGGGCTACGCTGGCAATAAGTCATCCATTTACTTTAACGAGCATTTGACGAGTCGTAATAAGGCACTGTTAAAGGAGGCAAAGGGGCTGAAAACTCAACATAACTTCAAGTTTGTCTGAGTCAAAAACTGTTCTATCTTCGAGAGGCGAAATGATACGAGCGAAGTCATTCATATATCCAAAACGGAGGATTTAAAAAAGATAAAACAGGAATTATGCAAGTGACAGTAGTTTTTGTTGTTGTTGAGTGTATGAATGGTTTCCATTGTGATTTTACGGTGGACGGCCTTTGGTTTATAATTTTCTGTTTTTGGTATATTCTATATTTGGTTGTTACGAGATTTTTATCACATGTTATTATTATTACACTTATTTGCGAGTACAGGGAATCAGTCTATTTAAGATCTTTTACTTTATGTTTATTTTATTTTTTATATAGTGTTTTTTCACAATGGTTGATAATTTAACTGTATATTATCAAAATGTGCGCGGACTCAGAACAAAAACAATCATTTTTTATCAAAATACTTTGAATAGCAATTATGATGTGATCTGTGTAAGAGAAACTTGGTTACTTCCAGGTATATTTAACTCCGAGCGTTTTGATGGCGTGTATTCTGTTTATAGGTGCGATCGTGATTATACTGCTAGAGGTGATTCCAGGGGAGTAGGTGTACTTATTGCTGTTAGATGCGGAATTGTGGTAAAAAAGGTCGTTTCTATACCGTCCTGTAATGGTGAAGCCGACTTGCTCAAGCTGTCTTTATCTGTTCGTAAAGACTCCAGAATTTCGCTCTTTCATATATATTGCTGCTATTTTCCTCCTTGCCAATATTTATCCGATGCCCAGTGGAATTCTATGATTCGGTTTAAAAAATTATCTGGGAAAATTTTGATGATCTTCATCTTATTATTACTCACTTTACTATTGCTCAAGCTTCATGGATCTCTCGACGCGATCCTTCCGTAACCATCAAAGAGTCCGGTCAAAATGTACCAATAGTTGATAGTCTCAAGCCTTTATTTCTTTTAATGATCTCCAACAGTTTAATGGTGTTTGGAATAGTTGCGGAAGGCTATTGGATCTGGTGATATCTAATACAAAATGCCAGATAAAATCTGCTTCTCATCCATTAGTGAGCGAAGATAAATGGGTGCGCTTCAATCAGTATAAAAACATTTTGTATAATTTTATTTACCTAACCACGAAAAGCATAATGAACGTTTAGCATAAAAACCAATTGTATAATTTTATCTGGCATACGATCGAATAACATAACACTCATTTAGTATAACTATATTTTTCATGTTATTATGCATTTTAAATCAATTTCTTCTAACTAGGTTAGGTTAGGTTAGGTTAGAACTGTGACCACATTAATAGTAATGAAAGCAGTTAGAAATATTTATATTTTAATTTATTAACATTATAGTTTTTGAAATTATGCATTTCGTTTTATGCATCATGACTATTATATCGATGGTTTATTATGCAGATTTAAATTATGCAATTCGTGTTATGTAAAATGATTATTAAACCATTTGTTTTTATGCTAAACATTACACACCCAAGATAAATATCACCCTTCGCTAGTCATAGAAGTGTCCAGCCTTTGCCTACAAACTTTGGGAGCCCCTGCGCGGCTAGTCCGACTCTTGAAGGCTGCTGATTATGAGACTGTCAATTGTGCTTTAGCTGAGGTTGATTGGGACAGTTGCCTCGCCTTGGATGACATTGAAAATTCAGTGAGACGTTTCTATGACATCCTTGACAGTATTATTTCCACTCATATTCCCTCTAAGCTTTTACATACCAATAATAAATATCCGGCCTGTTTTTCCCGAGCTTTAATCAAAATAGTTAAAGAAAAATTAAAAATTCATAAAAAATGTAAAATCTATGGCCGTTTAAGTGATTAAATTGGACCGTTTCTCGGATTACTTTATTAAAAATAAATTGAACCTTAGTTTAAATAAATGCAAAACTATCTCTTTTACCAATAACCTAACCAACAAAAAGTTGGAAAACCCCCGACATTGACATTTCAAAGTTCAATACTTCAAAAACGGCTGAACCGATTTGGATATAAAATGTCTAAGAACCACCGCTAGAAAACCTGCTTTCAAATAAAAAAACAGCATCCAAATCGGTTCATCCGTTTAAGAGCTACGGTGCCACAGACAGACACACACACACACACACACACACACACACACACACACACACACACACACACAGACACACACTTACACGTCAAACTTATAACACCCCTCTTTTTTGCGTCGGGGGTTAAAAATTACACACAACGTGCTTACACACTATTGAGTTCCATTCTTGACGTAGCTGAAACCATAAGAGACCTTGGGATTGAGCTTGATAGAAAATTGCATCTTAATTTACATATAGATACTATAATAAGCAAAGCCTATAAGATGTATGGTTTTGCCATGCGTTCATGTGCAGAGTTCGTCCGACCGTCGACTTTTCTTCATATTTATAAATCTATTATCCGTTCTCAATTAGAGTATGCTGTGCCCGTATGGAATCCATTTTACAACAAATATATTGATGCACTGGAAACTGTGCAATATAAGTTCCTCCGATGTATGCATTACAAGTGTTTTCATAGAAGATTATCTTATAATGAACTCCTGCGTAAATATACCTTACTACCTCTTAAAGCTAGACGACAACAACTAGAAATAATGCTGTTATATGACTTATGCCAAAATAAGTATGATTGTACTGCACTCAATAACAGATTATGCTATAAAGTTCCCAACAGAACACACTGTCGAAACCAATGTCGCGTCTTCGCAATTACCTCCTGCCGCACTAATGCCGGTAAACGCTCACCTTTTTACCGAATAGTCAATACCTATAATGAACAGTTTGTATCAATCGATATCATGGCCACTCGCGTTGGAATGTTTAAGAGGGAGGTAATGAGAGTGCTGGAGACTGCCTAGCGCCGCGGATCTGCGGCGTTCGGCACTTACCAGTATTATCATTGCCGGTACCGTTAAAAGTGATAGTTACGATGTTGTGTTATGCAATGGTAATGTACTATGCTATGCTTTATTTGTTAATAAATAATACGAGTAAATATTGTATAAAAAAAAAAAACTTAAGTCAATGTCATGTAAAATTACACCACCACTAATCAACAATTATTGAAATAGTAATGTGTGGTTAACGGTGTTGGTGGCACAATGACCTATTGTTATTTAAACTAAATTAGTGATAAGGACAAATTGTGATCACTGTTTGTTTACCCAAATAAAATAAAATAAATAAATAAATAAAATAAAATAATACTATTAGAAATATCAGACTAATAGTTAGAGTTAAGCAACTGTAACGTTGTATATCTTGCGTGAATCGGAACCTAAAGACTGGGGAAATATTTAAGGTGTTAATGGCAATACTGTTCATTACTTTTGATTGTCAAACGTCAACACCATAGTTTTGTAGGTTGGTGTTGCCGCGTTAGGGTAAATTACTTTGGATTAGAGGAATATTAAATATTTGGAATTAATCAATAAATGGAGTAAATAGTTAAATGCATTTATTAAATAAACAAAACGATTCAAAGATTTCTTTTGGCAGTAATTGTACATACAAGAATTAAACAAACACATTTCAGTCAAAAGATAATTTAATCTAGTACTTTCATGTAGGTAATATATTAATTGGGTACCTAATTACCCAGACTACCTAAATTGTATAGCTACATTCTATGCATTTTGGTTGCATCTATGTTTTGACTAAGTATCTTTCATCAAGATGTCCAAGATGATAGCCCATTACAAAATCAGACTTAAGCTGAATGACAGCGGAGGAGTCATCCTCAATAAAGTAACCAAGCACCTGCTGTGGAGATATAGAACATACTTTCAGTCATATTTCGGTGAAAGGAACTTGTAAGTAATAATTAATAACATCTTTCTGATGGAGGCATTTGTTGCAATTTAATATGCAATTCTCTGACCAAATGGTGAATTTTCAGTTATTGTTTCTCACACGTGGAGAGGTGGGAATGTCTGAGCGTCGAGATTACCAGGGGTTTTCCTTGAAGTTTTCCGGTAAGATTCATAATTTTGTTAACCATTAAATGTCAGCCCACATGTCACATACATTTCTTAACCGTAGTGCTAATCAGAGCAATTTCTCTGTCTTTACAGCTGGACTGGGTTTTCTAGTTTTCTAGTTTTGTCAGTAGGTTTTCTTTAGATTCTGGATATTTTCAATATGTACTGATTTAAGTTTCCGTCTACCTAGTTTCTGTTTTCTGTTATTCTGTTTAGATACTTTCAGAATAATTTAGCTTACGGATTTGACATTATGGTTGGATGATTTATTTTGCATTCCGTTCAGTAAAGCTATGAAGTAGCTTATATAGATATTCAGTATTTGGCGGGAACTCTCTTTAGATCTGTAAGTAATAAATTCATGTTTAGGTTCCTGATCATTCAGAAAATATTCAAGTAGCAAAATAGGATATAAAGGTATAAACCAACCTTTAGTAGGCGTGCCATGAGCACGAGGATGCAGTAGACCTTCACAAGCTGCTGTGAGCTGACCGAGGATACTGTGGCTTGCGACACAGTGTGCTGGGACCGCTCCACCAGTCTACCGACCTGGAACTACATCGAGTCGATCGTCCAGGAAGGAAGGTTTTCTTCAGATTAAGGTCTGTGGAAATTATATTTATAATTAGGGAATTAGGATATCAATAATAGTTATTTGAACTCAGATTGGAATTGGTGGCAACTCTATAAGTAGGGACTAACAAATTACTATCTAAGAATTGTGAATTATAACATAAGAACCTTTACTTGTGTAAAACGACCAGCCTTCCGCTGAGCTAAACATATTTTCTGGTAGAGTAAGAATTATGAGCAAAGTTATGTTCACAATTAAATAACATCATGTAAAGAGCTGTATAGGAATAAAGACTATTCTATTTACTAACCTGTTTCATTGAGCTCCTCATCATACGTCCTAGAACACTCCATATCTTCAACTTATTCTACAAACTTTGTTTACGTTATTCCGTATCTATTTCGTTTTGTCACTTGGTAAAACCAGCCGGGCATTATCAACGTGACAAATGGCGCCCACTTCCGTATAATTTTGAGCATTTTTGGGACCTTTTTTGATCATTTTTGTGGAGTTTTCTGAGATTTTTATAGTTTGCCACCGCTGTCCAAATAGCTTGAAGTTTCTTGTCTAGAGACCATATTTATGTTCTGTCGTGTTTTGTTTACGTATTTTACACTGTATTTATCGATATTTTGTGTATTTAAGTTGTTTTTAGCTTATATTGATAAAATATGTGAAAACTGTTCAGAGTGTACCGGCTCACCATTCAGAACTTTTGGCATCTTTTACTTCTAAAAATATTCACGCAATACTTATTTCCGAATCTTGGCTCAAGCCCACACTTTCTTCAACCCTTTATCCCTTGCCCGGCTACCGCCTTTTTCGTTGCGACAGAACTGCCACTAGAGATGACGGCTGTGGTATTGTTCGCGGCGGTGGTGTTGCCATATACATTCGTGACGATTTTCCTTGTCAGGTAGTTTCTCAGTCATCTTCCGCCAACTCAAACTCTCCTGAGTATTTATTTCTTGATGTAACTTTGCATCATAGTAAGGTATTGCTGGGAGTTTTCTACAGTCCTTCTTCTAACGTAAACTTTTTCGATACTCTTGAGGGTACTCTTACACTTCTCAGCCCACAGTTTAACCACATTATTGTTATGGGTGATTTTAATACATGTTTGGTTAAAAATGATCATCGTACCTGTAAACTTCTTTCACTCACTTCTTCTCTTAATTTAAACATTTTACCTCTTAGCCCTACTCACTTTCCTCATAATGGACCTCCTTCTCTTTTAGATCTAATCTTGACCTCTTCTTTCGATTTTGTTTCATTTCATGGCCAATTTAACGCAGCGGCCTTCTCTAACCATGATCTCATATACGCTTCCTTTAAAATTCGTCCTCCTAAACGAAAACATAAATTTATCATGCGCCGTAATCTCCATGACGTTAATCTGCAGGCGCTTCAGGATGATCTCAGCAATGCGGATTGGCAGAGCATCGAGGCTCTCCCGGATGTGGATGTAAGACTTGCTGCATTCAGTGGTATATTCTTGGCGATTTTCGACAAACATGCGCCGTTGAAACCAACACGTGTGAAACACTTCCCGGCACCATGGCTTACGGCTGATATTAAAGCGCTCATGGCTAAAAGGGATCGAGCTCGTATCAAACGGCGGCATGATCCTTCAGAGGAGAATCATCGAGGCTATGTCGCCTTGCGTAATCGCTGCAGTAGGGTTTGTAGGGATGCTAAGCGTCGATACATCCATAAATCTATCGAAGATTGTCCGCCGGCTAAATTATGGAAATTTCTCAAATCACTAGGGGTGGGCAAAGCACAACCGTGTTCCGCAAACAATTTAGACTTGAATGCTATCAATAAATATTTTTGTACCTCTCCGGTTATCTTAAGCCCTTCCTTAAAACAGCATACTTTAACTCTTCTTGCCAATTCTAAACACCCAGGATCTTCTACTTTTGAATTAGGAAATATTTCACCGCAAGAAGCACTTGCCTATCTAAAATCTATTAAGACGAAGGCTGTTGGTGAAGATTGCCTTAGCTTAGACATGCTTTTGCTCGCGGCGGACTGGATTGCTCCTGTCTTGTCTGGTATTATCAACTTCTCCTTTTCCACTGCCACCTTTCCGTCGGTATGGAAGCATGCCCACGTAATTCCACTTCCTAAAACCTCAAGTCCTTCAGCGTTCGATCAATATCGTCCCATTTCCATTCTTCCGACCCTATCCAAGATCATTGAGCATTTTGTAAATCGTCGTCTCCTTTCCCATCTCAACAGAAATAATCTCCTTAATCCCTTTCAATCAGGTTTCCGTCCCGGGCATAGCACAGTCACTGCTTTGGTAAAGGTCACTGACGACATTCGTCTTAATATTGAGTGTAGAAAGCTCACTGTTTTGGTTCTTATTGATTTCAGTAGCGCCTTTAACTCCGTGGATCTTGATATTCTGCTTGGTACGCTTAGTTCTCTTAATCTTTCTTCTTCGTCCCTCTCCTGGTTTCAAGCATACCTCTCTGGGAGGCGCCAGCGTGTGAGGCTGGATGACAGCTACTCTGAATGGTGTGAACTGTCTGCCGGTGTCCCCCAGGGTGGGGTGCTCTCTCCCCTTCTCTTTTCAATTTTTATTAACGGCCTCACCGATTCTCTAGTTTCCTCTTACCATCTGTATGCAGACGATCTGCAGATCTACGCGGCGGCTAGCCTCGATGATTTCCCTGCTCTTGTTAACCAAATTAACGCCGACCTCGAGTCGATTCGTGTTTGGGTGGATTCTTTTGGGTTGAAGGTTAATGCGAGCAAATCTCAGGCTATAGTGATTGGGAGCCCGCATTTTATTGCTAAGTTGTCTGACATAGTGGTGCCCAGTGTAATATACGATGGCACTCCAATTCCTTTTTCCATGACTGTTAAAAACTTGGGCATCACTATGGACCAGACACTATCATGGTCAGCCCACATCAATGGTGTGAGCCGCAAGCTATTTGGGTCGCTTCATTCTCTGAGGCGCCTGCAGAACTTTCTTCCTTTGAAAACTAAGATAACCCTAGCTCACTCTCTCTTACTTCCCCTTCTTGATTACGGTGACATTGCTTTTCTGGATTTTAGGGAGGAGCTGCTTGACAAGCTTGAGCGTTTGCAGAATGTCTGTGTCAGGTACATATTTGGCCTGCGTAAGTATGACCACGTGTCCCAGTTCCGCGCGCAGCTGGCCTGGTTACCCATCCGTCGTCGCAGGGATGTACATATCTTGTCACTTCTGTTTAATGTTCTTTTCCTTCCATCCTCACCTCCCTACCTTTCAGAGAGATTTAGTTATTTAGCAGAAGGTAGCGGGCACCGCTTGCGGTCAAGCGCCAACCTTTCTCTCGCTATCCCGTCAAATAAGACGCTTGTCTATGCTAAATCTTTCTCGGTGCACTCTGTAAAGTTGTGGAATGAGCTTCCGTTGAGTTTGAGACAGTCCCCTTCTGTTGGCTCGTTTAAAGGGAATCTTAAAAAAATGTGGCTAAATGAATGAATTTTACTATTTGCTGTTTTATTATACCACTCGTTTTTAGGTAAGTTTGTTAGTTGGTGTAAGTATATATTGTATCTATATTATTATTGTATTTATATATTAGTTTATTTATATAGTTAATATATATTTAATGTTATGTAATTGCGTTGTATGTATAAAGTAAAAGTATTTTTAATGCTTAAACTTGTTTTTTGCCATCCTCGTGCGTTTTTCTCACCCAGTCATTACAAGGTTAGCTGGAAGAGATCCCTTACAGGGATAAGTTCGCCTTTGTACATAGTTCATATTCTTATAAGTGTTTTTTTTGTTATACGATTTCTTTTTGTGCAATAAAGAGTTTACTTACTTACTTACTTTTACTTACTGTTAGGAAATTTGAGGTTAAAACACTTGTCAAACTTGAAAATCTTGAAGTCTAGGTCATTAACCTATAGACTATGTACATTTTTTACGTGAGGGTTGCTGTGCTTTTTATGGTATTGTTGAAAGCACAATATTTTTATCTGTGCTTTAGGAAATACCGTTGAGATACTTTTTATTCAATTAATAAAATTTTAAGCAATATTTTCCAAATTTATAAACACAAAATTATAAAGTTAATTATAAAAGTAATTTGTTTTGTGCATTAAGAAAAGTTAAATTTGTATTAAAAGTTTTCTTATTTACAAACTTACATTTGAGTACTTGTGTCAGACAATTGAATGCCTTTGTATTGCAACTTTTGTTTGGCCATAGTAAATTTTGAAAAACAAATGATAATTTTACCTTACAGTATTGTATCATGAGAGTTATAAGGAAAGAAAACAACACATTTAGTTATTTGAAAATATTTATTAAGTATAGCAAAAATTCTAGTATACAGAAATTGTAATAACATTTAGCTTTTGCCAACAATTCTGATTTGGAGTACTTCATACAAATACAAACATTACAAAATGTATAGGAAAACAGTTTTAGTTTTCGCTTCAAAACAAGTTCATTTAAGACTGTGCTTAATTAGGTGTGAAATTCCATTAAGTAAACATTTAAAACATTAACTATTAATGTCTATTGGAAACAGTTTTTTCACAAAACAGACTTTATTCAGAAAATTTATATAAACAGCTTCTGACAAGTTACAACAGTTGACATTTTGATAGACAAGTGTTATGGAAACGATATTAGTTTCACACAGCAGATTTTGGAGCACTTGTTCGCAGTTGTAACACTTCACAGGCAGTCAATGGTTCGGGTTGATGAACTTGATCACAAGTAGTTGGTAGTAATTCTTTTCACTAAGTATCATTGCAGGTTTTGAGGATATTAAAAGGATTTGATGGAAGTATTGTTGCTTCAATCCGTTACAAGCTTGAAGTAGAATTATTCATCATATATTTTTGCATCTTCTTTTGTTTAGGTTTTTTTTTACCATTTATAATTCTTCTTGCTTGCTTCGCCTGATCTAATTGACGCTTTATTTCGTTCTTTAAACATTTAGATTCCTTTTTGTTTGCTTTGTTGCAACTGTGCAAGTAGCCGGTGAATATTTACTTTGGTATTCTGCTTACATTGTTTTCACATATACTTTCCGCTTATGAATATTTCGAGGACATGTACATCTCGTACATGTATTGTTTCGTTTAGCAGTGAAATTTTGGTTGCATTAAGAGTTTATTTTGATATCACTGCTAGTAAATTCAGGCAGGTTATTTTGTTGTTTTGATTTATGTTGACACAGATTAATTATGTAAGTCGATCGAACACGGCTCGATCACAGATAAGATAATATTACGTTACGAGTGTTGAACATCTTTAGGGTCCGAATTGGACTACAAAATTTTAAGGTAGCTGCATATTGTACAATTTCTTTTCCGTATATTTATTTTTTCTAAAAAGTAAACTTTTTTAATTCAGATGTGTGCAGACGTTTTGTATGTATCCGACTTCGGCACAATTAGGACTTGAAAACTTTTGTTACAAAATTAAGATTATTTCGTTTAGAGTGTCAAATATCGCATCAGATATTTGATCAGGATTCTGATTGGAGCGTGGTGAACAGGGAACTGGCTGGCTCACTTACAACCTTCTGATAGATGATGTATGACCAAGGAAATGAAAGAATGATGTTGGAATGAAAGAAATGATTATGAATTGAATATTAGGTACGTTTTGATCTTTTAGCTCAATTTACAACGGAGCAGTCCTTAGGGTGTTAACGAAGTTAGGTATTTTTGTTGTCATGTTGGTTTCGTTTCGTGACCCCGTAGTACTAGCTGCATTTCTGTTGGTCCTAATACCATTGCACTAGGGCTACGGAGGTAACTTTTTTTGTATAGTTTTGTGTAGTTCCCCGCAAGCGCAAGTTGCATTTCCGTTGGTAAATACTTTACCGGAGATATCCATGTTGGTGGGGGTGAGAGAGTAACCACTTTGTCAGTCAGTAACAATCTAATTTAATTACAATTACACATGCGTATATATACAATGTTAACTTACTACAGTACTAACTAATGCGCGCTAGATACACGTACAGATAATGTCTAATCTAAATGCAATTCATCAATACGTGAATCGATAACAATTACGAAACGTGCCTACCGGCACAGTACTCCCCCCAACAGAAAATAAATAGAAAATTAAAAAGTATTCTCCAGCACAGTAAGTTCCTAATTAAATATTTACGATGGTATGACTGTGTAAAGTGTGCCGTTATGGGCAATACGTCTCATTAAAATAATAATTTACCCCAAAAATTCATCGACTCTTTGTCGGTAATTGGCGTGGGGTAGCAAGTATTTCCTCAGTAAGCGGATTTCATGGCTCATTGTCTGATAACCTAAGAAATCAATTCGCATTAGTTAGAGGTACACATACATCTTCATGGCCGTTGCATGAAGGCACAAAACTTCTTCTCTCCTTTGGCGAAATTCTTGGCTCATTGAACGATAACCTAAGAATTCACTCGTATTGGAGATATTAAACATCTTCATGGGCTTGCATGAAGGCAAAAACTTTTCTCAGTTTTCGAAATTCTTGGCTCATTGACCTAAGAATTAATTCGCATTTGAGAGATTAAACATCTTCACGGTCTTGCGCGAAGGTAAAAAACTTCTTAAATCGAAACTATTACACTGTCAACCAAATAAATATTTACAAAACAAAATAATAAATACCATAATATTTTGCAATTGCTATATATGTAGCTTCCTCTCGAACTTGACCTTGATGAGTTTTGCCGTGCACGCTGAGTGCTACGACGACATTAATCGTGGCCGTGCTGAAATGCACATTTTTCTGGTCAATTTGCTGATTACTTTTAACGTAACTGGGTCGATGTTGGGGTTCCGATTATTGATATCTTTGATGATATTTCAATGACTCGGTGCCGATCCAAAATTGTAGCGGTAGGTGCCTTTAGCCGGCCGCGCGGCGTACTTTCCTTTATAATAATCTCGTTCCCGGTGGCATGTTCCCGATTTCTATTTTCAACTAAGCAGACTATCTTCAATATTTGAAAATCACTATAGAGCCTGGGTTTCCTGTACTTCGGAATGCGGTATATGGTGGAGATTCCAGTTCCAATCGATGAGATCCGCAGTAATTCCCGGAGCTGCTGGTCTTGTGTCATCCTGCTTGCTCTTCTCATTGACGAGCAGCAGCGCAATGGTTCCGGCGGAAATGCTCCTTAATCAGGCAGAGTAACGACTATGGTGTTCATTGTCGGGGTCACCACTTTACCAGTGGTTACCCCATATTGGTCGGACGTCGGGCAGGGCAGCGGCGATCATTGTTCAGTCGGCATGGTGTTCTTTGTCGGGGTCACCACTTTACCGGAGATATCCATGTTGGTGGGGGTGAGAGAGTAACCACTTTGTCAGTCAGTAACAATCTAATTTAATTACAATTACACATGCGTATATATACAATGTTAACTTACTACAGTACTAACTAATGCGCGCTAGATACACGTACAGATAATGTCTAATCTAAATGCAATTCATCAATACGTGAATCGATAACAATTACGAAACGTGCCTACCGGCACAAATACCATTGCACTAGAGCTAGGGATGTTTTGGTTTCCCAAACATGACGATTGGACTGAGGTTCATAGTGTTTGGGGTATTTTGGCTCAGTCAGAAATGACTGAGTGTTTTCTGATTCTGCTCAGATAGACGTGTCTGTCGTATTCCGGTTTCGGACACCGAGCGTGTTCGGAACAATTTTGTCCTTAGGGTGCCTTACGCTTATGGCTTTGCCATTAGTTTGGCTCTGCCAGTGCGATGCCCAAGGAATTTTTGTGTTTCATCCTTCAAACACAAAGTGTTTTAATTACATTAGTGTTTGAGGAGTTTGTGTTGTTGGAGTTTTAGGAGGAGATTCGGAGTAGTTTTGGGAAGAAATTTTGGGGAGATTTCAGTGAAGTTTAAGGAGGAGTATTTTGGGAAGAAATTTTGGGGGAGTTTCGAGGAAGTTTAAGAAGCAATTTGAGGAGGAGTTTCAAGAGGAGTTAAAGGAGTTTTGGAAGACATTTTGGGGGGGAATTTTAGAGAAGTTAGAAGGAGTTTATGGAGGAGTTTCAGGAGGAGTTTTGGGGGGTGTTTTGGATTTTATTATTTTGTCGAAATTTTTGCCCGGACAAGAAGAGATATATATTGTAGAATGCTGAACATAGGTCCTGGCTGTTGGAAATTAGCCTCTACAACACAACACTGCCGCCGTTGTGTTGGAGAAGCTAATAGGATAGTTAATGTTTGTTAGGTTTCAGTTAGTTTTTATTGTAACATGGTTGTTACATAGTTTAGTTTCATTAGGATTGCGTTGTCGTGTGGTTTAGTTTTGGAAAATTTGGAACTTTAATGTTAGTTATCACTTTTATGATAAGGTCGCTGAGGGCAGCGATCGGTTTACCTACGTTAAACCTTTCATTGGGAAGGGGGGTATTGTAACGTTGTATATCTTGCGTGAATCGGAACCTAAGGACTGGGGAAATATTTAAGGTGTTAATGGCAATACTGTTCATTACTTTTGATTGTCAAACGTCAACACCATAGTTTTGTAGGTTGGTGTTGCCGCGTTAGGGTAAATTACTTTGGATTAGAGGAATATTAAATATTTGGAATTAATCAATAAATGGAGTAAATAGTTAAATGCATTTATTAAATAAACAAAACGATTCAAAGATTTCTTTTGGCAGTAATTGTACATACAAGAATTAAACAAACACATTTCAGTCAAAAGATAATTTAATCTAGTACTTTCATGTAGGTAATATATTAATTGGGTACCTAATTACCCAGACTACCTAAATTGTATAGCTACATTCTATGCATTTTGGTTGCATCTATGTTTTGACTAAGTATCTTTCATCAAGATGTCCAAGATGATAGCCCATTACAAAATCAGACTTAAGATGAATGACAGCGGAGGAGTCATCCTCAATAAAGTAACCAAGCACCTGCTGTGGAGATATAGTACATACTTTCAGTCATATTTCGGTGAAAGGAACTTGTAAGTAAATTAATAACATCTTTCTGATGGAAGCATTTGTTGCAATTTAATATGCAATTCTCTGACCAAATGGTGAATTTTCAGTTATTGTTTCTCACACGTGGAGAGGTGGGAATGTCTGAGCGTCAAGATTACCAGGGGTTTTCCTTGAAGTTTTCCGGTAAGATTCATAATTTTGTTAACCATTAAATGTCAGCCCACATGTCACATACATTTCTTAACCGTAGTGCTAATCAGAGCAATTTCTCTGTCTTTACAGCTGGACTGGGTTTTCTAGTTTTCTAGTTTTGTCAGTAGGTTTTCTTTAGATTCTGGATATTTTCAATATGTACTGATTTAAGTTTCCGTCTACCTAGTTTCTGTTTTCTGTTATTCTGTTTAGATACTTTCAGAATAATTTAGCTTACGGATTTGACATTATGGTTGGTTGATTTATTTTGCATTCCGTTATTCCGATTCAGGCTCCAACTATATTCAGGTTCAGTAAAGCTATGAAGTAGCTTATATAGATATTCAGTATTTGGCGGGAACTCTCTTTAGATCTGTAAGTAATAAATTCATGTTTAGGTTCCTGATCATTCAGTAAATATTCAAGTAGCAAAATAGGATATAAAGGTATAAACCAACCTTTAGTAGGCGTGCCATGAGCACGAGGATGCAGTAGACCTTCACAAGCTGCTGTGAGCTGACCGAGGATACTGTGGCTTGCGACACAGTGTGCTGGGACCGCTCCACCAGTCTGCCGACCTGGGACTACATCGAGTCGATCGTCAAGGAAGGAAGGTTTTCTTCAGATTAAGGTCTGTGGAAATTATATTTATAATTAGGGAATTAGGATATCAATAATAGTTATTTGAACTCAGATTGGAATTGGTGGCAACTCTATAAGTAGGGACTAACAAATTACTATCTAAGAATTGTGAATTATAACATAAGAACCTTTACTAGTGTAAAACGACCAGCCTTCCGCTGAGCTTAAGAGTGCGCCGAGGCAACGATACGTAATTGCGAAAAAATTGCGTTCGTTTGATCGCCTGCTATATCGTTTTTACTAAAGCTTTAGTTATCCAATTCATATGTAAGATACTTAAAGATACACTCTATCTAACATACACTTTAGAAACACGATTACTTGTACTTCCCTCGATCGAAAAAAAACCTAAAAATACCTCCGCGCAACAAAATAAACACTTAGTACGGCGTAAATACTTCACGGAAGGTTATCAGTTTTTGAATAATAACGAAACTACACGTCTTCTGTACTATCTACATTTAAAATTTTTAAAATGTGTTTTTATTTTACTAATATGAAGGAAATACCTAAATTCGCACGAGTTTCGTCCATTTTAGCCAGAGCCGTCATGCTTCCCCCATGTCCGCATTAGTCTTGCTTCGGCCGTTGGACGGGGTGCCTGTGTCGCTTGTTGGTCGCTTGTGTTTATACACGATTTTATATAATTATTCACTTTATTTTAAATGGGGAACAAAGGCAACAAAAAAAGGAAGAGAAGGGGTTGGCAAAAACACAATGCTAAACGCTTGCATGAAGTAATGAAGTAAGTAAAACTCGTAAACATACTGATAACCTGATAACTAAGTAACCCGATTTGACAGTTGTCAAAATGCCGAGCGGAAAGATTAGAAAAAAATCGGTAGCAACATAGACTAATTATCGAGACGTATCGATTATGGTATCGATTTGTATTACTAAGGCTAAGTTGTAGGTATACCTACATAAAAATACTTCTATGTTGAATATTTACCAAGATATAAAAAACGTTTAGGTAAATAATCACATTAACAAAAATTTACAGACGTTAAAACAGGTTTCTTAGAATGATTCGAACTTATTTTTTACTATTTTTTATTTTTTTGAACCGTGTGGTGCCGGGTTTTAGAATGTTGCCACTCCATGTCTTCCCGTGGATGTCGTAAGAGACGACTAAGGGACTAAAGGCTGTGTAGTGCTGTTAGGCGATGGGTTTGCAACCTGTCACTAATACACTGGATAACATCTTAGCCTGGTTGTGCAAAATGTGGTCACACAATTATCAACAAGGTTTTGGAGTTGTTGGTGAGTCTGTGGTTCTGCCTACCCCACTCTGGGAATGAAGGCGTGAGTTTATGTATGTATGTATTTTTTACTATTTCCCAGTAATGTTTTTTAAATTATATATCTACTCATCTTATGTAGATATATTTTTATAAAGTTTTATGTTTATGTTTGCAACGGTACATAATTACATTTAACGGTACATTATGTAAGTGCCAGTTACATAAATAAACTACTGTAATAGTGGACTCTTAGAAGTTGGGCATATCGCAGAGGTTTTCTTGCGCCTATTCTTTAAGGTACTCTGACAAAGCATGATCTGTAAAGGTGGGAGACTCGTTCTTGAATTACCATACAGCCTTATTTGACTGATACTTTTAAAGAAACCTTTTAAATTTACTTTGAAGAATAAAAAATATTATTTGAAAATTAAGGGTCGATGACTGGGATATTTACCCTACTTAGCCTTTATATAATTAATTTTCCATTAGGTATTGAGTCAATTTGTTGAGTTTCTATTGTGCTTAGAATATTATTAGTAAAGGTAATTGGGTTTTATTTGATTTAAATATACAGTCACGTCACATCACGGGATTGTTGAGCCACCATAGAACTCTGTCTTAATGACAGCGCCAAGTCACGGAAAAGAAAATTCGTCAAAATTTTGCGTCGACTTTCTGTGAGAGGGTTCTATAGTGGCTCAAAAATCCCATGATGTGACTGTACCTAATACAGTCAAAGTCAAGAATATGTTTACTCTTTAGTACCTTGTCTATTTAATGTCATGTTTAACCTGCCATATATGAATTGTTACAGCGATTAAAGTGACAAGGTACAAAAGTGTAAACATATTTATGACCTCGAGTGTACAAGTAATTCAATTTAAATTGATCATAATACCTACCTACCGACAGTATACTATAAATTTAAAAAAAATGTGAGATCTGAAAAAGTTTGTAACTTCTAACAGAGAATATTTTTTAACAAAAGTATTCGGAATCGATTGTTGTTTTATTTCGTAAACATTGGTAGCGCCTAGTGAATCGGCGCAGGGCTCGTCTCGCGCGGCGCGCGGCCGGCGCATGGCTCCAGTCGCTAGCTCCTTGCCGGTGTGCCTTACACACACATACACAGAGTGCATAAAATACCTAAAATCAAAGAGCGCAAAAAGCTCGGTGCCCCCTTAACATATTTTCTGGTAGAGTGAGAATTATGAGCAAAGTTATGTTCACAATTAAATAACATCATGTATAGAGCTGCATAGGAATAAAGACTGTTCTATTTACTAACCTGTTTCATTGAGCTCCTCATCATACGTCCTAGAACACTCCATATCTTCAACTTATTCTACAAACTTTCTGTTTACGTTATCCCGTATCTATTTCGTTTTGTCACTTGGTAAAACCAGCCGGGCATTATCAACGTGACACAACGCGTCATCGTGACGTCACATGGCGTGAGCGGTTGAAGACCGGTTGTGCCAGGTCGGCCGAATGGAAAACGGCAGAGCGCACTCACTTCGGTGGCGACTTTCGGACGAAACGGACGTATTTGATAGGCATTAGATTCATTTAGAATTGATTAGGTTTCATTGAAATAATGTGATTTGATTTTGCTATAAAATTAAAGTGTGCATTACTTTTATTACAAAAAATATACATCCTTCCCTTCTGATTCATTATATCAGAAGTGGGATTTACCACGAAGCCTTGCTCGTTGATGGCTCTGATTAGTCATTTAACGTTTTAAGTTTTTAGTTTTAGTTCAGTGTTGTAGTGAGTTATCACAAACCATAAGTGCACTTTAATTTTATAATGTTGGGACGCTCTTCCCGGTCTCATGAGAGATCTGATAGGTCACGTAGATACCGTAGTAGGTCACGGGAAGTTCGTGTTCATTCGCATCGTATTTCTCAGAAGCGGCGTGGTGACTATTCACGTACTGAACGTGTTGATAGTAGTCCTTACATTCAGGCACTTGACACGATTCTTGTTACAATAAATGCAATTAACGATAGACTTTCTACCTCTGAAACTGAACCGCCACGTCCTGTGCGTGAGTGTCACACTCCGCCGTTGTTTGTTGCTACAAGTGAAGCTACCGCGCCGGTTGAGTCTGTTAGCGATACGACAAATAAGATTGTGAACGCGTTAACATCGCTTATTACTAAACCTAGTCACTATGACATCTCGACTTTTGACCCCAATGTTCACGACTTCGATGTTTGGTGTGTAGAGGTTGACAAAGGTTGCGAGATTAATCGCTGGTACGACCGTGAGTGTTTGTCGCGTATAGGGCGGTGTCTTTAAGGCGATGCGCGTACGTGGCTGGACGATTGGGTGTCCAATGACCGTTCATGGACCAATTTTAAAGCAGAATTCCGGTCGCTCTGCCCTCGAAGCGTCGATGTCGCGAGTATTTTATTTAACGTGATGAAAACGGACTCTAATAGCTTCTCTTCATATGCCGAATACGCACGTAAGTCGTTGTTACGTTTGAATATTGTGAAGGGATTATCGGATGACCTAAAAACGGCGATTATTATTCGAGGTATCACGGTTCCCCAGATCAAAGCAACTGCTTCCAACGCTATATTACAACATAACGAATTGGCAAAATTTTTGTCCGTTTCTACTAAACCTAAGACGGATTCTCCAGGTACCCGCAGTTTTGTTCGTCCATTGAATCAAAGTTCGTCTGACCCTCGTTAACATAAGATGTCAAAGCCAAATATCAAATCTTTTAACTGTGGTGACCTCGGTCATACAAGGTTTCATTGTCCTAAGAGGCAGAAAATTTAATTTAATAAGCCGACCACAGCCTCCGTTGCACCAAATAAAACTCCCATGACATGTATCTACTGTAGCAAGTTAGGGCATGTTGCTGATAAGTGTTTTGCCAAACAACGAGTCGAGTCCAAAGCTCAAGGTAGTAGCAATGTAATTTTTTGTCAAACTACACCCGATGCGGTGACGCTATGACAGCATTTATTGATAAGGTTTCTGTAGACGTTTTAATCGATAGTAATTCTGATATTTCCTTGATTTCTGACGCGTTGCTTAAACATCTAACTTGCAAAAAGGTTCCATCATATCAGTTAATGCGTGGTATAGGTAGTCAGGAGATAGAATCTACTTGTTTTGTAACGAACGTGGTTGATTTCCCTGAGATATCCATAGAAGCGGATCTATTTGTTGTGCCTTCCAATTGTATCAGTGCACCCTTATTGTTAGGGACCGACGTTCTTAATCGTAAGGGGATCACTTACACACGTACGAGTAACGGACAACGGCTGACAAGGGTAGATAGTGCAGCTCGGGTACATCACATACGCGATTTAGAGTCTGGCTTAGTAAATACACCAATGGGAGTAGAGGAGAAAAATCATTTGTAGTGTGCTACGTCACACTCACACTCTCACCAATATGTTATCTTATATATTCCATGCATGTAACATTTGGGACACAATAAACCTGACATCCAACGACTAATGTTGTGTCATTTAATCCCAACATTACATGGCGATCCTGCCAGTGCTGCCTCCGTCCGGCGCTGGCGGCGCGCTGCGCCAGCCAGTACTAATGTGACGGATTTGGACGTTTTAAAAAAAAAGAGGAAATCTTAATGACAAAATTGTTTGTAATGTGAACTTTATTAAAGTGAAATTAAAGTAAAAAAGTGAAAGTAAAGATTAACAACGTAGAAGTTGACATTAAACATTAGCTGATGAAGTGAGAAAAAAAAAGTGGTCGCTGCCGGTGAGCCGGAAGTGGATAAAGTGTATTTTTGTTTGGAACCGGGAGTTGTTGGAGTCATGATAATGGAGCAGGACTAGGGATTCTTAGCGACGCCCAAAATCTTCTGTAAGAATTAGTGAAGTGAAGTGAAGAATCATAAAAACAAAAACAACAATATAATTGCCTATTAATCATTAATATTAATATATATTAGTACAATATAATGTACATCTGAGAATTTAATAGACTTTTAACAAGTTCAATTATGTTGCTGTCAAACTTATAATCGATTGTGTTATTCATTCGTAATTAAATACTATACTTATTGTCGAGTATATTATTATAATTTGCAATTAGTTTTAAAGATAATGTCAAGATCAGAATGCAATGATTTGTGTTAAATTCAATTACACACGTGTAAAGTTATTTTGTCGCGTCTATAATTAGATCGGCGCATCTTCTACATAGATGGAATGGCATCTCGCGTCTGTGATTAGGTACAGGTCAAATTTCGTGCGCAGGCGGAGTGCCGTGCACCAGTTAATGCATGTTCATGTTTTGATTTAAATTGTATTATGATTATGAGTATTAGTTTTTTTTTTAACAATGATTAGTCGATTGAATTTTATTTTAAAATTCAGAACTTAAATTATAGTTTTTGGTTTTTGAAAAGGTCATTCGTTCCATTTGCATAATCTCATTAGTTGTTTTTGTACTATTATAATAATCGTTTTTTTAATTTAAATTACAGTGTAAGTCAAATAGTAAATGTCTAATTTTAGTATTTTTATATAGAAAGTTAAAGATAGATATATGGACTTTGACAGAGACGTTTACACGGACATAATAAATAGCAGTAACTTTGACAAATTAAATAAAAATAATAAAGAACGGTGGAATAAAAGTATAAGTTCGGTATACCAAAAAAATGCATACCTCGTCACAATTCTAAGAACGCTTCGAAAAACGCAGGCACTTGAACAATACAAAAACAAAGTCATAAAAATGCTAAGTTATGGACTGATTACATTATTTGAAGAACAACCTAAACAAATCGTAAATAATTAATTTTATTATCACACTGTTGATAAATAGGTTAGTGATAATTAAGGCTAGGTATGTTTCTAATAACTAAGCATATGACTTAAATCTAATCTAGTCAGTCCTGCCTGACATAGGCCGCTCCGACATATATATATATATATATATATATATATGATTTCTAATTTTGCAAGTAAGGTGAAATATGACATTAAACAATTAATACAATAATTTTTAGAAATTTTATTTTCCAACATACTAATTCTAATTTACTTGCTTTTTAGGGTTCCGTACCAAAATGGTACAAAAGGAACCCTTACGGTGAGACTTCGTTGTCTGTCTGTCTGTATGTCACAGCAGGTTTTCTCAGCAACTACAAATGCTATCGACTTTAAATTTGGCATAGTTGTACAACTTGCTTGCCCGCATCTATTTGTAGTAAAAAAAATATGAAATTAATTTTATTAATAATTGAAAAGGGGTCTAGAATGGGGGGTTCAAAAATGAAAGTGGTTCGATTATAGCAAATGGGGTGTCATATTAAAGGGCTTAATCTGCACATTTTAAAACTATTTTTTTTTTAAATTCTGTGATGTACTTTTTAATTTATAGCCAAAAATGTACAAAAAATGACCGTTCCCCCCCTTTATCTCTGAAGTTTATTAATCAAAAATTCTGGAGAAAATTCTGACGTATAGATAATTACTTATGTTTTCTGGGAAAAATAAAATAAAGTGTTCATTATTTACAGTTTTTGAGAAATAACAAAAAAACTAAGAAAATCTGTATTAAAATTTAGGCTAGTTAAAATCGACCTTATTGCCTGGAAAATAAAGCTTATAACAAAATGAGTATTTTCTTTTGCGGTTACCAAGCATATTATCTTCAATACGGAACCCTCGGTGCGCGAGTCCGACTCGCACTTGACCGGTTTTTTTATTTATTACAAATTTAGGTTGATCAATACTTTTTTATACGGTAAACACGTAATAAAGCAATACATTTTTCCTAAAATCTAAAATAACATGATTAACAGAAAATTTAACCTTTTACAAATTATAAAATATGATGCCTAAAACCTATCTTCTTATAAAACTGTAGGTACCTACACAAAACAAGTATTTAATTATAGGTATATAAATGGAAATACAAAAGCATAGTTATCAAGACCCTAAATTACGTAAAAAAACCAATTAAGGAATATAAAATAAACACTGAAAGCAAAATAAAACATATCCTAATTATCATCTTAAATATTAATTAAAACTGTCCGTTTTCTCTTTCTACGTATAACTAGTTGTATGTTTTTCTGTACTCAACACTTTTGTCGTATCCGTGGCTTGCGCAAGTCTTATTCAATTATTCATTTAACTCATTTACGTACTTTATTTAATGACGTCAGTATCGTATCCCACTTTTAATTTCTTTATATAGTGTGCAACTTAGGCTTCACTAACAATGCAAGGCAAGGTGCATTCATTTTAAGGGTTCCATACCAAAATGGTACAAAAGGAACCCTTATGGTGAGACTTCGTTGTCTGTCTGTCTGTCTGTATGTCACAGCAGGTTTTCTCAGCCACTACAAATGCTATCAACTTGAAATTTGACATAGTTATGCAACTTGCTTGCCCGCATCTGTTTACAGGAAAAAATATATGAAAATAATTTCATAAATAATTAAAAAGGTGTCTAGAATGGGGGGATGAAAAATAAAACTGGTTTGATTATAGCAAATGGGGTATCATATGAAAGGGCTTAATCTGCACATTTCAAAACTATTTTTTTTTAATTTTTTGCTATGTACTTTTTGATTTATAGCCAAAAATGTACAAAAAATGACCGTTCCCCCCCTTATCTCCGAAGTTTATGAATCAAAAAATCTGAAAAAATCCCAAAGTATTGATAATTACTTATATTTTATGGGAAAAATAAAATGAAGTGTTCGTTATTTACAGTTTTTGAGAAATAACAAAAAAACTTTGAAAATCTGTATTAAAATTTAAGCTAGTCAAAATGGACCTTATTGGGTAGAAAATAAAGTTTATCACAAAATTAGTATTTTCTTTTGCGGTTACCATGCATATTATTTTAAATACGGAACCCTCGGTGCGCGAGTCTGACTCGCACTTGACAGGTTTTTTTTTACTGGTCGGCCGACCTTACTTTATGTATTTTATTCATAGTTCAGGATACAAGGATATTTATTTTAAGTGCGCGCACACAACATTATAACTTTTTATTCCATATACATACAGGCAGTTCTTTTAACACATCCTTTCATAATAACTATACCATGTGCCCAAGTATCTTTACAATTGGTAACTCGACCGAATCATAATCAGATGACAAGGATTCCGTGCCTGCCTTGTATCCTGGTGCACCTTGCTATTGATATCCATTCGCTCAACAGCGCATCTCGGGCAACTGTTGATAATGAATAGTATCATTAATAAATAATTATTTCTTGCCATCTCTTTAAAAAAAAACATTCAAATCGCTATCAAATTTCTCATACTAAATGAAAACTTAGGCTTATAAGAATTCCAATAACTCTTAGGTGATCAATCTAATCGCTGGTTGAAATACTTATTTACTTTTGCTTTCCAAACACTCTGCATAAAGCACAAACCTAACGTTACCAATACCTATCTCTAATATAAAAACCTTTTCATTAGCCTACTCAATACCTCAAATACTTTCATCGACATCCTTTACTTTGCTTAATTCCATCTATTTCCTAACCAGCAAACCTAAATTAGTCCAAAAAAATATCTATCAATCTTTATCCCAACGTAAACTCATAGTCCTGCAAAACATACCTAATATACTTTTATTCCACCGTTCTTTATTATTTTTATTTAATTTGTCAAAGTTACTGCTATTTATTATGTCCGTGTAAACGTCTCTGTCAAAGTCCATATATCTATCTTTAACTTTCTATATAAAAATACTAAAATTAGACATTCACTATTTGACTTACACTGTAATTTAAATGAAAGTATTTGAGGTATTGAGTAGGCTAATGAAAAGGTTTTTATATTAGAGATAGGTATTGGTAACGTTAGGTTTGTGCTTTATGCAGAGTGTTTGGAAAGCAAAAGTAAATAAGTATTTCAACCAGCGATTAGATTGATCACCTAAGAGTTATTGGAATTCTTATAAGCCTAAGTTTTCATTTAGTATGAGAAATTTGATAGCGATTTGAATGTTTTTTTTTAAAGAGATGGCAAGAAATAATTATTTATTAATGATACTATTCATTATCAACAGTTGCCCGAGATGCGCTGTTGAGCGAATGGATATCAATAGCAAGGTGCACCAGGATACAAGGCAGGCACGGAATCCTTGTCATCTGATTATGATTCGGTCGAGTTACCAATTGTAAAGATACTTGGGCACATGGTATAGTTATTATGAAAGGATGTGTTAAAAGAACTGCCTGTATGTATATGGAATAAAAAGTTATAATGTTGTGTGCGCGCACTTAAAATAAATATCCTTGTATCCTGAACTATGAATAAAATACATAAAGTAAGGTCGGCCGACCAGTAAAAAAAAACCTGTCAAGTGCGAGTCGGACTCGCGCACCGAGGGTTCCGTATTTAAAATAATATGCATGGTAACCGCAAAAGAAAATACTAATTTTGTGATAAACTTTATTTTCTACCCAATAAGGTCCATTTTGACTAGCTTAAATTTTAATACAGATTTTCAAAGTTTTTTTGTTATTTCTCAAAAACTGTAAATAACGAACACTTCATTTTATTTTTCCCATAAAATATAAGTAATTATCAATACTTTGGGATTTTTTCAGATTTTTTGATTCATAAACTTCGGAGATAAGGGGGGGAACGGTCATTTTTTGTACATTTTTGGCTATAAATCAAAAAGTACATAGCAAAAAATTAAAAAAAAATAGTTTTGAAATGTGCAGATTAAGCCCTTTCATATGATACCCCATTTGCTATAATCAAACCAGTTTTATTTTTCATCCCCCCATTCTAGACACCTTTTTAATTATTTATGAAATTATTTTCATATATTTTTTCCTGTAAACAGATGCGGGCAAGCAAGTTGCATAACTATGTCAAATTTCAAGTTGATAGCATTTGTAGTGGCTGAGAAAACCTGCTGTGACATACAGACAGACAGACAGACAACGAAGTCTCACCATAAGGGTTCCTTTTGTACCATTTTGGTATGGAACCCTTAAAATGAATGCACCTTGCCTTGCATTGTTAGTGAAGCCTAAGTTGCACACTATATAAAGAAATTAAAAGTGGGATACGATACTGACGTCATTAAATAAAGTACGTAAATGAGTTAAATGAATAATTGAATAAGACTTGCGCAAGCCACGGATACGACAAAAGTGTTGAGTACAGAAAAACATACAACTAGTTATACGTAGAAAGAGAAAACGGACAGTTTTAATTAATATTTAAGATGATAATTAGGATATGTTTTATTTTGCTTTCAGTGTTTATTTTATATTCCTTAATTGGTTTTTTTACGTAATTTAGGGTCTTGATAACTATGCTTTTGTATTTCCATTTATATACCTATAATTAAATACTTGTTTTGTGTAGGTACCTACAGTTTTATAAGAAGATAGGTTTTAGGCATCATATTTTATAATTTGTAAAAGGTTAAATTTTCTGTTAATCATGTTATTTTAGATTTTAGGAAAAATGTATTGCTTTATTACGTGTTTACCGTATAAAAAAGTATTGATCAACCTAAATTTGTAATAAATAAAAAAACCGGTCAAGTGCGAGTCGGACTCGCGCACCGAGGGTTCCGTATTGAAGATAATATGCTTGGTAACCGCAAAAGAAAATACTCATTTTGTTATAAGCTTTATTTTCCAGGCAATAAGGTCGATTTTAACTAGCCTAAATTTTAATACAGATTTTCTTAGTTTTTTTGTTATTTCTCAAAAACTGTAAATAATGAACACTTTATTTTATTTTTCCCAGAAAACATAAGTAATTATCTATACGTCAGAATTTTCTCCAGAATTTTTGATTAATAAACTTCAGAGATAAAGGGGGGGAACGGTCATTTTTTGTACATTTTTGGCTATAAATTAAAAAGTACATCACAGAATTTAAAAAAAAAATAGTTTTAAAATGTGCAGATTAAGCCCTTTAATATGACACCCCATTTGCTATAATCGAACCACTTTCATTTTTGAACCCCCCATTCTAGACCCCTTTTCAATTATTAATAAAATTAATTTCATATTTTTTTTACTACAAATAGATGCGGGCAAGCAAGTTGTACAACTATGCCAAATTTAAAGTTGATAGCATTTGTAGTTGCTGAGAAAACCTGCTGTGACATACAGACAGACAGACAACGAAGTCTCACCGTAAGGGTTCCTTTTGTACCATTTTGGTACGGAACCCTAAAAAGCAAGTAAATTAGAATTAGTATGTTGGAAAATAAAATTTCTGAAAATTATTGTATTAATTGTTAATGTCATATTTCACCTTACTTGCAAAATTAGAAATCATAAAGAACGTAAGGACATTGTGTCCTTATCTGTTGAACGTACATTAGAACTCGCTGCAATAGAATTACAGCAATTCATAGTAGTTTGTGTATATAGGCCACCCTTAGGAAATTTCGAAATTTTTGAAAAGAACATGGAAACTATCTTAATCAATTTATCTCATTTGAGTAAAAAAGTTATTATATGTGGAGATTTTAATGTTAATATTTTGGAAAATAGTTCACTAAGCTCCAGATTAATAAATCTTTTCAAATCTTTCGGACTGGCTCATACTTTTATGGAGCCGACTAGAGTGACTGACACTAGCGCCACGTGTATTGATAACATTTTTACTGATATAATTCCTATTAGTAAGAGTTTGATCAGTAACCTGGAATCGGATCATCTAGGTCAATTAATTAAATTGGAGTTTGTATCGCATAATGTTGTGAATAAGGAAATTACTTTTGTGCCGCTTACTGCAGGTCGTGTGGAGAGAATGCGACATAACCTAGTGCATAATCTGCCCTTTTTAACAACTGATAAGGGCCCTAATGACATGTACAACTCATTCTTTCACACATTCATGAAACAATTTGACATGATATTTACATCTAAATCGGTCATGGTCGGTGGCGCAAAGGTTTTCAGTGACTGGGCTACTGCGGACTTACATAAACGAAGAGCAATACTGTATCAACTATATGAGGAACGATGGTTTAACGCTAGTGAAGAGTTTAAGGAACATGTCAAAGAGTATTCTAAGAATTTCAAGTCAGACTGCCGTATAGCTAAGCGAAACTTTTTAAGTGATAAAATCTTGAATAGCTCTGATGTCATTAAAACGACTTGGAAAATAATTAATGAAGAAACAGGTCGCCGGAAAAAGGAATTTAATGACTTTCGTTTAAAAGTAGATGGTAAAATCCTAGAGTCTAATTTAGATGTTGCAATTGAATTTGAAAATTATTTTACCAACATACCAGTGTCCACGACTAAGTGTCTGAACTCTTCGCCGGCGTCTGCCATTTTATTATTAGAAGATAACGTGTCTGAATGCAGTATACACTTTGAATTCAAGCACGTTACTGCCTTGGATGTAATCAAAGCATTTAAATCAATTAACATTAAGAAAACCAATGATCTTTGGGGGGTTTCGGTTCACGTCCTTAAATCCTTAATGGAAGTCATAGCATCTGACTTAATGATCATATTTAATCACTGTGTTGATTGTGGTGAGTTTCCTGTTCTTATGAAACATAGCAAGATAATTCCATTATTTAAAACGGGTAGTACTTCTGACCCCACTAACTTTAGACCGATATCGATACTACCCACTTTCAGTAAAATCTTTGAGGAATTAATTTTATCACAGTTAATGCAACATTTTCAAGATAATAATTTATTACATAATAAACAATTTGGTTTTACTCGGGGTCGCTCGACAACCGAAGCTGGTGTTGAGCTAATTAAACATATTTTTGATGCCTGGGAGGGGTCACATGATACTTTAGGTATTTTCTGTGATTTGTCCAAGGCCTTCGATTGCGTTAACCATGACACATTGGTCAGGAAGCTACACCATTATGGAGTTAGAAGTACTGCGCTAAACTTAATTAAAACGTACTTATTCGGGAGAATACAAAGGGTAGACGTGAATGGAAAACGATCACCTGGGTCTTTGGTCTCAATGGGCGTGCCACAGGGCTCAATTTTGGGTCCATTTCTATTCCTCATTTACATAAATGATTTACCATAAATTATATAGGACAACCATGATATAGTATTGTTTGCTGATGATACCTCACTCGTATTTAAAGTCAAACGACAACAGGAGTTTAATGTGGATGTAAACAATGCTATATCAAAAGTAGTAGATTGGTTTAGTGTTAATAATTTATTACTAAATGAGAAAAAGACTAAATGTATTAAATTTATGACTACCAATGTGAAAACTAGACAAACTACTGTAACTATTAAAAATGACAAATTAGACTTAGTTAATGATACAGTATTTCTTGGTATAACGTTAGACTCAAAACTCCAATGGGGTCCTCATCTGGCTAAATTAGCGAATAGACTAAGTTCTGCAGCTTTTGCAGTTAATAAAATTCGGAATCTAATAGACTTGAGAACCGCTCGATTAGTTTATTTTAGTTACTTCCATAGTATTATGTCATATGGTATTTTACTATGGGGTAGTGGTGCTGACGTAAACAGCATCTTTGTTCTACAGAAGAGGGCTATTCGTGCTGTTTACAAGATGGGTCATAGAGACTCGCTTAGAGATAAGTTCAAAGAAACGAATATATTAACCGTATACAGTCAATATATTTATGAAAACATTATGCATGTTCATAAGAATATCAGTAATTTTAGAAAGAACTGTGACATACATAATGTTAATACCAGAAATAAACATAAGCTCGCAGTGCCCTTTACACGGCTTCACAAAATAAAAAACTCTTTCATGGGTAATTGTATAAGGTTCTATAATAAGCTCCCAAGTAGTGTTACTCATTTATCAGTAAATAAATTTAAGAGTTACGTTAAACGTAAACTAATTTCTAAAGCTTATTATAGTATTAAAGATTATATGAATGATGACAATGCTTGGGACTGATATATATATATTTTTTGTATTACAATTATTAATGACCGTGGAGACTATATACATCTCCCTGTATGATTACCTATTATTTTAATATGACATCTGGAGACTCTTTACCATCTCCAAAATTGACCGTGGAGACTTTCTACATCTCCCTTATTTTTTAATTTGACATCTGGAGACTCTTTACATCTCCAAAATTGACCGTGGAGACTTTCTACATCTCCATTGTTTTGTGTTTTTTTTTTTAAATTATATTTAATTCTTAATTTTAATTTGACATTTGGAGACTGTTTACATCTCCGAAATTGTATTATTTATTATAATCTGACATTTAGATATATTTAATTATTATAACTACTGGGACCTGTACATCCCTGTGACATTTAAATTATGTAGCTTAAGTTTAGTATTGTAATAAGTGATTTATTTGGAAAAAACGGCTTACTGTTGAGTTTCTTGCGGCGCTTCTTCTCAACAGTGGTCTCTTTGGAAGCGCTGGTAGACTCAGACATGTAAAAGTGCCTGCAGGGCCTACTTACTGAATAAATTATTTGAATTTGAATTTGAATATATATATATATATATATATGTCGGAGCGGCCTATGTCAGGCAGGACTGACTAGATTAGATTTAAGTCTTATGCTTAGTTATTAGAAACATACCTAGCCTTAATTATCACTAACCTATTTATCAACAGTGTGATAATAAAATTAATTATTTACGATTTGTTTAGGTTGTTCTTCAAATAATGTTATCAGTCCATAACTTAGCATTTTTATGACTTTGTTTTTGTATTGTTCAAGTGCTTGCGTTTTTCGAAGCGTTCTTAGAATTGTGACGAGGTATGCATTTTTTTGGTATACCGAACGTGGTCGCGGGGTGAGGGGAGAAACGGGGAACCCGATGTTAAGGCGGGCTGCAGAGAGACTCCTGAGAGAAGCGAACCGAGACGGTCATTTTTGTGGTGTTATCCCAAATCCCGCGAACTCGTTGAATCGTTACGCAAACTATTGTACTTACCTTAGACACTTTTGTGACGTATTTGTTTAACCATTAAGAGATTACATTGTTTCATACCACTTGTGCGTATTTCCTCGCCTACTGACTATCCTGACAAACATGAAAACCCGCCGGAACCTCAGACTGAAGGGCTTATCCACCCCTGCCACCTCTTCTAACTCGACATATATATACATACATACATACATTAAATCACGCCTGTTTCCCAGAGGGGTAGGCAGAGACCACTTCTTTCCACCTGCTACGATCTTGACAAATCTCTTTCGCTTCTTCCACATTCATACATCGAGTCATGCACGCACGTCGGTTTCGGGCACTTAAAATTCGGCCCTTTTCCAGTATTTCTCCGATTTGATTCGAAAAAGTACGCCTAGGGCGGCCCCTTCCGACCCTTCCACTCACTTTAGCTCTGTATATCTCTTTCGTCAATCTTCTTTCATCCATCCTTTCCAAATGACCGAACCATCATATATATATTTATTTATTTATTTATTTATTTATTTATTTATTTATTTATTTATTTATTTATTTATTTATTTATTTATTTATTTATTTATTTATTTATTTATTTATATGGGAACACCCTAAAATCTCGAATTATTTAATTCTTAATTTGAAAAAACCGAATTTCATAATTCCGAATTTTTACAATACCGAAAAAATATAAGGCCGAATATCAAAATCTAGAATTTTATATTACCGAATATTAAAATCACGAAAACGTTTTTCCGAATATTATATTTACGAATGTTGACAATTCCGAATTTTCTTTGTACGAAAATTATAATTCCGAAAATTCACAAACCAAATCGATGATGAAAATTTTGGAACTAACCACTTGAATTTGAATTGATGTCTTCTACTTGAAACAAAAATAAGGTGTGATGACGAGCACATAACTAAACTAGGTCATCTTACCTTGATAGGTTAGGTTAGGTTAGAGTTGCATCAAGGCGCGAAGCGCCTCAGCTACGAGGAACAGGAGCTACGACTTTGTCGGACATTTCTTACAGTTTTTGAGCATTAAGCATGTTAAACATACAATATTTTATCAGGCGCTCATTTGAAATAAAAAATCTTAGAGAATTCGGGGTGCTACAATTTCGGCATAATGAATATTCGGAATTCGGAATAGGAATAATCGGAATTCGGAAAAATATTTTTCGGGATTTTAATAATTCGGAAATTATATTCGGAATTTGAAAAAATCGGGATTCTGATACTTCGTGAAACTAAAATTCGGAATAGTGATGATTCGGAAATTTCAAAATCGGCATTCTGAAATTCGTGCTTATCAAATTCGGAAAAAAATATTTCGAGATTATGTAGTGTACCCATATTTATATATATATGTATATATAAATTTATTTGTTAATTTAGTAAAAATAAACTATTTTTTTTACTTTCCCAAAAGGGGGAGGTGTAGTGTGCTACGTCACACTCACACTCTCACCAATATGTTAGCTTATATATTCCATGCATGTAACATTTGGGACACAATAAACCTGACATCCAACGACTAATGTAGTGTCATTTAATCCCAACATTACACGTTTACTTTCTCTGATTAATGAATTTTCCAATTCCTTTGTTACCGGGACAGCGACATCAGATCTACTGTCAATACTGGCAGTATGGAAATAAAGTTAAATAGTGATGTTCCTGTGCACTATCGTCCCTATAAGCTTTCTGCTGACGAAAAGTTGAGGGTTCGTGATATTGTGAGCGAATTGTTGAGTAAAGGAATCATCCGAGAGTCGCAGTCGGAGGACGCGAATCCTATTATACTCGTAAAGAAGAAAGACGGGTCTGATAGGATGTGCGTTGACTATCGCGCATTAAACGCAATTACCATTAAAGAAAGATACCCCTTGGTAAGGGTAAGGACCCTTGATTGATGACTACATAGACAAGCTAGGCAACAGTAAATATTTCACGAGTTTGGATATGGCCAATGGATTCCACCAGGTGCCCCTTAAAGACGATGAATCAATTAAGAAAACTGCCTTCGTCACACCCGAGGGTCATTTTGAATATGTGAAGATGCCCTATGGTTTGACGAATGCACCGGGGGTTTATCAGAGGATTATATCCAAAACTTTAAAACACTTATTTGATACTGGCAAGGTCCTTAATTATAGATGAATTATATATCCTGGTCTTATCAGATTCGACAGAGGAAGGGCTAGATCTGTTACGTCAGGTGCTCATTTGCCTTACAAACGCGGGTTTTTCTATAAATTTGAAAAAGTGCACCTTTTTAGAGACTGAAGTCGAATATTTAGGAAGACTCATTAGCCAAGTTCAGGTACGACCGAGTCCTAGAAAGGTGGGAGTTTTAATAAAGTCGCCTAGACCCGCGAATGTTAGGGAAGTGCGGGAATTACTGGGTCTAGCCGGGTATTTTAGACGGTATATACCTAATTATGCAGTTAGAACCATTGCATTGTCCTTGCTTACTCCGCTCTAAGGTTAACTGGAAGAGATCCCGTATGGGATAAGTTCGCCTATGTACATTACCTATAGTGATGCAAACATGACTTGTAATTGTTTATGTGCAATAAAGAGTTTACATACATACTATTACATAGAACCGCTAGCATGGCAAGAATTACTAAAAAGGGTCAACCGTTTATCTGGGGTGAAGAACAAGACGCAGCACGTAACTTAATAATTTTTTGTTTAACTGAAGAACCTGTACTTGCGATATTTGACCCAAAGCTGCCTACTGAGCTCCACACCGACGCTAGTGCAATCGGGTATGCTGCGGTTTTGCTACAGGAGCACGAAGGTAAACGGAAGCGCGTCGTTGGTTATTTCAGTAGAGCAACTCATGGCGCAGAGTCTCGATATCACAGCTATGAGCTGGAGACTTTGGCCATAGTGAAAGCATTACAACATTTCCGCCAGTATCTTATTGGCATTGACTTTAAGATAGTGACAGATTGTAACTCACTTAAATTAACCGAACGAAAGAAAGGCCTCATCCCACGAGTAGCCCGTTGGTGGGTCTACTTGCAAGACTTCCGTTTCACCATTGAGTATCGAAAGGGTTCTCTAATGCAACATGCCGATTTTTAAAGCCGAAATCCGGTGAATGTGTCACATATTTGTCGTCCTAATAACTGGGCTCAAATTGCCCAGACAGCCGATTCTGAGACACAGGAACTGATGGAGAAATTAAGAGATGGTCAGTTGGATCCATCCCGATATGTTGTCAAGAACAACCTTTTGTATTGCAAGTACAGTCCTTCTGGGGAGGAGTAACGTCTTCTATGCTTTATCCCAAAAGGTCACAGACTGAGCCTCCTACGCATCTTTCGCGACGATCATGAACATATCGGCATGAACAAAACCGTCGACTTGATTCTCCGTCATTTCTGGTTCCGGGTGATTCTTCGAGCGTTTCAACCGCCTCATTTTTCGGGACACATTTTGTAGAAGTGGCTGCAGATTCCGATTTCGTTTCTGGTTAGGTATCTAAGTTTACTGGACATCTAACAAATATCCGAAAACGGCATCAAAATATACGCACAATTCTTTAAAAATTTGTCCACGGAAATGAGGCGGTTGAAACGCTCAAAGAATCACCCTTCCCGAGTCTAAGGCAATTTGTAAAAAAATACATTGGCCATTGTGTGGTTTGCTTATCACAAAAAAAAAACCCTCGAGCTCCCCATCAGCCCATAGAATCTTGGACTAAGCCTACATGTCCCATCTCTACTATCCATATGGATTTGTTAGGTCCACTACCTGAGTCGAATGGTTTCAAGTACGTTTTAGTACTAGTAGATGCGTAGTCAAAATTCTGCTTGCTATATTCATTACACAGACAGGATACTGATGAATTAAAGCGTGTATTCACAAACGCTCTTTCCTTATTCGGTGCACCTTCTCTAATTGTGACCGATTGGGGTAAAATGTTTGAAAGTTCTCGGTTTCAAAACTGGGTCTTTGGGTTGGGATGTGCAACACATTTAATAACGCCTGGCGTGCACCAAGAAAATGGTGAGGCTGAGCGTTACTGCCAGTCCGTTCTTAACCTGTTACGTGTCGAGGTAAACAATAAAGGCAGTAGTTGGTCTGACACTTTATGGAAAATTCAGCTAACCCTTAATATCACTAAACAAGCCACCATTCAGACTTCACCCCGGCAGCTTTTAATTGGAGTCGAAGCAACCACAACTCCTTTGTTGAGAGCCCTAGTAAGGGATGTAGCAATGGAAAGCTCAGATGCAAACCGTGAAGCACTGATGACATTGAGGCGACAACATGCTTCAGAACTCTTGGAAGCAAACCAGACAAGACAAGATCAACTTATCAATGAAAGGCGGAAGCCGTCACTTGTATATGCTTTGGGCGACTTTGTGTTCGTCAACAAAAGCTCGCAGAGTTCTGGCAAGATAGATTCCGGCATGAGGGGTCCCTATAAAGTAATCCAACAGCTCCCGCACCATCGATACGAGTTGGAGCTTCTGGCGGGGTCGGATGGCAAGAGGACTCAGGCAGCTGCGAAACACATGGTTTTGTGGCGTGGAGAGTGGACGCCAGATACGTGTGCAGCCTTATTCATCGGTGGTGAGTGACTTAGAAGCCACGTGCGCTTGCCTCACAGCAGCTACCTGTGGCGTGTGCTTCTAGTTTTTATTTTATTTTTGTATCCACGCGCGCTTGCCTCGCAGCAGCTACCTATGGCGTGTGCTTCTAGTTTTTTTTTTTGTATCCACGCGCGCTTACCTCACAGCAGCTACCTATGGCGTGTACGTTGTTGCTTGAGAAGCCACGTGCGCTTGCCCTTCGGCAGCTGCTTATGACGTATGCAATATTTCTCAAGGGAGGTTACCTACCTCGCAGCCAAATGCGCTTCCTGTAGCTACCTATGGTGTGTGCTAGCAGCCTTTACTGGCTGGTATAGCTAGCTTTGTTTATCGTCTCAGTACTGATAATTTTAGCATCATTTGCGTACGAAACTGTTAGATAGCAATGTTCATGCACTAGTCACAGGTGTTTGGGTGCAAACTTACAGTTGTGATACAGAGCTGTTAATTGTTATCACCAATTAGATTACGGCATGTTTGATAACGATGTTGTTTTTCAGATGGCGATGATCCTGACAATCCCCAAGATGATGGGCAGCCTAGCCCCTACGAGATGCGGTCGGGGACGCCTCGCCATCAGGAGAGGCCGTATTAGAAATATCAGATTAATACTTGGGGTTAAGCAGCGCATCATCGTGACGTCACATGGCGTGAGCGGTTGAAGACCGGTTGTGCCAGGCCAGGGTAGTGATTCTTTCAAGAGCAACGGTGAGCGAACGCAGGAGTGAATGTTATGTTCAAGCGTCGAATTTAAGTAGTCCCGTCAAAGCGAACAAAACACATTTAGCGCGTGTATTCTCAATTAGGCAGCCTTATACGTCCGTCTGCTCGATCACCTCAGCTTTATCACGCAATTCGCTAGTAATGACAGCTACGGTGAAAGCGATGTGAACGGTGATGCCACAGATAGTACACTAAAGTTTATTGAATTTCTTAAAGCTGGTTCACAATTGCTTGATGTCGGAATGGCATTATTTAAATTGTTTATATTTTTTCATACCAATTTGTATAATTAACTAAATAATAATTTTTCATGTAAGAATTTTAAAAAAATGGTTGTATTTTGTTTGTAATAGGTATACTGGTATAGGTATATTGCAAAAATAGCCACATGACTACAGTCTGTTGTCTTGACTTGACAGTTGTGAAGTTAATTACGAGTTCTGTTTCACAGTTTGTTTACATTACATGCGAAGATGTTTTTTTTGACGGTTGGCGGTGAAGCGGTGTTTTATATTCCAGATTCCATATACCTACTTTTCATCAAGTAGCAAGTAGCACTACGGCAAGTAAAACTGGATCCGACGCCGACGCCAAAACCAAGTCTCGAGTGTAGACTAGCCAACAAGTTTATTACCCTAGAAATGTATGTACCTAGTGTCGACAAAATACGGTTGGCCATGCGTGTAACCCCGTCCACTTCGCAAAGATACGGATTAAAGCCAGCTGCAAATGTAGTCTTGATGAATCTGCAGAACATAATTATCTTCTATAATTTCCCATAACGAAATTACGTTTTCTATTGTCATCCCTCCTATCTTTGTTAGTTGTGGTATATATCCCATTTGTATTTTTCTATATAACCTACAGCCAAACTGGGTAATACAAGCTTTCCGCACGCGACTTCGTCTGCGGATAGTTTGAACTTCTGTTAAAAGTACAGTTATAGTTAACATCATCTTCAAAGGCTTTTAAAAACAAATTCTAGAACGTGAATTTTAAGTAAGAGGTCCACATAAACCACTTTAATTTCATGACTCTAAACTTTAAAACAACAAAATTGACATACAAAATAAATTCACTGCCCCTCTTTCACCATTACGTTTTTACGACCCTGGATAATTTAGTAAATTTCTATGCTTACAACTTAGAGGATTTCGAACAGGAGGCGCCTTACGCAGACTTTCCCCTCTGCCGAGGTATGAAATCAAATGATCTTGTGCGTTAATAAAACCGGCCGTTTTTATTCGATACTCACATAACCAAAGTCGTTTTGGAAGAGTCAAGACCTCCAGAAAAATGCCTTGTTGTGCCGTGTTTTATTGCAAAAACCGATCAAATACGTCAAGTTTGCTATACGTCAAGAAAGATGGAATTATATTTCACATTTAAGTACTTTTCACTGTAGATTTTGATTGTAATTAAGCATTTTGTGTATATTTACATCGCATGAAACAAAGATTATTCTGTATTCTATTCTTTAATCGATTTTAAAACGTTCAGCATACTATTCGTTTTAGAATTAATGCGTACACCTCACGAGACTCGCAACAACTTCATGCTATATTGAACCTTAAAAGAGTGACCGTCAAATCAATAATCAATCGCTTGATTTAAATATGTCTGTTTGCGTACAGTGTCTTGTCTGTGTTTGTTGACCATGTCTAATAGTCCGGGCGAACGCTGCAAATTTACTTACCCCATCGAGTTATAAGAAAATACCGCCTTCCACGAAAAGAACACCTACAAATTTTAGGTAAAAAATTTGATCTTCCGGGGCTCAACTGGGGGTGGGGGGGTAATTCGCAGTGAAAAGATATATGGTCCGCTGGTTCTTTTTGTGGAAGGTGGTATTTTCCTATAACTCGATGGGGTGAGCAAATTAACAGCGTTGCCTTGAACTACGCGTACTCCTCACGAGACTCGCACTATAGAGTCGTGATACATTTAAAACTAGTTTATATAGATAAAATACTCCTATAAAAAAGGTTAAAAATGCTTGTAGCATTAAGTCAACCTTTCGTACACTTTTTTGTGCAATAACAATAAAGTATTTAAATTAATATAATTAACAATTGCAATAGAAAATAAAGTTATTTGGTTATATTAGGAAATAATATGTTCATTAATTATGTATATTATTATTAACACACTTTTTTACCAACTTCAAAAAAAGAAGGCGGTTCTCAAATCGTCTGAATGTTTTTTCTTTATGTAGGTACGTTCAGCGATCAATTTTTACCCTGAGTAAAACTTTACTTTTTAACTTTTGACCGGTAGTGTAACTCAGCCTTATGTCTACGAGATCGTAGAACAAAGAAAAGCTCGTCAGTGCATAACTCTTCGTCGAACTCACGGCCGATTTGTTTTGGTGAACCTTTTATTTATTTATTTATTTATTTATTTATTTATATGCCTTAAATTGTATGTACAGTCGCGCACCGGGATTGTTGAGCCACTTACCCAATTTTCTAATTTGGCCGTGTAATGTTAATCGAATAGCTGTCAGCCAGTCGGTGACATCGGTTATTGAATACACGGCTAAATTACGAACAATGGCAAGTGGCTCAACAATTCCGGTTCGTGACTGTACATATACATGAGGTGGTATAATTTTTAGATATAAAATAGACTCAATTCAATTTTACCAGTTCGGTGTAGAATGTTAAACTTATACTTAAAAAAACTTTATTAAAATAAGTATTCAATTACAACTATAATATTCTGCATTATAAAATTCACTTAAACTATATGGACTTAATTTAATAAGGTACCTTTTCAAGGAAACCAGGAATTTAGTATTCGGTAAGAACTTAATTTCAAATAGTAGCGCATTAGCGCATTATACACCTTCCCAGCGACATGCCTGTGGCATCTCAGAAACGCTGCGGTTTTACTACAAGGGCTAACGTCACGCGCAAATAGGGTATACAGTCTTTGACTGTTAAAATTGGTTTTTGGGGGATATATATCCGGATTTGGTCGAACGAGTTTACATAATTCTAAAATATAAAGTGCGCACAGAGTAGGCAAACCTAATTCTTTGAAGGATTCTCTGCATGACTCACGGCTACCCATTTAATATACGCACACACTTCTTTTGCAATATAATCAGTCGCTCGAAATCCACACAACTACCCCAGATGGCCAGACCAAACAGGATTTGGTACTGAAAAAAAAAGCATAATAGGATTGTATCGCTGCCTTTTTAGTGGATATTTTTTCCTAAAGCTCGTAGCGCAAAAGTGAAACTGCTAAGCTACTGCAGAGTGCAGAGATAATGTACGTGATTTTTCCAGTTAAGGTTTTCATCGTTTTTATCTCAAAATCTTGTTCATCTATTTGTTTGTAATCGTAGTAGAATAAAACTATAGTATTTATAGTACTCGGCTCTCTGATCTGATTACTTACTGAATAAATGTCTTTTGTTTTATCTTTTTTTATCTTATATGCTGGTAAAACTGAACACCTATACATTTTAGTATTATTCCTCAAAGTGGTATTTTTACCTTATGATAGCGCATATTTGTTAAATCTCGTATACACAATACACAAGTTAAATAACGTGTAATGTACTGCCATCTATATCACAACTTTAAAAATTAATCGATATCGACAATGTCGATATGCATCTCATTTCTAATAATAGTGTGATAATCGGTAGGATAACGCACACGTCTTTATTTTAAAATTGTGTAAGCACATGTTGGTAATAAAAAAAATGTGCATGTGTGCGTAATTTTAAGCTAGTGTTTTGTTTCTTAGTTGTGTAGGTATGTAGCAATGAGAGCAAATTTTGCATTTGTGTTGAGTATTGTGTATGTAGTGTTACCTTTTTTTTTTTTTTTTTTTTTTTTTTTGACAGGGTGGAAAATGCTTTATGCATTTCCCCCACCATGGGAGTGGTGGGGGGGTATGTGGGACTCACCCCGTCGTCCCCCCTCTCAGAGCGAGAGGGGGGAGAGGAGCGCAACCCACTAAAAACCACCCTGGCGTACCCTCCTGCCGACTTGGCAAGACGCCGTGGAACCCGCCGAAGCATTCCCCACGACGTCTACCGGCTGCCCCGGCTGCTGCCAGGGCTACCCGCGCCAAAGGAGAGGGGAGCCGAGCACGCGTGGCCCCCCTCCCAGACCGCCCAGTGACTAGCCTACGGCAGGCAGGGGACTCCCATCCCCCACCTGCAGTCACTAAGGGTTAAGGCGGGCGGCAAAGCGCCGCCGCCTCAAACCCCGCCGTCTGCGCCGGAGGGGATGCGCGAGAGGAGACTCCTCGCGCTCCCGCTCCGCGGCCTCCTTCTGCGAGATAACCGACTCGCAGAAGGAAGCCACAGCCTTCCAGGACCTGTCGCTGCACAGCATTGCAGAGACAACGCTGTGCAGCGAGAGGTCCCATTGCCCTGTGGCCAGTGCCATGGTGCTGCGCTCCGAACTCCAACGGCTGCACACCTCGAGGGTGTGCTGAGCCGTGTCGTCCGGATCGCCGCACTCATGGCACTGCGGGCCAGGCTCCCTACCAATTTTGTGCAGGTAATGACCGAAACACCCATGTCCGGTCATCACCTGCACAAGCCTGTACGACATAGCGCCGACTGCCCTATCCAACCACAGGTCCAGCGACCCCAGGATCGCCCCTATAGTACGAGTACCATAGGGGGAGTCCTCGAGGTCGCTTTTCCATCTCTCCCGCAGTCGGCGCTCCGTCATACGGCGCGTCTCCTCCACCTCCTCAGGGTCCGGGCGTTCACCCCTCGCCCGGGCCCTAGACCTAACTATATAGGTCTCCGCCTGTACCTCTGCGTCCAACTCCCAGGGCGGGGTGCAGGCGAGGAGGCAGGCCGCGGCGTGGGCCACCGTCATATAGGCCCTCACAATTCGGAGGGCCACCACCCGCTGCGGCCTCTGTAGCAGGGCCCTGTTCCGGGCGGACAACTTGTCCGCCCAGATGGGGGCCCCGTACAGAGCCATGCTCCTTGTAACGCCGGCATATAGCCGCCGGCACAAGGAGCCCGGCCCACCCACGTTCGGCAGAAGCCGTCCCAGCGCCGACGCGGCGCCTACGATTCGGGGAGCTAATTGGGTAAAATGCTCCCCGAAGTTCCAACGTCGGTCCAGAACAAGCCCCAAATATTTGATGTGGGGCCTGATCCGGACCGATTCCCCCCCCAGGGTGAGCGCCGCGCCTGCCGGCAGCCTCCACCCCCGCCCCCCGAAGACTATCGCCTCAGTCTTCGGGAGGGCCACACTCAGGCCGAGCCGACCAATCCGGTTAATGGTCAGCTCGGCCGCCGCTTCCGCCCGGCACAGCGCCTCCCTCAAGTCGGTCCCGCGCACGGCCACCATGGTGTCATCTGCGTAGCAGATGGTGGCCGTCCGCGGGAGCAACTCCCCCCTGATGGCCCAATCGTACCCCAGGTTCCATAAAAGTGGACCGAGCACGGAACCTTGGGGTACGCCACAGGCCATCTCCGTCGACCCCCGTCGACCGTCCCTCTGCTCATAGAGCACTACCCTCTCGGTGAGGTAGTGCTCTATGACCCGCCGCAGGTAGGGAGGCACTCGGTGATAGATGAGTGCCTCCCTTATCACCCCATAGGGGAGGGTGCCAAATGCGTTGGCGATGTCCAACGACACCGCCACGACACCCTCCCCTCTGCTCGACGCGTACTCACAGAAGTCCCTAAGGGATATCAGTGCGTCGAGCGTAGACCGCCCCTCTCTGAACCCGAACTGTCTCTCAGAGACGTTCGGGCCGGCGGTCTCTAGGTGCTGCTGAATCCTAGAGGCCAGGATTCTCTCGAACATCTTCCCGACCTCATCCAGCAGCACTATGGGGCGATAGGCAGAAGGACTGTCCGGGGGTCGACCCTCTTTCCGGAGGAGGCAAAGCCTCCCCTCCTTCCACACCCTCGGGAACCGTCCCTCCCTCAGGCAGTCATCCATCAACTGCCTGAGTCGGTCCCCGAGATGTTTTAGGGCGATGGGGAGTACCCGGCCCGGTACTCCGTCGGGCCCCGGGGCTTTCTTGCAGCCTCGGAGCCGGTCCACCGCCCTCTCGAACTCGTCATCGTTTACCGGAGCGATGGCGAGCTCGAGTGGGTTCTCCACGTCCCCCGGTGGCTCGGACATCACCAGGGCAGTTATCGAGGGAGCTGCCGGAAACAGCCCCTCGATGACCCTCCTCAGGAGGGGGGGCTCTAGGGAGTCCATGGGGGGGGCGGTGCGCATTTTGTTGCGCACCACCCTGTACGGCCGCCCCCACGGATCCCTGTCCAGCGTGGCCAAGAATGAGGCGTGCGCCTCATCCTTGGCCTTTGCAATAGACAAGACGAGGGCCCCTTTGGCTTCTTTAAGGGCCCGGTAGAGCCCCTCCTCCTCCTCGTCGGTGTGCCGCCTGCGCCTACAATGTTGGTAAGCGCGGCGGGCACCGTTACTGGTGCTCCGCAGGGCCGCAATTTCTACGGACCACCAGTACACCTTCCTCCGGGCGAAGAGTCGCCTCGTCCGGGGCATGGCCGCTCCGCAAACGGCCTGAAGCGTCGAGCGGAACCGGCGCGCCCTCTCCTCCACTCCCAAGGCGGCGGGTGGGGCAGCACACCAAGCCTCCACCATCGCCGCCTCGTCTGCCCTGGCCCTGTCCAGGTGGGCCAGGGACCACTTAGGGAACTCCTCCCCTCCCCCTCTACGTCCCCCCCCTGGGATGGGTGGCGGTTGGCCTCCTCCTGTGGAGACCCTCAATCTGATATAGAGATGGTCAGAGAGGGTCTCCACGTCTTCCAGGACGCGCCAATCTGTGAGGCGTGCGGCAATGGCAGGGGTCGCGAACGTCACGTCCACGATGGACCCCCCCTGCCGCCGCACGCAGGTGTTGGCGCTGCCCTGGTTCAAGACCGCCAGGCCCGTTGCCGCCACCCAATCCCTAAGCACACCCCCGCGCGCGTCCGTTACAGGGGAACCCCACGCCGCGCTTTTGGCGTTAAGGTCCCCCAGGACCATAACTTGGCGCGGGGCCGCCCTCCTTACGACCCCCCCCAGGACCCCCAGAAAGACTTCAAAAGCGGCCAGCGGCCTATTAGGGGAGAAGTACACCGCAACCAGTACGGTGTCACTCCCCCACTTGGCCGCAACAAATCCTGGGCCGCTCTCTATCTTCACCGGGGGGGGGCCGTTGCCGATCGCCGGCACCACCACGGCAACCCACTCGTCCGTTGACCCTACCCAATTGGGTAGGGGAGGGACGAAGTATGGTTCCGCGACCACCGCAACGTCGATCGACCACTCTGCCATGACCTGCATGAGCAGGTCTTGTGCTCTGGCGGAGTGGTTGACGTTGACCTGCAGGAGCTCTAAGTGGTGTGCTGGCATTTAGAGCTCCATGCGGGTCTCCTCGGGGGCCCGGCCGGCGGCGGTCGCTGCGGGGGCATCAACACTCGGGACGGGGGGGCGGGGACGCTGTGGTCTCGTGTCCCTCCCTTTGGTTACGGGGGGGAAACAATTCCTCCCCCCCAGCATGTGGTTGGCCGGGAGGTTCTCCCAGCACTCGCCCATTCTGTGCCCCTCCCTACTGCACCGGAAGCAGTAATTGCTCCGGTCTACCTCCGAGGGGCACAGCTCTCGCGCATGGCCGACGCCGTAGCAGCGGTAGCACCTCATAGGTGCCCGCCCCACCGTCGTGACCCTGGCGGAGGCCCAGCCCACCAGGATCTTTCCGGCCCTTGTTAGGGCCACCGCGGCCTGCACGGGGCACTGGATCAAGACTGATCCAGTGCCGTTGTAGAGGGCGCGGACGGCCCCCACCCTCACCTGTCCCGGCAGGCATGGGCCCGCTAAGGCGACGGCCTGCGCCACCGACTCTTTTGTGGCCGACTCGTCCAGGCCAACGATCTGGATGCCGGCCATTTTTACGGGGCGGCTCACGTCGGCGACGTCGCCGACTAACCCCTGCAGCTTGGCTGCAAGGGTGTCAGCGACCTTGTGGCCCTCTTCCCCGGGAACCTCGATGACCCGGGACCCCGTCATCGAGGTCCTGACCCGCACATGCTGCAAGCCTACCTCACTGAGGCTAAGGCCGTTAATAGCCTTAGCCATGGTGGCCTGCAGAGTGGTGGTAGCCCCTTTCTTAAGGGAGACCACCACCGCCGCCGTCTTAGGGACGGACAGCTTGGCGGGTCTGGGCCCGTGTGCCGCCTTCCCGGTCTTCTTGGTTGGGGGAGAGGGGGAGGTCTTGGCCTTGTCCTTCCCCTTCTTCCGGACCACCTCCGACCACGACATCTGCTCGTGTGGAGGTGGCATTCGGCCCGAGGGGCCGGGTTCTCCCTCCGAGGGCATTACGGCTCTCGGGGCCGGGGTAGTCTTGGCGGCCTTGGCGGACTTCTTGGCGGCCGGAACAGGAGCAGGGGCGGGGACCGCAGCCTTCTTGGCCACCTTGGCCTTCGGCCGCCCATCTCCAAGTCTGGCCCTTGGAACCGACTTGGGAGCTTCCAGCGGGGCCGAGGGTGGTGGGGCCGGCCCTGCTTCCTTCCGCTGAGGGGGGGCTGATACGGCAGGCTTGTTGGCCCGCCTTTCATGCGCCAACGGGGGGCGAAGGATGAGCTCCGCCGGGAGGCGCCTGCTCACCTCCTCAATCCGGTCATTGACCATTTTCCCGAGGCTGAGGAATAGGTCCCGTTTCATGGCCTCGATGGCCTCGGTCAATTCGGCCGTGCCGAACTGTAGGGCAGCAGCAGCGGGTGTGGCTGGGACCTCCCGCTCACTGAAGGCGGTGCGGAGCGCCTTTAGTTCCGCCGAGTTGAGAGCGAGTTGCTCCTGCATCCTTTTATTATCCGCTTTCAGGATGCGGATCTCCTCGTTCTCGGACCTGGTGGCCTCGACCTCGTCCATCGCGATCAAGATTGACCGGCAGGCCCGGTTCATCTCCCCGCGGATGGACCCTTTGAGGTTTCCGGATTTCCGGGTCGCCTCCATAATCTCCTTAACCGCCACACGGACAGCCTCTGTGTGGTCGGTGTAATAGCCACCCTCCAAACCAGCCACGGGTATGTGCGAAGGAGAGCGCAAGCGCTGCCCCTCTTTTCCTTCCTTGGGGCTGCGGTCTCTAGGTGTCGAAAGGCCGGAGCCGCCGTTTGACGCCGGTAGGCTACCCCCTTTCTGTTTCCCCGCCTTTTTTTTCTTCCCCCGCTGAGCACCAGGCGGGTCCTTAGGAGCCAAAAGGGATCTGATGGCCACATCCACCTCCGCCAAATCATTGCCTAGGTCCTGGGACCCGAGACTCGCCCTTGTGGCATAAAAGCCCGCACTTTTGCCCCGTCGGCGGTATTAATTTTTGGCTTGTTATAAGCTCCGGTTAATACCTCCCCTTCGTCCTCGTACGGTCTTTTGGCGGGCCTCGGGGCGTCGTTCTCCAGCCTCTCAACCTCAATTACCTCGCCGGTCAAGTCAACCTCCTCGATCAGCTCCTCGAACAGTTCTCTTTCCTTCGTTCTTGCCATTTCGTGCAAGTTCCTTTCGGTGTCCAGTGTATTGCCATTTTCGTTGTTGAGGAAGTCGCCATCTTGGCGAACTCCCTCCTCCCTGCCCTCTACCATCTGTTTGTTTTTTTTTAAGTTTTCCATTTTTAGTCCCACGAGATAGGCCGACATAAAGGTCCGCCCCCAGGTGACGCCCATCCTGAGGGTAAGGCTAGATACTACAGAGGTCGCCTGGTATCTGTAGGTTTTTACGACTTTGCTGTCGGGTTTTATAGAGTTTTCCATCTCGCGGGCCGGCCAGTAAAGGCAAGCCCTCCGTTCTAGTGTCTCTCGACTACTCCATAACGCCGCCAGATGGGGATTGTTGAAGAGAGACACCAGAGTACGGGGTACTAGAGGAGTCGACGTGCCCCCTCTAGTTTTGGGTGGTTAGTGCTCGACGGCATTGTAAGTGCACGCCGAGCCCACCCAGTGTGACGGTGACGAAGCAGCTTTTCAACCGAAAAGCCACTCGTCACCTTCCCCCCCACACCCCTGCCGGATATTCGCCATGGGCTGAAAGAATCCCCCATAAGGAGAAAGTCTCAGCCAATGCCCAGGGTGCACCAGCCCAGATGCTGCGTTCTCTCCGGATCGAGATCAAGAAAGACTGCAACACCCAGGCCAACGTGGAGGAATCCGGCCCGCACCCCATGTAGTGTTACCTAACCTAACCTTTTTTTTTTTTTTTTTTTTTTTTTTTTTTTTTGTCAGGGTGGAAAATGCTTTATGCATTTCCCCCACCATGGGAGTGGTGGGGGGGTATGTGGGACTCACTCCGTCACCCCCTCTCAGAATGAGAGGGGGCGAGGGGGCGCAACCCACTAAAAACCACCCTGGCGTACCCTCCTGCCGGCTTGGTAAGACACCGTGGAACCCGCCTAAGCATTCCCCACGGTGTCTTCCGGCTGCCCCAGCCAATGCCGGGGCTTCCCGCGCCAAAGGAGAGAGAGGCCGAGTACGCGTGGCCCCTCTCCCAGACAACCAAGTGACTAGCCTACGGCAGGCGGGGGACTCCCATCCCCCACCTGCAGTCACTAAGGGTTGAGGCGGGCGGCAAAACGCCGCCGCCTCAACCCCCGCCGTCTACGCCGGAGCGGATGCGCGTGAGGAGACGCCTCGCGCTCCCGCTCCGAGGCCTCCTTCTGCGAGATGACACACTCGCAGAATGAGGCCACAGCCCTCCAGGACCTGTCGCTGCACAGCATTGCAGACACAACGCTGTGCAGGGAGAGGTCCCATTGCCCGATGGCCAGCGCCATAGTGCAGCGCTCCGCACTCCACCGGCTGCACACCGCAAGGGTGTGCTGAGCCGTGTCGTCCGGATCGCCGCACTCATGGCACTGCGGGCCGGGCTCCCTCCCAATGTTGTGCAGGTAATGACCGAAGCATCCGTGTCCGGTCAATACCTGCACAAGCCGGTACGATGTAGCACCGACTGCTCTCTCCAACCAGGTGTCCATCGAAGGGAGGATCGCCCCTATGGTCCGAGTACCATAGGGAGCGTCCTCCAGGTTCTCTTTCCACCTGTCCCGCAGTCGGCGCTCCATCATCCGGCGCGTCTCCTCCACCTCCTCAGGGTCCGGGCGTTCACCCCTCGCCCGGGCCCTGGACCTAACTACGTAGGTCTCCGCCTGCACCTCTGCGTCCAACTCCCAGGGCGGGGTGCAGGCGAGGAGGCAGGCCGCGGCGTGGGCCACCGTCATGTAGGCCCTCACGATTCGGAGGGCCACCACCCGCTGCGGCCTCTGTAGCAGGGCCCTGTTCCGGGCGGACAGCTTGTCCGCCCAGATGGGGGCCCCGTACAGAGCCATGCTCCTCGTAACGCCGGCATATAGCCGGCGGCACAAGGAGCCCGGCCCACCCACGTTCGGCAAAAGCCGACCCAGCGCCGACGCGGCGCCCACAATTCGGGGAGCTAACTGTGAGAAGTGCTCCCCGAAATTCCAACGTCGGTCCAGAACAAGCCCCAAATATTTTATGTGGGGCCTGATCCGGACCGACTCCCCCCCCAGGGTGAGCGCCGCACCCGCCGGCAGCCTCCACCCCCGCCCCCCGAAGACTATCGCTTCTGTCTTCGGGAGGGCCACCCTCAGGCCGAGCCGACCAATCCGGTAAATGGTCAGCTCGGCCGCCGCTTCCGCCCGGCACAGCGCCTCCCTCAAGTCGGTCCCGCGCGCGGCCACCATGGTGTCATCTGCGTAGCAGATGGTGGCCGTCCGCGGGAGCAACTCCCCCCTGATGGCCCAATCGTACCCCAGGTTCCATAAAAGTGGACCGAGCACGGAACCTTGGGGTACGCCACAGGCCATCTCCGTCGACCCCCGTCGACCGTCCCTCTGCTCATAGAGCACCACCCTCTCGGTGAGGTAGTGCTCTATGACCCGCCGCAGGTAGGGAGGCACTCGATGGTATATGAGTGCCTCCCTTATCACCCCATAGGGGAGGGTGCCAAACGCGTTGGCGATGTCCAACGACACCGCCACTACTCCCTCCCCTCTGCTCGACGCGTACTCACAGAAGTCCCTGAGGGACTTCAGCGCGTCGAGCGTAGACCGCCCCTCCCTGAACCCGAACTGTCTCTCAGACACGTTCGGGCCGGCGGTCTCCAGGTGCTGCTGGATCCTAGAGGCCAGGATTCTCTCGAACATCTTCCCGGCCTCATCCAGCAGCACTATGGGGCGATAGGCAGAGGGACTGTCCGGGGGTCGACCATCTTTCCGGAGGAGGCAAAGCCTCCCCTCCTTCCACACCCTCGGGAACCGTCCCTCCCTCAGGCAGTCGTCCATTAACTGCCTGAGTCGGTCCCCGAGGTGCTTTAGGGCGATGGGGAGTACCCGGCCCGGTACTCCGTCGGGCCCCGGGGCTTTCTTGCAGCCCCGGAGCCGGTCCACCGCCCTCTCGAACTCGTCATCGCTTACCGGTGCGATGGCGAGTTCGGGTGGGTCCTCCAAGTCCCCCGGTGGCTCGGTCATCACCGGGGGAGTTATCGATGGGGCTGCCGGAAACAGCCCCTCGATGACCCTCCTGAGGAGGGGGGGCTCCAGGGAGTCCATGGGGGGGGCGGTGCGCATTTTGTTGCGCACCACCCTGTACGGCCGCCCCCACGGATCCCTGTCCAGCGTGGCCAAGAACGAAACGTGTGCCTCGTCCTTGGCCTTTGCTATGGACATTACTAGGGCCCCCTTGGCTTCTTTGAGGGCCCGGTAGAGCCCCTCCTCCTCCTCATCGGTATGCCGCCTGCGCCTACAGTGTTGGTAGGCGCGGCGGGCACCGTTACTGGCGGTCCGCAGGGCCGCAACTTCTGCGGACCACCAGTAAACCTTCTTACGGGCGAACAAACGTTTCGCCCGGGGCATGGCCGCTCCGCACACGGCCTGGAGCACGGAGCGGAACCGGCGCGCCCTCTCCTCCACACCCAAGGCGGCGGGTGGGGCAGCACACCAGGCCTCCACCATCGCCGCCTCGTCCGCCCTGGCCCTGTCAAGGTGGGCCAGGGACCATTTGGGGAACTCCTCCCCTCCCCCTCTACGCCCCCCCCCTGGGATGGGTGGCGGCTGGCCCCCTCCTGTGGAGACCCTCAATCTGATGTACAGATGATCAGAGAGGGTCTCCACGTCCTCCAGGACGCGCCAATCTGTGAGGCGTGCGGCAATGGCAGGGGTCGCGAACGTGACGTCCACGATGGACCCCCCCTGCCGCCGCACGCACGTGCTGACGCTGCCCTGGTTTAAAACTACTAGCCCTGTTGCCGCCACCCAATCCCTGAGCACACCCCCGCGCGCGTCCGTTACGGGGGAACCCCACGCCGCGCTTTTGGCGTTGAGGTCCCCCAGGACCATTACTTGGCGCGGGGCCGCCCTCCTTACGACCCCCCCCAGGACCCCCAGAAAAACTTCAAAAGCGGCCAGCGGCCTATTGGGGGAGAAGTACACCGCAACCAGTACGGTGTCACTCCCCCACTTGGCCGCAACAAATCCTGGGCCGCTTTCTATCTTCTCCAGGGGGGGGCTGTTGCCGACCGCCGGCACCACCACGGCAACCCACTCGTCCGTCGACCCTACCCAGTTGGGTAGGGGAGGGACGAAGTAGGGCTCCGCAACCACGGCAACGTCAATCGACCACTCCGCCACAACTTGCATGAGCAAGTCTTGTGCTCTGGCGGAGTGGTTGACGTTGACCTGCAGGAGCTCCAAATGGTGTGCTGGCATTTAGAGCTCCATGCGGGTCCCCTCGATGGCCTGGCCGGCGGCGGTTCCCGTGGCGGCGTCTCTGTTCGGAACGGGGGGGCGGGGGCGCTGCGGCCTCGTGTCCCTTCCCTTCGTTACGGGGGGGAAACAGTTCTTCCCCCCCAGCATGTGGTCGGCCGGGAGTTTGGCATGGTGGCACACGTCACACCAAGCCTTCTCCCAGCAATCACCCATTTTGTGCCCCTCCTGGCTGCACCGGAAACAGCGATTGCTCCGGTCCACCTTTGAGGGGCACAACTCCCGCGAATGGCCGACACCATAGCAGCGGAAGCACCGCATCGGTGTCGGCCCCACCGTCGTGACCCTGGCGGAGGCCCAACCCACCAGGATCCTGCCTGCCCTTGTCAGGGCCACCGCGGCCTGTACGGGGCACTGGACCAAAACCGATCCAGTGCCATCGTAGAGGGCGCGGACGGCCCCCACTTTCACCTGCCCCGGCAGGCACGCTCCCGCCGCGGCGACGGCCTGTGCCACCGACTCCTTCGTGGCCGACTCGTCTAGGCCGGCGATTTGGACGCCAGCCATTTTGACGGGGCGGCTCACGTCGGCGACGTCGCCGACTAGCCCCTGCAGTCTGGCTGCAAGGGTGTCAGCGACCTCGTGCCCCTTCTCCCCGGGGACCTCGATGACTCGGGACCCCGTCATCGAGGTCCTGACCCTCACGTGCTGGAGGCCTACGTCGCTGAGGCTAAGGCCATTAATGGCCCTAGCCATGGTGGCCTGCAGGGTGGTGGTGGCCCCCTTTTTGAGGGAGACCACCACTGCCGCCGTCTTAGGGACGGACAGCTTGGCGGGTCTGGGCCCGTGTGCCGCCTTCCCAGTCTTCTTCATAGGGGGAGGGGGGGTAGCCTTTGCTTTTCCCTTACCTTTCTTCTTGACCACCTCCGACCACGACATCTTCGCGGGTGGAGGCGCCATTTGGCCCGAGGGGCCGGGTTCTCCCTCTGAGGGCCGAACGGCTCTCGGGGCCGGGGCAGCTTTGGCCGCCTTGGCAGCCTTCCTGGGGGCCGGAACAGGAGCGGGGGCTGGGTCCGCCGCCTTCTTGGCCACCTTGAGCTTCGGCTGCCCATCGCCTAGTCTCGCCCTGGCTCTCGGCTCGAGAGCTTCCACCGTTGCCGGAGGCGGCGGGGTAGGCCCTGCGACCTTCCTCTGGGGAAGAGCCGACACGGCAGGCTTTGCGGCCCGCCTGTCGTGCGCCAACGGGGGGCGGAGAATAGGCTCCGCCGGGAGGCGCCTACTCACCTCCTCGATCCTATCATTTATCATCCTCCCGAGGCTGAGGAATAGGTCGCGCTTCATATTTTCTATGGCCTCGGTCAGTTCGGCGGTACCAAATTGTAGGGCAGAAGCAGGAGGAGCGGCTGGCATTTCCCGCTCGCTGAAGGCGGTGCGTAGCGCCTTCAATTCCGCCAGGCAGAGAGCGAGTTGCTCCCGCATCCTTTTATTGTCCGCTTTAAGGATGCGGATCTCCTCACTCTCAGACTTGGCGGCCTCTATATCGTCCATTGACTGGAGGATCGACCGGCAAGCCCGGTTCATGACCCCCCAGACATCCCCCTTTAAATTACCCGACTTACGGGCTCCCTCTAATATTTCCTTAGCCGCCTCGCGGCATACCTCTATTGGGTCAGCGTAGCGCAAGAAGTCGCTTAAGCTTTCCCCGTGCGAGGTATCGGGAGGTGACCGCGAACGCGCACGCTCACCGTCCTTCGCTCTCTGCGAAACCTTCCCTTTCTTCCCCTCTTTCCCTCCAACAGGACGGAGCTCGGGAAAGTCCTTCCTAAAGGAGGCTGCAGCCACCGCGTCATCCTCGAAGTCGTAAACGTCCAGTCCACGGAGCTTCGCCTTGGCCACCGCCAAGCCAGCGTAAGCCCCTTTGGGCTTCCCCCTAGAGGAAGAATTCACCTTTGGCCCGTGAGGAGGCTTAGGGTCATCCACCGTGTCCCCGTGGGCCCTTTTGGGGGCCTGAGGAGGATACTCATCGACGTCAATAAAATTGTCTTCCTCAGAATCGGAACTGAGAAAGACTTCCCCCCCCTCCAATGAATCCACCCCTTTTTTGGTAGGCGAGGCCATTACGACCTCGTCTACCTAGCTCCAAAATTTGGTCCAAATCCGACCACTAGGACTGAAGTTAAAGGCTAACCTAACCTAAAAACGGTCAAGTGGGAGTCGGATTTGGACTTTCCCATACAAGTGGGAGTTTTGCGCCTGAAATTTTCCTCTGAGCAATCAGAGGAAAACTTTGTCCCCAAATTTGACCCACTTCCCGGGGTCGTAGGAAGTCGAGGATACTACCAAAAGGTAGGTCGGGTTTGCGCCTCACTTTAAAAAATACAAAAACCTATAAAAGGTTAAAAGGTTAGAAGATATTGATTTTACAAACAAAAGGTAAAACCTTAAGTTTGTAAAATAAAAATCTCTGCACACCTTGACAAATGTAATGGACAATAACTTTGGACCTACGAGTCAAAAGGTTAAAAAACCAAAACAAAAATTTAACGAAATAAATTTGCTACCCGCTACTTGGGGTTTCAAATTTTTACAAACACTGCAAAACAATGAAAACCAACACCAAACACAAAAAAGTCCGAAACTATTTTCGAAAACTTCGAAGAAAAACTCAGAGTTTTCAAAAATTAAAATTTCAGGACTCCACAACAATAGCACGACAGACACAACGCAGTAATTAGCGGGACCGTTGCCAGTACCCCCGCCCAAAAACTGGGCAAGATAGGATAAAGGCAACTCCGACAAAATTACGACACAAAAATGTAAACAAACCCTAAAATATAAAAAATCTTAGGGCTAATATTTACAATTTGGCAAGGCCAATAATTCCGGAACTTTCGTTCCGAAAATTACTGGACCTAAACCGACAACAGGAACAGAATCTCCGCTATCTCCTAGCCCTGAAAAGGGCTCAAAAAGACACCGGAAAAACGAACGAAAAATGAAACAAAAACGTAAAAATCCAAGCAACAAAAAACCAACCGCAAAAAGGAAAATCCAGAAAACAAAGCCAAGTCACAAGTTAAAGAAGAATCGAAAGCAGTATCCAGTGCACAAAAAAATGTCGTCTTTAGTCACCGAAAATCGCATCAATACCTTCCTTAGCACCCGAGAAACAACCTCTACCTAACCTAACCTAACCTAACCTAACCTAACCTCACCTCCCCCTAAAAGCGACAGACTTTTGTGCTTAGGAAATTGTATCAATGCGTACTCCAGTTCTAAATTCTCTAAGGCTTACAAACAATTGGGTAAGTAAAGTTTTTTAAAGGGGTGTATAATATTATATTTTTTTTTTTTTTTCTGATAGTGTTTGGTCTATAAACCAATAATCTACAGTTATTTTATTTTTAAACATTATAGTTCTTCTAAAATATTTTTTTTTAAGTCCGTTATGACAGTTCTCTGAGCGTTACGCAACTATACGCGTTACCTTAGCCTAAATGATAAATTAAAAAAAAAAAAAAAAAAAAAAGCCGTATTATGACAGTACTTTGTCTGTCTGTTGTCAAAATTGTCAAACGAATAAAATAAATAATGGTTTCGCTTTCGTTTGTTTACCTCCGTGTTATTTACCAATTGTTTCCTTGAATTTTACGATGACTTCTGCTCAGACCCTTGAATTTTGATATTACCGCATTTCTCGACAACCACCGCAACGCTTTTTTGGACTTGAATTGGACCTACTCTTGACGGCGTATTTTGGCTGACGATTCTTACTATCCCTGACGACCTCTGCATTAGTTTTTGGACTACGATACAAGTTGTTTGCATCATCTTCATCCTTATATAATGGATACATCAAATATAAGTCCTGCAAACGCCGCTTATGATAGAGCATATTACAAGGATGAAGTAAGATGTTTCGTACCGTCTTGTAAAAAATTTAGAAGAGACCATCCCAATGCCACTTATTCTTGTCCATACCGAAAGCTCTAAAAGCCTAATAAGTGCCTAACCATGGAAAGGAATTGCCCAAAACGACTCTTGTATGTCTGTGAAGAGCATGTCAACGTGATTCAGCAAGTCAGTATGAATTTCAAAAAGTACATAAGGCAGCCAGGATAAAATCCATAGTAAGCACAGCTAATATTAAAGCAGTATCTTTAACCAAATTTTCTTTCATCAAGTGGCTTTGCGACACCAACAATGTTTGAGCCCTCGAGCCCTTCAACCTCAACATCATCAAGCAACAAGGAATATGTGTCTGCAAAGCACAGGCACAGACAGAGCCTTATAAAAGAAAAACCCAATATGTATATTGAAGTGCCGAAACAGTATTATTGGGTTAAAGACTTTTTGGCAAAGCAACTATGGTTAAAATAAAACAAAATGATACTCTACAAAGAAGACCATTTTAACTAGAGCAAAGTCACCGTTCAAAAAATAATAAGAGTATGCCGCATCTGGAAAAATACTTGAAAAATATTATTTTTGTACTCGTCGATTAAAATTTGTGTATTAAGATTTCACAGAGAATACTGCAACGTCACTCTTTTCATCGTTGAATAGTCTGTGGTACTTCCGAAACAACCGAAATAACCATTTCGATACGCTCTAGACAAACGAAAAAAAAGTTGAAAATAGAACTTCGTATTTCAATAATATGTGTCCTTGTTTAAGGAGACTCGATCCGATACAAAATTGCTAATCTATGGCGTTTCGGAACGTAGCAGCATCGCGTCATCTGTCAAAATCTACTTAAACTTGCTGCTGTATCAAGGGCATAAAAAATAAAAAAACTACTCTTTGTGATTGTAGCCAATCACAGCACAGTACTGCAAAATTACGGACGCCGGTGGTGTTATAGTACCTACTTACGATATTTCGTTTTCTTATATACTCGCATTTAGACTTAAATTATTAACTTTAATGAACTCGTACAAAAGGCATTGTTCACAATAGTGTCATAATTAAGCTTTTTAATCTCGTACCTTACTTAGGCCACTCAGCAAGCTTCGTGGCCTAAACACGGTACTCGACTAAAAAGCTCTCTATTATAACACGATTGTGAAAAATACTATTTTAACTGCCAGAACCAATAGAAATAAAAAAAGACGTTACCTCCAGTATTTAAGGCCAGATATGCAAATGTCCAATGTATTATCGATGGTTTTGAAATTCAAATAGAGACCCCTTCAGACCCTGTAACACAAGCCAGGACATGGTGACAATACAAGTACTGTAACACATTAAAATATCTTATAGCTTGCGGCCCAAACGGTTTTATCTGTTTTATTTCAAAAGGCTATGGAGTAAGGATATTAGACAAAGCCATTACAGAATGTAGTGGCTTTGTTGATATTGTTCCTCCAGGGGCTGTGGTATTAGCCGATCGAGGCTTCAACGGGATAGAGATTCTTCTTAAAGACAAACATGTAAAACTCCTTCACCCTCCGAGTGTATTATCAACTGAAACGTCACCAAAAAAAGAAGTCATTCAAAGCAAAATCATCGCAAGTCTAAGGATACATGTGGAGCGCGTGATATGGAAGGTGAGGGAGTTCACTTTCCTGAAACCTCACTCAGTAATTAATCACAGTTATATAAGATACATTGATGAGAGTTTGACCATTACCTGTGCTGTAGCAAATTTACAGGGTAATATAATAAAAATACAGTTAATACAGGGTGGGCCATAAATTTTTGCAAATAGCAACACTGAATTTTTCGGAAACTGTCAGAGTGGGCGGCGGGAAATTGGCGGGAAACTATAGGTCACTTCGTGCAATTTTATTTATAATGGAGCGTTTCACGGGAAATCAACGGGCTTTTTGTGTTAAACAGTTTTATAAAAACAACGATTCTTACGTTTCTGTACGACGCCTATTTAGAATTGAATACGGATTACGCCGAGTAAGTGAGTGTCCAAGTGTTAGTTTAATTCAATCTTGGGTCAAAAAGTTCGAGCAAACTGGTTCGACACTGAATATAAAACAAACAGGGCGGCCACGTTCAACAAGAAATGATGAGAACATACGGCAGGTTGAAGTTTCTGTAGGGAACGATCCAGAATCATCTACGCGTAAACGTTCAGCAGCTCTAGCAATACCAAGAACTAGTCTACGGCGAATTTTACATCTGGATCTGAAACTGCACCCATACAAGCTTCAAATTGTGCAGGAAATGAAACCAAACGATTACATTCATCGTAAGTTATTGGCTGACACTATACTGGAGCGATTCTCTAGCCTTGAGAATGTATTGTTTACGGATGAGGCCCATTTTCATATCAATGGGCACGTTAATAAACACAATTGTCGATTTTGGAGCAGAGAAAACCCTCGCTTTAAACACCAAAAGCCACTTCATTCACCTAAAACCACAGTTTGGGCTGCCATATCAGCAAAGGGCATAATTGGTCCGTATTTCTTTGAAAATAACCGAGGAAATAACGTAACGGTGGATTCAGTGGAATACGTGAAGATGCTGCGAGAATTTTTGGCACCAAAGTTGCATGAATTTGAAGGTTACAACAGCAGAACATGGATGCAACAAGATGGAGCAACATGCCATACGTCAAACATGAGTTTACCGGTAGTTAAAGAAATGTTTCCGAAAAAGTTGATTTCTCGCAGAGGTGACATCCCATGGCCGCCAAGGAGCCCGGACCTAACACCTTGCGATTTTTTTCTGTGGGGATATTTAAAGAGTCGAGTGTACCTTAATAAACCGATGACAATACCCCAGTTAAAACAAAACATTCAAAATGAGATAGCCGCGATCCCTCGCAGCACGTGTCAGCGAGTTTTCCAAAGTTTGCGTAGTCGATTGCAGGAGTGCCAACGACGAGACGGAGGACATCTGGATGATGTAATTTTTAAAAAATAAATTGCAATTATCTGTCACTAGGTTAAATAAATAAAATATAGAAAAACATGTACAGTTTAATTTTTATCGATGTTTCGAAAGTACAAAAATTTTTGGCCCACCCTGTATTTAAAAACTTTGTTTTATTTTATTAAAGCACTTCATAATATTAACACTTCTGGCTTTGATTAAAATGAGTTCACTAAGGGCCGCTTGCTAGAAGCAAAAGGATAACCTGGTTTTTGATTTCAATCTAGATTTGACATAATTATAGTTCCATATAAGTATGGAACTATAATTATGTCAATCTTATAGTTTGACTAAAACTAGATATTTCCTGCTGGAACAAGTGGCCCTAAGTTAAGAAAGAAAGCAGTAGTATAGCTTTTTCAAACCACACACGACACGGTGCCCTACGCCACTTAAAGGTTCGACCCCACCGCTGCTTAAAATACGGCTACGGTACGGAATCGCAGTGACGCATCGTATCCGTACCGTTTTTATCGCATGCCCTCCACACTGCTGCTTTAAAATAAGGTGTCGTTGTGTAAACCACCGTCATGTTCATATTAGGTAAATTTCTGGAATCAGCTTGCACGAACTCGTTTGACGCACTCATTATATTGCCTGGTGTCAGGGCAAAAAAAGTGTAATCCAAAAGCAGAGCAGGGGTCGTCAGGGATAAAAAGAATCTTCAGCCAAAATACGCTCGGGAGTCGTCGTCAAGAGTAGATCCAATCCAAGTCCAAAAAAGCGTTGCGGTGGTCGTCGAGAAATGCGATAATATCAAAATTCAAGGGTCTGAGCAGAAGTCGTCATAAAATTCAAGGAAACAATTAGTAAATAACACGGAGGTAAACAAACGAAAGCCAAACCATTATTAGTTTGACAATTTTGACAACAGACAAGGTACTGTCATAATACGTCTTTTTTTAAAATTATCATTTAGGCTAAGGTAACGCGTATAGTTCCGTAACGTTCAGAGAACTGTCATAACGGACTTAAAAAATGTATTTTAGAAGAACTATAATGATTAAAAATAAAATAACTATAGATTATTGGTTTATAGACCAAACACTATCAGAAAAAAATATAATATACACCCCTTCAAAAAACTTTACTTACCCAATTAAACCACTTAGCAGAAGATTTTCGAAAACCACCAAAGCTGAATATTTTCTTTATGTAATAGTTGTCTCAATACCTACCCATTTTAATATCCTGCAGGTACATATGTAACTTTGAATATTACTTAATTTCAATACTTTACAGTCAGTATAGTCTTAGATCCCAAGTTTTTCCCTTTAGTTATTTTTTATTGATAATGGATTTGTTCTTAACTAACTATTCCTTTAAGGTCCAAATGTTTAAACAAGTGCGAGTCGGACTCGCGCACCGAGGGTTCCGTATTGAAGATGCTTGCTAACCGCAAAAGAAAATACTCATTTTGTTATAAGCTTTATTTTCCAGGCAATAAGGTCGATTTTGACTAGCCTAAATTTTAATACAGATTTTCTTAGTTTTTTTGTTATTTCTCAAAAACTGTAAATAATGAACACTTTATTTTATTTTTCCCAGAAAATATAAGTAATTATCTATACGTCAGGATTTTTTTCAGAAATTTTGATTAATAAACTTCGGAGATAAGGGGGGGGGAACGGTAATTTTTTGTACATTTTTGGCTATAAATCAAAAAGTACATCACAGAAATTTAAAAAAAAAAATAGTTTTGAAATGTGCAGATTAAGACCTTTCATATGACACCCCATTTGCTATAATCGAACCACTTTCATTTTTGAACCCCCCATTCTAGACCCCTTTTCAATTATTAATAAAATTAATTTCATATTTTTTTTACTACAAATAGATGCGGGCAAGCAAGTTGTACAACTATGCCAAATTTAAAGTTGATAGTATTTGTAGTTGCTGAGAAAACCTGCTGTGACATACAGACAGACAGACAGACAACGAAGTCTCACCATAAGGGTTCCTTTTGTACCATTTTGGTACGGAACCCTAAAAACACTGAAGACTGCACTGTTTAAGACGCTATAATTCATTTCCCTGGCGAAAAAAAAAAAACTCCTATACCAACTTTCACCCGCTTTTCACACTGTTAAGGGATTGTTTTAAAAATTGGATTTTATTTCAATTATATTGGTGTTGATACAGAGTTTCATGTATCTAACTTCAGTTTTAACATAATTTTTATTTATAGGGAGGTAAACAGTAGGTAAACTTCTACCGCCATTTCACCCCATTTTCCGAATTTGCCGTTACTTATTCATTTTTTTATTTATATCCTGAAAACCGCTGTTCATGATTCTTATTTCAAAAATGACCGAACTCTCTTACAAACTTAATTTTACCTCCTTAGGTAAATATAAACTTACATTTTCACATTTATCTCTTCAAAATGATCAAAATCCCGTACAAACCAAACCTTACCTGAAATAACCAAACTCACTTACTTCTACCCCCGATTTCATCACTTTAGTTTTTCCAAAATCGCCAACAGTTGTATTTTTATACATACATACATACATTAAATCACGCCTGTTTCCCAGAGGGGTAGGCAGAGACCACTTCTTTCCACCTGCTACGATCTTGACAAATCTCTTTCGCTTCTTCCGCATTCATACATCGAGTCATGCACGCACGTCGATTTTTATTAATAAACATTTTTCTATTTCTAACTTCAAAAATACAAACTTCTACCCCCCGTTTAACCAACTTAATAGGGCACATACTTGTCATATTATTATATTAAGTTAGTAGGTGGGTGGGTGTAGTTTAGGGTGCTTTCACACTAGCGATCGCGGCGATCTCGTGGCGAGCGTGGTGCACATTAAATCGCTGAGAAATCGACGGATAAATCGCTAGTGTGAAAGCACCCTTAGTTTCAGTTTTATTAATTAACTAGAGGACGCCCGCGACTTCGTCCGCGTAGAATTAGTTCCCGCTACTCCCCCCATAATATATAAGGTGCAAAAATGTACACATTACGCATATTTTTGATGTCCAGCCCGTGTACACAAGTTTTTCCTTCACTGTTTGAGCCACTGTCACGTCCTCACGTCCTACCGGGTGGCAAGTAAAAACTCAAGACAAGTTTAATTTATTTATTTATAAGAACGCCGGTAGTGTGAACAGAAGAGGGTAGGTAGGTTCGTGGGGTGTGGTCTGGTTCTGCGAAGCGAGCTGGCACTTCCCTCGCAGTTAGTGATGTAAAGCAGCAGTGAAGACACAACCGTCAGCAGCTCGACGGTGTGCGATGACAGGACAGGATCCTGGCATCGGGGATAGCACCCATATAGCACCCAGTGTGCACCGGAACCCACCCGACGATCCTGGTCACCGAAGGTAGAGGCCGCTCCGGCCAAGAAGAGGAGTAGTCAGGGTGCAGAACCCGATCCGCGTTGTGCTTCAAGCAGATGGTGTACTCCTAGCGGTGGTTTACTCCTAGCGGTGAACCCTGGAAATCCCAAGCATTGGCTGTATGAGCCTGGTGTCCAGCATTAGAATAGTCCCACTAGTGACAGAGGGCACTCTGATAGATAATAAAAAAAACAATATACCTATGTTTGCTTCCTAAACACCAGCTTGTTTGAGGATATTGAGGTGTTGTATTTATATAGGTTAGCTAATTTATGTTTAGATTAGAGTTAGGTACAGTTAGGTATATACTATTAATTGGTTGCATTACTGTAAAACTAACGACAGAATGTAGCATCACAGGGACTTACTACTGTAATCAGAGGCATTTTAGAGACAATTGGTTCTTTTTCAAACTTGTGTTGTGTATGAATATCAAAAATTGTTACTTAAAAAAACATGTGTGCTACGTTTTTTGACCTTAGGGTCAATTCATACCGAGACGCGACGCGACGCGACGCTGCGCGCACATGAGACTCAAAATATACTTTATTTACTACACGAAAAGGTACATATTTCATTGTGAGAATTCAGAATACGTTACGCAACGTAAAGGGGATGCAGGACAAAAAAAAACAACAAAATGGTATCATGATGACACCTAATTTAAATGATTTTATCTTATAGAACACGTTAAAATAAGCATGTTTTACTTGAAAGACTTTTCTCTAAAATCAAAATTGGCTGAGATACGGGGTCTCAAATGTTGGTAAATTACAGAAAATTTTTGTTGCTTCAGAATTATGTCAATATAATGTCTGTTTATAATGATTTCATTGTTCAAAATATACTAAAACAAGCTTCTTTTTTCATATAAACTTTTCACTAAAACCAAGTATGACTTCTGGGTGGATTGCCCTTCGGGCGTATCTAAAGACTAACTTAACCTTAACTGTACCCCGACTGCGAGATAACTTTTGCCCTTAAGTAATAAACAAAGGCGCCATTACCTTATGGAAGAGAGACAGAGTAATAAAGTTTAGTTAAGTGAAATGGACATCACCAGAGTTCTGCAAGAGGCAGGGTTGACTGCCAAGCAACATCATTCCTCAGACAGCAACAGCTCCAGTAGACTTCATAGAAGCTGGGCCGGACCTAATCCAGCTCGTTCAACAGCGAGTGAAGAATTCAATCGTATTTAAAGTGGTTATGGTATATAAAGAATAAGAAAACCCCTGCAACAAAAAAAAAAATTGAGGTTATTAGTTACAGGTCATAATAGGGATTATCCTACCAGCGTGTGTAAGAACAAGAAGAAACGGAGACTTACCACTGGGGATTAGAGGCCTCGCCTGAGTGGGTGACTAAGCCGGGACGGAGGGACCTCATATTAACCTTATGGAGTGTACAATCGCCTGCGATTCAGGACATCGTATTAAAGTTAATTACAACCAACGCGAGTACCTACGAGAAGTTCTAGTGCCAGTGAAAATATATCAAATGCAAGCCGACTCACCCAATTTCTGGCTGGTTTGCATCCGAGCCGGTACCGGTCAGGTTCCACTGGTTTCTGGTTTGTTGGTATGCTTGAGAGTCTTGTTCACCAAGTTTGGAGAGGTATCGAAGATATTGTTAGCGTTCCTTCCAATTTAACACACGACACACAGGGCTTACGCGTCTAGCAGCGAGCAGCCATACAAATCGATCTACCTTCAACTGGCTTTTTTTAAAAACGTCAACTGTCACGAAATCTACCCTATATGAACTGTCACTAACAGATGCGTTCCGAATTAACAGTATTACGAGTGCAATAAAATTAATACCTAAAACTAGATTAAAAATAATTGATGTACGGATCAAACATTCCGCCAACCAAAATACGACGTATTTTATACGACACAACTTAACGAGAGGTCTCTGCATGAGACCAGATTGTGTCTTGACAGTAGCTACCCGAGATATTCCATCCTTCCCTGGATGCAGAGTAATGACGCGACCAAGAGACCAATGTAGAGGTTTAATTTGTTCATCCTTTATTAAGACTAACGATCCGATTTTAAGTTCGCAAGCGTCCGAGTGCCACTTTGAACGTTGATTTAAAGTATGTAGATACTCCATGTGCCATCGCTTCCAAAAATCGCGATGTAATCTCTGTACTAATTGCCAACGATTCGAGACGGAAATAGGATTATCGACATTCGCGGTTCCTGGCAATGATGTCAATGGTTCGAGAGTAAGAAAATGTCCGGGAGTTAATACTGACATGTCATTTGGATCAGAGCTCATTTCGCAGTGGGGGCGTGAATTCATCACAGCCTCGATCTGAATGGATAATGTAAGAAGTTCTTCGTACGTCAGTATTTGACTTCCAAAGACACGATATAAATGAGTCTTGAAAGACTTAATAATTGCCTCCCATAGACCACCGAAATGGGATGCAGCCGGTGGGTTGAAATGAAACTCGATGCTCTCTTGAGAAGCAGCGTCTTGCATAAAGGGCGACAAAGCGTTGCACGCGCCTACGAAGTTGATGCCCCGGTCGCAATGTATACGCTGGCAACGACCACGACGAGCTATAAATCTGCGAAGGGCAGCGAGGAAGGCTTCGGTCGTCAGTCCGTTTACCAGCTCTATATGGACCGCCTTCGTAGCGAAACATATAAAAAGGCTAATGTAAGTCTTGAAAGGTCTAGCTCCCCTATACCGTTTGATGTACGTGGGAAACGGACCTGCGAAATCAACTCCAACGTAGGAGAACGGTTTTACTTGCGAAATTCTGACCTGCGGGAGATCCGCCATACGAGGTACCAACGGTTTGAGGTTGACGCGATAACACCGTAAGCATTTAGACAATCGGTTCCCTATTACTCGTTTGGATGCGATTATCCAAAAGTTCTGTGCAATCAAAAAATGTAGGGTGCGTAATCCAAGATGCAGATTGTCGCTGTGGACCTGATCAATCACCTGTATTGTCAGACGATGTTGACTAGGCAATAATAGAGGATGCTTGCAGTCGTAATCAAGATCCAAATGGGTAAGCCTGCCGCCCACCCTCAACAAACCACGCTCATCGATGAAAATATTCAACTTGCGAAACTGCTTGGGTAGTTTTTTCCCATCCCTTAATAGTTGTATTTCAGTCGAAAATGCCCCCTTTTGAGAAATATTGACGAGAGAGGTCATGGCGTCATCTAGCTCCGACCGAACCAGAGGACCCTTTTTCCGCTTATTTTTGGGACTACGACAATTATGTACGAAACAACAAACATGAGCTACGAGTCGCTTGACTCTGTTGAGATTAGAATATCTATCCAGGAAGTCATCAATTTCATCGACAGCAACAAATAATGTTTGCTTAGGGAGTTTCTGCTCTTCTAAGACTTCGAAACCTTGTTTAAGAGTCGACGACAGATCTGGCCAAGTAGTAGTTTCGGCGAACAATCAATCAGGTCCTGTCCACCAAAGAGAGTGTTTAACAAGTTCCCGAACCGTCTTTCCGCGAGAGGCACAGTCGGCTGGATTGCTGTGGGAACTAACATGGCGCCAATGCTCTGCCGGAATTCTTTCTTGAATATGGCTCACGCGATTACTGACATAAGTTTCCCACCGATGGGACGGAGATTGTAGCCAAGCCAGGGTTACAGATGAGTCGGACCAACAATACGTGCCCCGAAAATGAACACTTCCAGCATAAACATCTTTTATGTGTTCAATAAGATCCGTCAACAGCTCCGCGGCGCAAAGCTCTAACCGAGGGATAGATGTTTTCTTCAAGGGAGCTACCTTAGAACGAGGTGTAATCAAATGTGTAGTGATGCTGCCATCGCAATGGGCAACACGAAAGAAGATCACGGCGGCGTACCCAGTCTCAGACGCATCATAAAAGCCATGTAACTGTACGTGACGGGGCTCAGTTAATGGAACGAAACGAACAATTTCGAGGGAGGAGAGCAAGTCGAGATCTAAGCGATAGCGATTCCAACGCTGGCATATGTCTTTGGGTGCTACTTCGTCCCACCCAAGACCAAGAGCCCAAAGCTCTTGAATCATGCACTTAAACGCAAGTGTTAGAGGCGTGAGAAAACCAAATGGGTCGAAGATTCTTGCTAATTCCGAAAGAATGCTTCGTTTAATGCAGTTTGCATGAAGCGTGTTAACGGTAAATGAGAAAACGTCACGAGATGGACCCCACTCCATGCCGAGCACCTTAATAGGTGCCGACGGCTCAGAGTCAAACGATAAAGGACTGTTATGACAGTGCGTAGGATCCAGACTTTCCAATAAACGTGGTCAGATACTTGCCCACTTTCTGAGTTCAAAACAACCTCTGCCTAACATTTCGATGACCTCAGATTGCAACTGGAGAGCAGACTCGACACATTCCGCGCCGGTTACTATATCGTCGACGTAGATGTCCCTTTTGAGAGTCTCAGCTGCAAGAGGGAGTTTACTACCTTCATCAACAGATAGTTGCATTAGAACGCGAATCGCGAGGAAACTTGAAGAAGCCATGCCGTACGTAACGGTATTTAGACGAAATTCTTGTATCGGTTCATCGAGAGAAAACCGAAAAAAGATGCGCTGAAAATTACGATCAAGATATGAGACCAAGATTTGGCGATACATTTGACAAATATCTGCCGTGAAAACAATTTCATGCAAACGAAAACTATGAAGAATCGATACGAGATCAGACTGCAACTTAGGACCGTCAAGCAACTGGTCATTCAAGGAGGGCCCACCGGTAGGTAGAGCCGTAGCGTCGAAAACTACCCTTAACTTAGTAGTAGTGCTGCTCGGTTTGAGCACGCAGTGATGCGATAAAATTCAAAATTCAAAATTCAAAATATTTATTCAGTAAATTGGCCACATGAGGGCTCTTTTACACGTCGGTAATATGTAGTGAATCTACTAGCGCTTCGGACAAGACCATCATTGCGGAGAAGAAGCGCCGCAAGAAACTCCAGCCGAAGGTCATTTTTTCCAATCATAAAATACAATAATACTTAAAAGTAACATTACAAGGTAATAAAGTAATAAATAATTATTAAAAAAAAAACTAACACAAATAAATCATTACAAATGTAAGCTCAATAAAATTAAAAATATTGACTAGGAGAACAACATAACGAGGTCTCTACGTCAGGAACAGTCATTAAAATAACTAAATGGAAAACAGGTCCTTGCAAGCGTGAACAGACCGGACCCCACAGACAGCACCCGTTCACGAGTATGACGCGTATCTCAGCCATCGCCTCCCTCAACCATGTGTTCGGGAAGGTGGCGACCCGATCAACGACGCCGCCGTAAGCAAAAAAGACCTTTGAATGAGCATGACATGCTCATGCTGCCGGACAATATATCAATAAAAAGTATCTGTCCGGCGAGAAACATCACAATGTGTTCTCATTTCAAAACTATCTTGTGCACAAGAACCAATAAAATTACAACAAGAAAAGTAAACATTAGGTAAAATTAAATTTTAAAATGTCTACATTATTGGCTTAAAAGGTATTTTGCAATAAGCGCTGCCCAGTGGTCAGCTATTATTACTATTTAAAAAGAAGAACCCCAATTACACTACTTAAAAACGTCTTTATCATATAGGAAGTCATTTACAGTATAATATGCCTTACCCATCAAGCAGCACTTAATGCGAGACTTAAATTTATTGAACGGCATATTGACAATATCAGTAGGTATCTTATTGTAGAAGCGTATACAGTTCCCCACGAACGATGTACTTACTTTACGAAGACGATGACCTGGGACTACGAGTTTATCCTTATTTCGCGTGTTGAGGTTGTGAACGTCGCGGTTATGCCTGAAGTCATGTATGTGTTTGCGTACATACATGATATTTTCAAAGATATACTGCGACGCTACAGTAAGAATATTAATTTCCTTAAATTTATCTCTGAGTGAGACCCGTGAACCCAGTTGATAAATAAAATGTATAGCCCGCTTTTGTAATACAAAGATGGCTTGAAGGTCAGCCGCTTTTCCCCACAACAAAATCCCATAACTCATGACACTATAATACACCAGTCTCGCTGTCTCGACGTCTGTAAGTTGGCGGATGCGCTTTACCGCATAAGCTGCAGAGCTAAGTTTGCCAGCAAGGGTGGATATATGTGCATTCCATTGCAGTTTTGAGTCCAAAGTAATACCTAAAAATACTGTTTTATCTTCGAATCCCATTGTCTCATCCTTTAGTTTTATACTAGTCCCATTCACTCCTTTCACATTTGATAGATAAAATTTCATGCACTTGGTTTTCTTGGCATTTAAAAGTAAGTTGTTGGCTGTAAACCAGTCAACAGTTGTTGACAACGTATCATTAATATCATTTAAATTTGCCTGTTTTCTACCTACTTTAAATAAAAGTGAAGTATCATCGGCAAACAGAACTATTTCATGTTTATCGCGCATAACATAAGGGAGATCGTTGATATAAATCAAAAACAAGAATGGGCCCAGAATCGAGCCTTGAGGCACTCCCATAGCAACAGCTGATCCAGGAGATTGCGTTCTGTTTATGTCCACCCGCTGAGTTCGGTGAGCACGGTAAGAAATAATAAGATCAAGTGCACCGTTTTTAATACCGTAGTAGCTTAGCTTCCTTACTAACGTTACGTGATCAACACAGTCAAATACCTTGGATAAATCACAGAAAACTCCAATTACATCTAGTGATTCTTCCCAGGCATCAAATACATATTTAATTAGGGTAGAACCGGCATCTGTTGTTGACCGTCCCTTGGTTAACCCAAATTGACTACTATGAAGCAACTTATTCTTACAAAAATGTGAAGATATTCGGTTAAGAATTAATTTTTCAAAAACTTTACTCCCGACATCCCGACGGGTTGTGGGCTTCACTGAAAACATGATGACAGAGTACAATACCAGGACACAAAACGGTTTAATAAACAAGATACACTTATCAATAGTTAGCCTTATTTACACTTTAACTATCTTAGAGTGTCAACATCACAAAATAAACTAAACATTGTCGATATGTAGGTATATTAATGACTACAATAATTTTACTATTACAATACTAATTAGTCAATGGCTCACTGTACTAACTAAGGCTTTAAATAAGCCACACATCTACCAAAACATTATAAAAACTAAGATCCTTTTCGCGCTGTCAATGTCACATAATTTGATCAAATTACGTTGTTAAAAGACCACTATTTGGATTGAAATTTAACGCCAAAGTAGAAGTAATAACGAAATTATAAAATAACAATACTCCCCAGGTTTCGTTGATGATTAATCAGTACAGCAGACGGTGTAATTTTCAAATCATTTTTAAATCACGAAGTCGTTGACCTAGTTTTATGTCAGATTTTGCACTCGTGATAATAGTTTCTTCACAGCACTTGTAGTCGTAATAACATTTACACTTAACATTTATGTGTTTATCTTGGGTTTAAGTCCCAAAAATCTTCAATTTAAACATTAAAACTACTTAAAACCTAAATATTAAAACTGGCACTCAATTTTGACGTCTTAGCCGGCTGGTCCTGGCTGGATAAATAATAGGCTTGTCCAGGTATACTATCAATTGGCTCCATATGACCAGCTTGTATGTAGTCTTGCATGAAGCTGTTGTAGTCATAACGAAGCTCAATGTTCCGAGTAAGTCTCCTCTCAAGGGAGAGTAAGCGACGCTCAGCGAGTGCATGGGATTCGCCTAACTTGGGGTCAACGGTACGAAAGGGTAAGCGGACGATATATCTCCCATTTGAGTCACGTGTGTGAGTCGAGGCGAATATTTCCTCGCACATGATTTCATCATCGCTTAAAGGAGACGAATTTGGAAGATTCTCGATCTCCCAAAATTTGCGAATTTGCGTATCCAATGACTCAAATGAGCTGAACAGAGAGGTTTTTAAATAGGCAGGTGAGCACGAGACCTTACCCATGACGATCCAGCCAAGCTTGGTTTCGAAAAGTATGGGCCCGTCTGATTCGCATTGGTATCGACGACCAGAGAATATCTGGCAAAAGACATCAACTCCTACCAAAGCGTCAATGCACCCAGGTGTGGCAAACTTGGGGTCAGCAAGATCGCATGTTTCTAAGCGAGGCAAGCTATCAGTGTAAATTTTTACTATCGGCAATTCACTGCAAATTTTAGAGGTGACAAAGGCCTCGATGGGGGCTTCAAAATCAGGCTTATTATTTCGAATACGAAACATCGCACAGGTGGTTGCTAACGATGATACTTGACCAATCCCCTCAATGGAAGCAGTTGTTTTGTGCACCAGAAGTCCGAGGCGCTGCGCACATCGTTTTGTAATGAAATTCGATTGACTTCCACTGTCAATAACGATACGAATCCTTTGGTAACCGCCGAAACTATCTAATGCATCCACAGAGGCAGTTGCGAGAAGCGAGATGTGGTCGGTAGGCGCTGCACCAGAGACAAACAGGCTTACCTGTTTCTCGGCAGGTCTCGAGATGTCGGGGGTCGAAAGAAGCGCAGGTGGTGCCGTTGACCCGCTGCTCACTGGGCAGGGCGTAGACCTTCCCACACTGTCATCGAAATGCACGGTAGTGTGGTGAGGAACATTACACTTTAAACAACGGGATTTCGACGAACAAAACTTGACAACGTGACCTGGACGAAGGTAATTCATGCAAAGCTTGTTGTTTTTAATTACTGTGAAACGCTCGTAGGGCGTCTTATTTCGATAAGCATTGCATTTAGCTAAGTCGTGATTTGACCCGCACAACACACAAACGGATTCAAACGATGGGGTGCTATTAGCAATCAGCGTTTTGAATGCAGAACCAGAGGCAGAATTGTCGACAGCGGACCGCCAGGGAGCGGCACGCGCGGCGCCCGAGGCCCGCGCGCCACGAGCGGCGGAGGGGGGCGCGCGGGCCGCGGGGGCGGGCGCGCTCATTGTGAGTTCGGCGAGCTCCAACGCTTGCCCGGCCTTACTCACGTGTTCTAATAACGAATCGAAAGAAGGTATATCCTTATTATCATTTTGCAATTCGAAACGACGACGGGTGTCCTGATCTAACTTGTTAATCAGTAGATAAAATAAGGGAAAATCCCAGTCCTTTACGGGAAATCTTAAGTTTTTTAAAACAGCGATGTTTTCCTTAAATGTGTCTACGAGACGACGCAGTTCGCTCGGTGAACTAGAATTCAACTTAGCATTTTGAATTTCCTCCCAATGATGAAAAGCTAGCCTGCGTTTGCTTTGATACCTATCAATCAAAGCCGCATAGGCATCTAAATAGTTCGATTCAGACAGAGGAAACCCCTTTAACAATTGCAGCGGTTCACCGGAAAGAAGTGAAATCAAAATCGAAAACCTCTCAATATTTGAAAGCCGCTTGTTTTGATGTACCATAGTATTAAACATGTCATAAAATGTACCCTATGATTTGATTTCTCCATCGAAATGTACCAAGTTGAGCCGGGGTAATTTCACGGACAAGTCTGACCTATGCGTCTCACACTCGACGCTGGCGGAGGATGATAACGCAGAATGGATTTCGATAATTTGAAAGTATTTATCGTCGAAATCTTGACGCAAAGAATCCACTTGATTCAGCTCATCCTGGGGGCCCAGACAACGTGCCAACGCCGCTAACGTTTTTCGGTTCTATCGTCTTGAAATGTATGGGATCACAAATTGATCACGTGGTTTATCTAAGCGAATCGCTAAGTCCTAGACAACGTTCTTATTTCGTTCGTTTTGAATTGAATCGAAACGAACAGAAAAACGCTCAGAGCTGTCACAATGACATAATCCATACAGATGGTTAGACAACTGGCACTTTTGACGTGCATTCTGTTCTGTATTCTACAGTGCAATGTAGAAAACTATTCTAACGCCGAAGACTTGAAGAAAAGCGCTCAAGTAAGCAATCAAAATGGCGGTTTGTGAATCAGGTGTGCGTGAGTGCTTATTATTCTTGATAACAAGCGGTGATAAATCAAGTTTTTGAATTGTTATTTTTCAAATTATGTGTTCTTTGTGACTTTTGTGAGTTGCAAACTATGAAAAGTGCTTAATAAAAGTATCAGAATCGTCGAGGTCGTCCGAATCAAGACCAAATTAGAAGTGCCGATATGCTTTCTTGTGAGAAAGATTTCCTACACGTGAATTACCTACTCTGCTACAATAATATAACATTAAAACAACTTTGGACTCAGTAGGTACCCTTGCTACAAGAGTACGAAGGGTAGTTCTATTCGCTCGCAGTAAAAGGTAAGGCTGATGTGAATTACGGTACCTGACTCCCTACTTACTCACAACAATAACAACCTAAATAAACATGTATTTAATAGATGGTTATTTTTGCAGGTTCCGTGTATTTGCCACGGGAATGGGATATGACCAACGGAAAATGGTTGTCATGCAGCACCTAGTAAACTAGTAATACCAGCCATTAAGTAATTAATTATTTACTAAGATATGGATTTTGTTACCCCAAACAAGAAATGTGAACGAATGCTAATTTGCTAAGCATCAGTGAGAAGTATGTACCTATATTTTCTTTCAACACTGAATACTGCCTCTATAAGCACACTGTTTCCCTCGATACAATGATCAATGTATAATGACATGAAATGAAAATATTAAATATAACATACCTATCTAATTAAGGTTAGGCTTTCCTAGAAACAATTATAAATGCATATAAGTATTATGAGGTCCACTCCCACTCTCCCATTCATTATTATGATGTGCTTTATATCTTGACACAATCAATACAAATTAAGTATAGAATGATTCAAAAGGTCACCCACATACCCATAGAATATTAAAGTTATGATAAATCTCTAAGGTGTTTTGTTGTGCTATTCCATTTACATAAGCTTGAATCTGCCGTTCTATTTCATATTCTAAACTAGTTTCAAGCTGCCGCAGGGGGTCATTGATTTAGAAAATGTTCCTTACTCTTTTATTTTTCCACTAGGTATATCTAAATTATGGACTCTCCAAATTGTTTGTTATAATTAACACGGATTGTTGTTTAAAAATACATAATTATTATAAATAAGATTATTCAAAGATGTGTCCAATTTAGAACAAATTAAATTAAGCCTAGAGCTTAATTTGTTACTGATATTTATTTAATTATTTAATTCTTTTAAAGAACAATGGGTATAACTATGTGCACTTAAATTAATACCTCATGAAAGTACTACACAAATTATCAAGTGTAACGTTGTATATCTTGCGTGAATCGGAACCTAAAGACTGGGGAAATATTTAAGGTGTTAATGGCATAACTGTTCATTACTTTTGATTGTCAAACGTCAACACCATAGATTTATAGGTTGGTGTTGCCGCGTTAGGGTAAAATACCTTGAATTAGGGGAATAATAAATATCTGTAATTAATCAATAAATGGAGTCAATAGTTAATTACATTTATTAAGTAAATAAAACAATACAAAGATTTCTTTTGGCAGTAATCTATATATATAAAAGGCTAAACTGACTGACTGACATATCAACGCACAGCCGAAACTACTGTACCTAGAAACTTGAAATTTGGTACATGGGTTCCTTTCATGATGTAAGTGAGCACTAAGAAAGGATTTTCTGAAAATCGACCCCCAACGGGAAGAAGTGGGGGGGAGTAGCGGGAAACTAATTCTACGCGTACGAAGTCGCGGGCGTCCTCTAGTTGTACATACAAGAATTAAACAAACACATTTCAGTCAAAAGTTAATTTAATGTAGTACTTTCATGTAGGTAATATATTAATTGGGTACCTAATTACCCAGACTGTCTAAATTGTATAGCTACATTCTATGCATTTTGATTGCATCTATGTTTTGACTAGCTTTCATCAAGATGTCCAAGATGATAGCCCATTATAAAATCAGACTTAAGCTGAATGACAGCAGAGGAGCCATCCTCGATAATGTAACCAGCACCTGCTGTGGAGATATAGTACATACTTTCAGTCATATTTCGGTGAAAGGAACTTTTATTGTTTCTCACACGTGGAAGAGGAGGGAATGTCTTAGCGTCGAGATTACCAGGGGTTTTCCTTGAAGTTTTCCGGTAAGATTCATAATTTTGTCAACCATTAAATGTCAGGCCACATGTCTCATACATTTCTTAACCGTAGTGCTAATCAGAGCAATTTCTCTCTGTCTTTACAGCTGGACTGGGTTTTCTGGTTTCCTAGTATTTTCAGTTAGTGTCTGGATTTTTTCTAGTTTTCTAGTTTTGTCAGTAGGTTTTCTTTAGTTTCTGAATATTTTCAATATGTACTGATTTAAGTTTCCGTCTACATAGTTTCTGTTTTCCGTTAGCAAGTTTAGATAATTTCAAAATAATTTAGCTTCCTGATTTGCCTTTATGGTTGGATGATTTATTTTGCATTCCGTTATTCCGATTCAGGCTCCAACTATATCCAGGTTCAGTAAAGCTATGAAGTAGCTTATATAGACATTTAGTATTTGGCAGGAACTCTCTTTAGATCTGTAAGTAATAAATTCAGGTTTAGGTTCCTGATCATTCAGTAAACATATAAGTAATGAAGTAGGATATAAAGGTTTAAACCAACCTTTAGTAGGCGTGCCATAGGCACGAGGATTCAGTAGACCTTCACAAGCTGCTGTGAGCTGCCCGAGGATACTGTGGCTTGCGACACAGTGTACTGGGACCGCTCCACCAGTCTGCCGACCTGGGACTACATCGAGTCGATCGTCCAGGAAGGAAGGTTTTCTTCAGATTAAGGTCTGTGGAAATTATATTTATAATTAGGGAATTAGGATATCAATAATAGTTATTTGAACTCAAATTGGAATTGGTGGCAACTCTATAACTAGGGACTAACAAATTACTATCTAAGAATTGTGAATTATAACATAAGAACCTTTACTTGTGTAAAACGACCAGCCTTCCGCTGAGCTAAACATATTTTTGGTAGAGTAAGAATTATGAGCAAAGTTATGTTCACAATTTAATAACATCATGTATAGAGCTGCATAGGAATAAAGACTGTGATATTTACTAACCTGTTTCATTGAGCTCCTCATCATACGTCCTAGAACACTCCATATCTTCAACTTATTCTACAAACTTTCTGTTTATGTTATTCCGTCTATTTCGTTTTGTCACTTGGTAAAACCTAGCCGGGCATTTACCAACGTGACAAATGGCGCCCACTTCCGTATAATTTTGAGCATTTTTGAGACCTTTTTTTGATCATTTTGTGGAGTTTTCTGAGATTTTTATAGTTTGCCACCAACTGTCCAAATAGCTTGAAGTTTCTCGTTTAGAGACCATATTTATGTTCTGTCGTGTTTTGTTTACGTATTTTACACTGTATTTGTCGATAATTTTGTGTATTTAAGTTGTTTTCAGCTTATATTGATAAAATATGTGAAAACTGTTAGGAAATTTGAGGTTAAAACACTTGTCAAACTTGAAAATCTTGAAGTCTAGGTCATTAACCTATAGACTATGTACATTATTTACGTGAGGGTTGCTGTGCTTTTTGTGGTATTGTTGAAAGCACGATATTTTTATCTGTGCTTTTAGAAATACTGTTGAGATACTTTTTATTATATTAATAAAATTTAAAGCAATATTTTCGAAATTTATAAACAAAAAATTATAAAGTTAATTATAAAAGTAATTTGCTTTGTGCATTAAGAAAAGTTAAATTTGTATTAAAAGTTTTCTTATTTACAAACTTACATTTGAGTACTTGTGTCAAATTTGACAATTGAAGGCCATATACCTACCTTTTGTATTGAAACTTTTGTTTGGCCATAGTAAATTTTGAAAAACAAATGTTAATTTCACCTTAAAGTATTGTTTCATGAGAGTTATAAGGAAAGAAAAGAACACATTTAGTTGTTTGAAAATATTTATTAAGTATAGCAAAAATTCTAGTATACTTACAGAAATTGTAATAACATTTAGCTTTTGCCAACAATTCTGATTTGGAGTACTTCATACAGATACAAACATTACAAAATGTATAGGAAAACAGTTTTAGTTTTCGCTTCAAAACAAGTTCATTAAGGACTGTGCTTAATTAGGTGTGAAATTCCATTAAGTTAACATTTAAAACATTAACTATTAATGTCTATCGGAAACAGTTTTTTCACAAAACAGACTTTATTTAGAAAATTTATTTACAATAGCTTCAGACAAGTTACAACCGTTGACATTTTGATAGAAAAGTGTTATAGACACAATATTAGTTTTCAAGAAGCAGATTTTGAGTACTTGTTTGCAGTTGTAACACCTTACAGGCAGTCAATGGTTCGGGTTGATGAACTAGATCACAAGTAGTTGGTAGTAATTCATTCCATTAAGTATCATTGCAGGTTTTGAGGATATTAAAAGGATTTGATGGAAGTTTTGTTGCTTCAATCCGTTACAAGCTTGAAGTAGGATTATTCATCATATTATTATATTTTTGCATCTTCTTCTTTTGTTTAGGTTTTGTCTACCATTTACAATTCTTCTTGCTTGCTTCGCCTGATCTAATTGACGCTTTATTTCGTTCTTTAAACATTTAGATTCCTTTTTGCTTGCTTTGTTGCAACTGTGCAAGTAGCCAGTGAATATTTACTTGGGTATTCTGCTAACATTGTTTTCACATATACTTTCCGCTTATGAATATTTCGAGATGATGTACATCGAGTACATGTATTGTTTTGTTTAGCAGTGAAATTTTGGTTGCATTAAGAGTTTATTTTGATATCACTGCTAGTAAATTCAGGTTATGTTGTTGTTTTGATTTATGTTTGACACAGATTAATTATGCAAGTCGATCGAACACGGCTCGATCACAGATAAGATAATATTACGTTACGAGTGTCGAACATCTTTAGGGTCCGAATTGGACTACAAAATTATAAAGGTAGCTGCACATTGTACCATTTCTTTTCCGTATATTTATTTTTTCTAAAAAGTAAACTTTTTTTAAATTCAGATGTGTGCAGACGTTTTGTATGTATCCGACTTCGGCACAATGAGGACTTGTAAACTTTTGTTACAAAATTAAAATTATTTCGTTTAGAGTGTCAAATATCGCATCAGATATTTGATCACGATTCTGAATGGAGCGTGGTGAACAGGGAACTGGCTGGCTCACTTACAACCTTCTGATAGATGATGTATGACCAAGGAAATGAAAGAATGATGTAGGAATGAAAGAAATGATTATGAAAGGAATATTAGTTACGTTTTGATCTTTAGCTCGCTTTACAACGGAGCAGTCCTTAGGGTGTTAACGAAGTTCGGAATTTTTGTTGTGATGTTTTGGTTTTGTTTCGTGACCCCGTAGTACTAGCTGCATTTCTGTTGGTCCTAATACCATTGCACTAGGGCTACGGAGGTTACTTTTGTTGTTTATTTTTGTGTAGTTCCCCGCAAGCGCAAGTTGCATTTCCGTTGGTATGATACCATTGCACTAGAGCTAGGGATGTTTTGGTTTCCCAAACATGACGATTGAACTAGGTTCATAGTGTTTGGGGTATTTTGGCTCAGTCAGAAATGACTGAGTGTTTTCTGATTCTGCTCAGATAGACGTGTCTGGGGTATTCCGGTTTCGGACACCGAGCGTGTTCGAAACGATTTTGTCCTTAGGGTGCCTTACGCTTATGGCTTTGCCATTAGTTTGGCTCTGCCAGTGCGATGCCCAAGGAAATTTTGTGTTTTATCCTTCAAACACAAAGTGTAATTACATTAGTGTTTGAGGAGTTTGTGTTGTCGGAGTTTTAGGAGGAGGTTTTAGGGAAGTGTTAGGAGAAGTTTTCGGAGGAATGTTGGGAAGAAATTTTGGGGGATTTTTCAGTGAAGTTTAAGGAGTAATTTGAAATAATTTTTTGGGGGGGAGTTTCGAGGAAGTTAAACAAGGAATTTAAGGAGGAGTTTCAAGAGGAGTTAAAGGTGGAGTTTTGGAAGAAATTTTGGGAAGAGTTTTAGAGAAGTTTAAGAAGGAGTTTAAGGAGGATTTTATGGAGGAGTTTCAGGGGGAGTTTTGGGGGGAGTTTTTGGATTTTATTATTTTGTCGAAATTTTAGCCCGGACAAGAAGGGAATATTTTGAGGAATGCTGATCATCAGTCCTGGCTGTTGGAATTAGCTTTTACAACACAACATTGCCGTTGTGCTGCAAAAGCTAATAGGTTGATTATCAGATAAGATAGGTTTCTGTTGGAAGTTTTGATTGTAACTTGGATTGTTACAATGTTTTGGATTCATTTAGGCTTTTTGAGTTTCCGGCGTATTTCTTCAGTCTTTAGGGGATGTTGTATGGTATGAAGGTCGCTGAGGGCAGCGATCGGTTTACCTACGTTAAACCTTTCATTGGGAAGGGGGGTATTGTAACGTTGTATATCTTGCGTGAATCGGAACCTAAAGACTGGGGAAATATTTAAGGTGTTAATGGCATAACTGTTCATTACTTTTGATTGTCAAACGTCAACACCATAGATTTATAGGTTGGTGTTGCCGCGTTAGGGTAAAATACCTTGAATTAGGGGAATAATAAATATCTGTAATTAATCAATAAATGGAGTCAATAGTTAATTACATTTATTAAGTAAATAAAACAATACAAAGATTTCTTTTGGCAGTAATTGTACATACAAGAATTAAACAAACACATTTCAGTCAAAAGTTAATTTAATGTAGTACTTTCATGTAGGTAATATATTAATTGGGTACCTAATTACCCAGACTGTCTAAATTGTATAGCTACATTCTATGCATTTTGATTGCATCTATGTTTTGACTAGCTTTCATCAAGATGTCCAAGATGATAGCCCATTATAAAATCAGACTTAAGCTGAATGACAGCAGAGGAGCCATCCTCGATAATGTAACCAGCACCTGCTGTGGAGATATAGTACATACTTTCAGTCATATTTCGGTGAAAGGAACTTTTATTGTTTCTCACACGTGGAAGAGGAGGGAATGTCTTAGCGTCGAGATTACCAGGGGTTTTCCTTGAAGTTTTCCGGTAAGATTCATAATTTTGTCAACCATTAAATGTCAGGCCACATGTCTCATACATTTCTTAACCGTAGTGCTAATCAGAGCAATTTCTCTCTGTCTTTACAGCTGGACTGGGTTTTCTGGTTTCCTAGTATTTTCAGTTAGTGTCTGGATTTTTTCTAGTTTTCTAGTTTTGTCAGTAGGTTTTCTTTAGTTTCTGGATATTTTCAATATGTACTGATTTAAGTTTCCGTCTACATAGTTTCTGTTTTCTGTTAGCAAGTTTAGATAATTTCAAAATAATTTAGCTTCCTGATTTGCCTTTATGGTTGGATGATTTATTTTGCATTCCGTTATTCCGATTCAGGCTCCAACTATATCCAGGTTTAGTAAAGCTATGAAGTAGCTTATATAGACATTTAGTATTTGGCAGGAACTCTCTTTAGATCTGTAAGTAATAAATTCAGGTTTAGGTTCCTGATCATTCAGTAAACATATAAGTAATGAAGTAGGATATAAAGGTTTAAACCAACCTTTAGTAGGCGTGCCATAGGCACGAGGATTCAGTAGACCTTCACAAGCTGCTGTGAGCTGCCCGAGGATACTGTGGCTTGCGACACAGTGTACTGGGACCGCTCCACCAGTCTGCCGACCTGGGACTACATCGAGTCGATCGTCCAGGAAGGAAGGTTTTCTTCAGATTAAGGTCTGTGGAAATTATATTTATAATTAGGGAATTAGGATATCAATAATAGTTATTTGAACTCAAATTGGAATTGGTGGCAACTCTATAACTAGGGACTAACAAATTACTATCTAAGAATTGTGAATTATAACATAAGAACCTTTACTTGTGTAAAACGACCAGCCTTCCGCTGAGCTAAACATATTTTTGGTAGAGTAAGAATTATGAGCAAAGTTATGTTCACAATTTAATAACATCATGCTGCTTATCGATGATAGTGTCATAACACGAAATACTACGTTTTTGAGATAAGTATAACACGACGCGTGAAATATTGAAAAGTTTATGATGACTAAGACACCCATTGCATTATCTCCAAAAACAGCCACGTGGCAGCACTGTGCCCTTATGCCATTGGTCCAATTGTGACGCCATATTGTGGGCAACAGCGTAGGTAAGCCAGTTGAGCCGCAACTACCAACAAAGAAGCTAAATTTTTATCATGACTACAGGCACACCCCAAAATAATTCAGAAAAAAATGCTGATTATATTTGTAACATTGATACATCACAAAATAGTTTGTGCAATAGTGATTAATTTTTAGTTGCAACTTTATCATCCAGAAAGTAAGTAATTTTTTTTTGTAACATGTCAAAATAAGCTCTTAGTCATGAAAAAATAGTCGTTAAGGTACATAATGTTTTCGGTATATGCCTATATTCAATATTTATATGTAAATAAAATTACGACCTATAACTTAAAAATTATTTATGCACGATACATTTCGATACATTTGATGAAAAATAATTTGATCGAAAACCAAATGTTACCTTGTTAGTGAAAAAATCTCAATAAGAAGTAGATTCAAAGTATTTCAAAAAGATTATTTGCGCATGAAACTAATTTATAAAGGCCCTTTATTTAGTTAACTTGTATATTAGTATTGAAGTATATTATTATAAAATGCCTAGCAACATTGCTAGGCATTTATAACCAGTTTCCGTTATTAAAATGGGATGAAATACAAATTACCGTCAATTATGCTGATGAATTATCTATACCTACTAATATTATAAATGCGAAAGTGTGTCTGTTTGATACGCTTTCAAAACCGCTTACGTTACGGCCAAACCGCTAAGCCGATTTCGATGAAATTTGGTATGGAGATTGCTTGAGTCTCGAGAAATGACATAGGATACTGTTTATTGCGGGAGCAGCGATAGACGACTTCTACGCGGGTGGAGTCGGGCAAAAGCTAGTTTATAATATAGGTAGCGAATTAGTCCGGCGGGGCGCTGCTGGCATGTTTTGAGGTCATAAGTTACAAAAACTCTAAAGTCGCTTATTTTTTGCATGTGGATACAGTGTGTACTTGTGAGGCTTATATTGCGTTTTGTGTCACATCTTGCCATTGCATATTCAGCAATTCGATATTTGTGGCAAAAATGTCATTTCAATTTAGAACGTTCAAAAAATAAAATTAAAGTTAAAAAATATATCAGTATCCTATCTAGGTAGAATAACTAGGGGGCATTCGTATTCCTTTCCGTACCGCTGGTGGCGGAGTCTTCAACCTTGCAATACTAAAAGCTGGCACCAAAGTGTCTCACGGAACTATTACGGAGTTGATCTATGCTATTTATGAGGTTTTGTGGCGGAATCCCCAGAGGATCTACAAAGGCTTATGACGAGTCTCGATGAGTGATGTCGCAAATTTGGCCTGAAAATCAGTGTGAAAAAGACCGAAGTATTGGTTCTTGACACGCTAAATGGGGCCCAGGTTGACATCAAACTCGGTGATAACTCGCTTAAGCAGATAGACAAGTTCAAATATCTGGGTAGCACCATAATATCGCGGTGCCTCCTTGAGAACGAAGTCAACGGCAGAATTGGAGCAGCTGCCGCAGCCTTCGGCAAACTTCGTTCCAAGGTGTTTCGCTCACACTACATAAAAGCTCTAAGAAAATAGCCGTTTACATGGCGATAGTTCTACCGCAAGCATATTCGAACATAAGATAGATTCCACCTAGAATGCCTACGCGACATTATGAACATTCGTTGGTCTGACCGTGTTCGTCAGTGCCGGATTAAGCCAGCGCGGGGCCCGTAGTAAATTCTATAATTCTATAAAGAGACCCTTGGTTTGTTTTAGGTTATTTCTTAAATCTAGGGTGCTAAATAAAACAGAACTGGTAGAAATCCGTGTCAGGGAGATGTGAGTGCGCGGGGCTTCTCAATGCGCGGGGCCCAGCATTTGCTACTCTTGCTACGTGGCTAATCCGGCACTGGTGCTCGTAACACGGAAGTCCTACGAAGAGTTAATGTCGATGGAATAGAGGCCTATCTAATGCGACGACAGCTGCGGTGGGGCGGCCATGTTTCCCGCATGTCAGATGACAGAGAGGCAAAACGCATCTTCTACTCAGAACTACAGGATGGCAAGCGGAAACATGGCGGCCAATTCCTGCGGTACAAACATGTGCTTGAGCGATATATGAAGCGGTATGACGTGGACCCGTCACCATGGGAGGCAATGGCAGCAGACCGGCCGTCTTGGAGACATACAGTGAGCACTAAGGTGTCCGAGTTCGAAAGGAAGAGACGTGAGGTGCTCGATGTTAAGCGAGAAGAGCTCAAGGCCCGTACACCTGCGGTTATTCACTACAATAGGGTATTTATTTGCCTGATATTACATTTCATATATTAATTTGGATAATATATCAACATACAACAAATATTTGTATTTTTAAAGATATTAAAAACTATTTAAATTAGGCTATTCGGAAGGTAAAAAAGCTTCAATTTAAATATTAATAAAACATTAAGAAAATACCCATTATACTTATTGGAGGGATGACTTGCATCGAATGTGGTCGAACTTTTGATGCAAGAATCAGCTATGTCATCATAGAGCTCACGAGCGACGCTCTAAATAGTCGGATCCCAGTCGCTGTGGCCGAAATCGGTCAGGATCGATCGATGGGACAATCTCACACAAATTGACCTTGTCCCAAACTATGTCCTACACTGAAAAAAAAATTGGTCGCTTCTGACAAGGTTGTGATTGTTGTGCATAGGCGTCTTGAATCCATACGAGCCTAACAAGACGTTAGACGCATCAACTAAGATGTTAGTTGAATCGCTAAAGAACTTGCTGTATTTACTATAAGTTTTGTTTGATATAACTAATATCATGAATAGTATATTCATTTTATGTCAACTAAGAGAAAACCTCTCTTGGTTAGCGCACATTTTTTTGAGTGTAGGCTTGGTACAATGGGTACTGGACTACGATAAACATACTTAAATAGAGAAATAAATGCTTAAATACATAGGAAACTTCAAAGACTAGGAAAAAATACTTGCGCTCAGCTCACAAATATTTTCCCTTACCGGGAATCGAGCCCTGGACCGCTAGCCTCGTAGGCAGGGTCACTACCAACTAGGCTAACCGCATCGTTGAACCTCTGATCGCCAGTTTGTCTTAGATATTATGTTAGCAAAACAATTCAGGGTTTATTATGCTCGACCAATGCGTTTTCTAAGGTCTCACACGTCAAATACGGTAAATCATAACTTTGTAATGTAATAAAAGAGGTGTGCGATCACAAAATATGCCCTTATTTATGACAAAGAATTCATATTTTTATAGACATAATTCGTATTTATTCGGTTTTGTCCATGATTTATTGATATTTTTTTAGGTATAAAACGATATGCATCATTAGCCATCAAAAAAAGAAAAAAATACTAGGGCTTAACACGAAAGCATCGTTGTTGTCCAAAAGATTACACGTATAATTTTGTAGTTTCACTACTTGAGTCCTTATTGCACATAATCACGGCGAAGGTTTTGAGAAGCATGTCGAATAGATCTACAATTTGTAAAGATATTAAATTAGACTTGCGTCTCTTGTATTTGATTTTTGGTTTCATAAATTAACTGGGAGGTGATAATATTACGACAAAAACAAGTATCTTTTTATCTTATGAAGGTCAAAAGTTATTTCAAAATGTTTTTGTTTTTTTTTTTAAACGGCTCTCCTGAAAAAAATGCTTTTTTGAGTTATGCCTCTATCATTGATAGGCAGCGAATGTATAGAGCTGCATAGGAATAAAGACTGTGATATTTACTAACCTGTTTCATTGAGCTCCTCATCATACGTCCTAGAACACTCCATATCTTCAACTTATTCTACAAACTTTCTGTTTATGTTATTCCGTCTATTTCGTTTTGTCACTTGGTAAAACCTAGCCGGGCATTTACCAACGTGACAAATGGCGCCCACTTCCGTATAATTTTGAGCATTTTTGAGACCTTTTTTTGATCATTTTGTGGAGTTTTCTGAGATTTTTATAGTTTGCCACCAACTGTCCAAATAGCTTGAAGTTTCTCGTTTAGAGACCATATTTATGTTCTGTCGTGTTTTGTTTACGTATTTTACACTGTATTTGTCGATAATTTTGTGTATTTAAGTTGTTTTCAGCTTATATTGATAAAATATGTGAAAACTGTTAGGAAATTTGAGGTTAAAACACTTGTCAAACTTGAAAATCTTGAAGTCTAGGTCATTAACCTATAGACTATGTACATTCTTTACGTGAGGGTTGCTGTGCTTTTTGTGGTATTGTTGAAAGCACGATATTTTTATCTGTGCTTTTAGAAATACTGTTGAGATACTTTTTATTATATTAATAAAATTTAAAGCAATATTTTCGAAATTTATAAACAAAAAATTATAAAGTTAATTATAAAAGTAATTTGCTTTGTGCATTAAGAAAAGTTAAATTTGTATTAAAAGTTTTCTTATTTACAAACTTACATTTGAGTACTTGTGTCAAATTTGACAATTGAAGGCCATATACCTACCTTTTGTATTGAAACTTTTGTTTGGCCATAGTAAATTTTGAAAAACAAATGTTAATTTCACCTTAAAGTATTGTTTCATGAGAGTTATAAGGAAAGAAAAGAACACATTTAGTTGTTTGAAAATATTTATTAAGTATAGCAAAAATTCTAGTATACTTACAGAAATTGTAATAACATTTAGCTTTTGCCAACAATTCTGATTTGGAGTACTTCATACAGATACAAACATTACAAAATGTATAGGAAAACAGTTTTAGTTTTCGCTTCAAAACAAGTTCATTAAGGACTGTGCTTAATTAGGTGTGAAATTCCATTAAGTTAACATTTAAAACATTAACTATTAATGTCTATCGGAAACAGTTTTTTCACAAAACAGACTTTATTTAGAAAATTTATTTACAATAGCTTCAGACAAGTTACAACCGTTGACATTTTGATAGAAAAGTGTTATAGACACAATATTAGTTTTCAAGAAGCAGATTTTGAGTACTTGTTTGCAGTTGTAACACCTTACAGGCAGTCAATGGTTCGGGTTGATGAACTAGATCACAAGTAGTTGGTAGTAATTCATTCCATTAAGTATCATTGCAGGTTTTGAGGATATTAAAAGGATTTGATGGAAGTTTTGTTGCTTCAATCCGTTACAAGCTTGAAGTAGGATTATTCATCATATTATTATATTTTTGCATCTTCTTCTTTTGTTTAGGTTTTGTCTACCATTTACAATTCTTCTTGCTTGCTTCGCCTGATCTAATTGACGCTTTATTTCGTTCTTTAAACATTTAGATTCCTTTTTGCTTGCTTTGTTGCAACTGTGCAAGTAGCCAGTGAATATTTACTTGGGTATTCTGCTAACATTGTTTTCACATATACTTTCCGCTTATGAATATTTCGAGATGATGTACATCGAGTACATGTATTGTTTTGTTTAGCAGTGAAATTTTGGTTGCATTAAGAGTTTATTTTGATATCACTGCTAGTAAATTCAGGTTATGTTGTTGTTTTGATTTATGTTTGACACAGATTAATTATGCAAGTCGATCGAACACGGCTCGATCACAGATAAGATAATATTACGTTACGAGTGTCGAACATCTTTAGGGTCCGAATTGGACTACAAAATTATAAAGGTAGCTGCACATTGTACCATTTCTTTTCCGTATATTTATTTTTTCTAAAAAGTAAACTTTTTTTAAATTCAGATGTGTGCAGACGTTTTGTATGTATCCGACTTCGGCACAATGAGGACTTGTAAACTTTTGTTACAAAATTAAAATTATTTCGTTTAGAGTGTCAAATATCGCATCAGATATTTGATCACGATTCTGAATGGAGCGTGGTGAACAGGGAACTGGCTGGCTCACTTACAACCTTCTGATAGATGATGTATGACCAAGGAAATGAAAGAATGATGTAGGAATGAAAGAAATGATTATGAAAGGAATATTAGTTACGTTTTGATCTTTAGCTCGCTTTACAACGGAGCAGTCCTTAGGGTGTTAACGAAGTTCGGAATTTTTGTTGTGATGTTTTGGTTTTGTTTCGTGACCCCGTAGTACTAGCTGCATTTCTGTTGGTCCTAATACCATTGCACTAGGGCTACGGAGGTTACTTTTGTTGTTTATTTTTGTGTAGTTCCCCGCAAGCGCAAGTTGCATTTCCGTTGGTATGATACCATTGCACTAGAGCTAGGGATGTTTTGGTTTCCCAAACATGACGATTGAACTAGGTTCATAGTGTTTGGGGTATTTTGGCTCAGTCAGAAATGACTGAGTGTTTTCTGATTCTGCTCAGATAGACGTGTCTGGGGTATTCCGGTTTCGGACACCGAGCGTGTTCGAAACGATTTTGTCCTTAGGGTGCCTTACGCTTATGGCTTTGCCATTAGTTTGGCTCTGCCAGTGCGATGCCCAAGGAAATTTTGTGTTTTATCCTTCAAACACAAAGTGTAATTACATTAGTGTTTGAGGAGTTTGTGTTGTCGGAGTTTTAGGAGGAGGTTTTAGGGAAGTGTTAGGAGAAGTTTTCGGAGGAATGTTGGGAAGAAATTTTGGGGGATTTTTCAGTGAAGTTTAAGGAGTATTTTGAAATAATTTTTTGGGGGGGAGTTTCGAGGAAGTTAAACAAGGAATTTAAGGAGGAGTTTCAAGAGGAGTTAAAGGTGGAGTTTTGGAAGAAATTTTGGGAAGAGTTTTAGAGAAGTTTAAGAAGGAGTTTAAGGAGGATTTTATGGAGGAGTTTCAGGGGGAGTTTTGGGGGGAGTTTTTGGATTTTATTATTTTGTCGAAATTTTAGCCCGGACAAGAAGGGAATATTTTGAGGAATGCTGATCATCAGTCCTGGCTGTTGGAATTAGCTTTTACAACACAACATTGCCGTTGTGCTGCAAAAGCTAATAGGTTGATTATCAGATAAGATAGGTTTCTGTTGGAAGTTTTGATTGTAACTTGGATTGTTACAATGTTTTGGATTCATTTAGGCTTTTTGAGTTTCCGGCGTATTTCTTCAGTCTTTAGGGGATGTTGTATGGTATGAAGGTCGCTGAGGGCAGCGATCGGTTTACCTACGTTAAACCTTTCATTGGGAAGGGGGGTATTGTAACGTTGTATATCTTGCGTGAATCGGAACCTAAAGACTGGGGAAATATTTAAGGTGTTAATGGCATAACTGTTCATTACTTTTGATTGTCAAACGTCAACACCATAGATTTATAGGTTGGTGTTGCCGCGTTAGGGTAAAATACCTTGAATTAGGGGAATAATAAATATCTGTAATTAATCAATAAATGGAGTCAATAGTTAATTACATTTATTAAGTAAATAAAACAATACAAAGATTTCTTTTGGCAGTAATTGTACATACAAGAATTAAACAAACACATTTCAGTCAAAAGTTAATTTAATGTAGTACTTTCATGTAGGTAATATATTAATTGGGTACCTAATTACCCAGACTGTCTAAATTGTATAGCTACATTCTATGCATTTTGATTGCATCTATGTTTTGACTAGCTTTCATCAAGATGTCCAAGATGATAGCCCATTATAAAATCAGACTTAAGCTGAATGACAGCAGAGGAGCCATCCTCGATAATGTAACCAGCACCTGCTGTGGAGATATAGTACATACTTTCAGTCATATTTCGGTGAAAGGAACTTTTATTGTTTCTCACACGTGGAAGAGGAGGGAATGTCTTAGCGTCGAGATTACCAGGGGTTTTCCTTGAAGTTTTCCGGTAAGATTCATAATTTTGTCAACCATTAAATGTCAGGCCACATGTCTCATACATTTCTTAACCGTAGTGCTAATCAGAGCAATTTCTCTCTGTCTTTACAGCTGGACTGGGTTTTCTGGTTTCCTAGTATTTTCAGTTAGTGTCTGGATTTTTTCTAGTTTTCTAGTTTTGTCAGTAGGTTTTCTTTAGTTTCTGGATATTTTCAATATGTACTGATTTAAGTTTCCGTCTACATAGTTTCTGTTTTCTGTTAGCAAGTTTAGATAATTTCAAAATAATTTAGCTTCCTGATTTGCCTTTATGGTTGGATGATTTATTTTGCATTCCGTTATTCCGATTCAGGCTCCAACTATATCCAGGTTCAGTAAAGCTATGAAGTAGCTTATATAGACATTTAGTATTTGGCAGGAACTCTCTTTAGATCTGTAAGTAATAAATTCAGGTTTAGGTTCCTGATCATTCAGTAAACATATAAGTAATGAAGTAGGATATAAAGGTTTAAACCAACCTTTAGTAGGCGTGCCATAGGCACGAGGATTCAGTAGACCTTCACAAGCTGCTGTGAGCTGCCCGAGGATACTGTGGCTTGCGACACAGTGTACTGGGACCGCTCCACCAGTCTGCCGACCTGGGACTACATCGAGTCGATCGTCCAGGAAGGAAGGTTTTCTTCAGATTAAGGTCTGTGGAAATTATATTTATAATTAGGGAATTAGGATATCAATAATAGTTATTTGAACTCAAATTGGAATTGGTGGCAACTCTATAACTAGGGACTAACAAATTACTATCTAAGAATTGTGAATTATAACATAAGAACCTTTACTTGTGTAAAACGACCAGCCTTCCGCTGAGCTAAACATATTTTTGGTAGAGTAAGAATTATGAGCAAAGTTATGTTCACAATTTAATAACATCATGTATAGAGCTGCATAGGAATAAAGACTGTGATATTTACTAACCTGTTTCATTGAGCTCCTCATCATACGTCCTAGAACACTCCATATCTTCAACTTATTCTACAAACTTTCTGTTTATGTTATTCCGTCTATTTCGTTTTGTCACTTGGTAAAACCAGCCGGGCATTTAGCAACGTGACACAAGGTCTAGGAATAGGCTTTGTTTAGGTACTTCTATAAATAAATACATACATAGAGAACATCCAACACTCAGAAACAAAATATTCATGTGACAAGGTCACATAAATATTTATTAAACACTAGCTTTTGCGCACGACTTTGCTCGCTCGTATAAAAGTCGTTTAGCGCTATTCCCTCAGGAACTGTCCAATTTTTTCTGAATATGAACCATATGTCCAATGAATATGAACAATGTCTGGGTAACTAACATACATATCGATTTACAAGAGCTGCCATAAATGGAACCACATGTGATTGTATACCTAAGTTCTTCTTAAATGCAGTTTAAATATCAATCCCAATACCTGTTTTATTTAAACACACATGTACCTGCAGTTTATTTCGCCCATTCAATCCATTCGTGGCAGCTTTAGTGAATCAACCAATAAAATCATAATCTAGTATGAACACTATGAACAAATGGTGTAAATACAATAAATAACTCAAAATTCAAAATTTAAAATATTTATTCAGTAAATAGGCCACATGAGGGCTCTTTTACACGTCGGTAACATGAGTGAATCTACCAGCGCTTCGGACAAGACCATCATTGCGGAGAAGAAGCGCCGCAAGAAACTCCAGCAGAAGGTCATTTTTTCAATCATAATAACAAAATAATAATAAAATAAAGTTGCATTATTTGTTTTTGTATTTTGTTAGTTTTGCAGTGATTTATTACGTAAAGCTTTATAAAAATATACATAACTATAGGCCGTCTAAAATTCCAAACAAGCATAATAACAGTTGTGCCTATATAGAGCAACTGTACTGGAATCCCGAATAACTAACTTGCAAATCAGTTCATCAAAAATATTTGCCAATAACGGGAATTGAACCCGGGGCCGCTAGCTTTGTAGGCAGAGGACTAACTAGGCTAACCGTGTCATCAGCGTCGCTTTCTGGTGATTGTTGTACGGTCACGGAAGTTAATTTGCTACCCATTTCAAAGAAAATCTGTTTGAAGATGTCATTGTCATTAGAGGTGCCAAGACATTTGTAATTGATAGGAAACTCAACCTTATTGCTGTAGAATGTCAGATTGACTTTGAACTTTAGGTGGGTGGTAAATTTATTTCCTTGACTGTACCTATAAGTAGGTACAAGTATCAATTCAATAATTTTATTGCATATCAGTTATCACATTACAATTCAAGGTGGAACAAACAGGAATAGGCATACATCATACATGTAACGGATCGACCAAACCGGTGCTCAAAATATGCTGACGCACCGTAAATTTAGCGACGTGTCTTATGCGTCACGTTTTTAACGCATACCATCGACACCGGTGCTCAAAATACCCAACATGCGTAAGATTTTGGTTCTGAGAAATTTCGCCAGGAGCTCTTTACGCATGCCGACACGCAGACTTGCTCAGGCTTGGAGTCCAGCTCAAGTTGAGGCCAGCAAGGGCGCGACGCTACTTGCGCTAGTGGAAGCTTTGACAAGTTGGATTGGGACATGAGCTCTGTAAAAAAAAGGCAAATGTAAATTGAATTATACAAATTCCCAAAAGATTAACTTTTATCACAAAAAATAACATTTTTGGGTAAAGCTTTTGTTGCCGACTGTACTTTTTTGCAGAATCTTTATCTGCTTATCAAGACAAACTATTGAATCCTAACACGATGGGTCTGCGTTAAGAATAGCGGAGATCCTGTCCCCGCCTTCATCGTCAGATCAGCTCTTAGATAACATAATATTGCATTGTCATCGGGTTTACAAACGTCGTCCAAATTTCAGCCCATTCCGTTAACGGGAAGTGGGTCAAATTTAACTTGCAAGATTTGACCGGTACATAAATACATACATACATACATTGCAAGTTAAATAAAAGCTAATAAAAAAGGTATTCTTCAACTTTTATGCTACAATTATGTCCATCAAGCAATGATTTTTATAAGTAATGATGTGACAATATACATATACAGGGTGACCCGGGAGTTGACGACAAAAACATGAGATCTAGATGCCCCATTAAATTCAAGTAGGTACCATACGTACTAACATAAAAAAAAAAAAATTTTTAATACCAATTAAGTTACTGAACTATTGCACGTTATTTTTTTTTACAAAAAATTAAATACGTTGTTTCTAGAATGAGTAAAAACTTAATTATTTAAATTATAAGTTTCATAAGTTTCAATCTAAAAAATATTATTTAATAAATGTTAGGGGCCAATCTCACACAAATTATCCTTTTTAGGGTTCCGTACCTCAAAAGGGAAAAACGGAACCCTTATAAGATCACTTTGTTGTCCGTCTGTCCGTCCATCTGTCCGTCTGTCAAGACCCTTTATCTCAGGAACGCGTAAAGGTATCGAGTTGAAATTTAAACTATATACTCAAATCTACAGTCCCTTGAAGCTGGAAAAAAATCAAACTTCTACATTTACGTAAAAAAAAGATACGGCCGTTTATGTCACAAAAAACGTGTATTTCGACACTCTCGATGGAATCAAAATGTATAGGGTATTTCCCGTTGACCTAGAACTATGAAATTTGGCAAGTAACACCGTCTGTTACTGCAAGTATAGGAAAAAATCTGAAATCTGTACATTTTAAATCAAATCACAAAAAAACAGGGTCTTTATGCAAGGAACGGCGTACAGTGCGAGAAGAGCCCAATCTAGGTGGACAATATTATTTGACGCTAAATATAAGATCAAAACTCAACACATTGAAGCTAGAAATATCAATATTTTAAAAATGTTGAAAAACAAGCTATTTTTAACGAAAAAACTTAATATCCAGTATAATTTGATCTCCCTGTACGCTGATTTCCCATAAAATGTGAGGTCAGCTTAAGCTGGTTTTTGTATGACGTAAAAAGGGCGAAATTTGCTCTAATTTTCGAATTTATATTATTTTAAGTTGTATAGTAAATTTAAGGTCTTTGTAAAAAAAAGGGATTTTTTTAATTAGGTTTACTTACGAGTATAATTCCGCGAGTCGTTAGAAGAAGGTACTGAGCGATACAGAGCTATAACACGCTAAACGGAGATTTTTTTTGGCGGTGTCTGATAGACGTTTCGTCAGTCGCAGAGGGTTAAAAATTTGTGTTGAAATTTAGGCTAGTAAAAATGGACCTTATTGCATAGATAATAAAGTACATAACAAAATGAAGAAAATACTATTGCGTTTTCCAACCATATTATCTTACATACGGAACCCTCGGTGCGCGAGTCCGACTCGCACTTGACCGGTTTTTTATGTCAAGTCAAGGTGAAAACACACAAGCTCACAGGCCACCTGATGATAACTGGGATCTGAGACATTTGAATTCTCAAGACTCTGACCTCAAGACTGCAATCCCAGGACTCCAAATGAGTTGCCAACCCTGAGGGCTAAGATGGAATGCCTTTATGCTAGTATTTTCACAGTTTGTCTTATCCTCACACCGGAACAATGAAATGCTTAGTAGTAAGTTGAACGATAAGATGGTGGCTGCAATCTAGACAGACCCTGCACAAGGTTGTACCACCATTAAACCCCAAACAAGGCTTGAACTATGATTACTTGACAAATGTAAACAAAATTGCAAAGAGACATTCATACTTAAATACAAAGAAAATATCCAAGACTCAGGAACATACTCGGCTACACACACTAAATTCCATTTAGCACAATGGCGATCATGTTGCCACTTCATTTTTATTAACAGCATATTCATAGTTTAACTGCATTACTTACATGATGGCGTGTGTCCCAAATTCATCAGATTAATCTGATAAGTGATAATTAACAGGAAATATGTTGAAATTCGAATGAATAAACAAATAAATATGAACAAAAGTTATATTGTTCAAACATACCATTTTCAATATCTTGCCAAAGTGTACCTACTCAGTCTTGTACACAAATATTTTTGGTTGTTGTAAGTACTTTTTGCATCTGAAAGATAAATAAGCTTATTACGTCATGTTCATAGCAATGGCTTATATATAATTAAATAGTTTGCTAGTATGCTAAATCTTGGTACAAAATGTAAGTAGGCATAAGGGGGAAAGGGATTCTTTTTGGCTACAAGATTAAATTTTCATTAATGCCATACCTATATTTATTATAAAATTTCAAAGGGCCCATTGTGTAATCAGTAGTTAACTCAACTAATTGTTAAATTTTTTACCATTAGTTACGATTTTTAACGATTAGTTAGTTTAGCTACTGATCTAACAACAGGCCCTAATAACATTCTTACACAAATTGTATTACTTAGTCTTTAATATGGAAAGGTTCTATATAAAAAAACCTAGCAACTAGCCAGCTTTGTCTTTGTCTTTACTAAGTTTATAATTGCTTATGAAAACGTAATAGCCTAGCGTAGCCTAAGCGCAAAATAAAAATGACACATAAACCTTTGTAAAGAAATTAAAAGTATAATAAATCTATGCAAACTAACATCCAAACAAATTTATGTACAGACATAGCATTGCCAGGCGTCCGGAAAATGCCGGACACAGTCAGGCGTTTTGGTTGCAGTGCGGCCAAATTAGACGATGTCCGGCCTGTCTGGCTTTTGTTAGGCTTTATAAATATGACCATTTTTTTACATTAATTGTCATGTTTAATAATAATAAGACTAATTCATTCAATTTTATTATATTTTTGTTTTATTAGAATTTAAGATAAAGAAGCATTGTTAGTAAGTACCAACCGCTAAGCTTATTATCAAGCAAGATAAAGTTATCCAAGAAAATACTATGTCTAAGTATGATTATTCACTACATCTGTAGCAATATTACAAACTAGGTATTTAGAGATTAAGCACGTACATAAAAAACATCTAAACCTACCTAACATAGGTATCTTATAATAATCCTTCTTCTGTGAACACAGTTTTACTTGGCTTGTAATTCTATCATTCGTTGAAGTGTTTTCCGCCCTTATTAATAAGTATCAAAGGCCCGCCGGTTTGCTTCTTGTCTAAAAGGTTAAACAAAAAGATTTTTCTTAACATGTTAAACATCAAATCTAACCGCAAGACGATATTTAACTTAAAGAGATGAAAAAATACTTGTTTACAAGCCGAGATTATAACCTGCAAATATACTTTCGACAGCTGTCATAATGTTGACAGTGACACTTGACGTTTCAATTTGCGCAAAGCATAGACAATTTAAGGCTAAATCATCATTATAGCGCACACAGAAGATACCGTAGAATCGACAGTGCAATTTTCTATTCTACATCATGTATGTTGTCTAGGCAATTATGGGTAGAAACGCTTAGGCGTTCAATTTTATAGAAAGGAAAACGCCTGGAAGCGTTGGCTTTTTGTCTAGGCCCTCTGATCGGTTATTTCAGAAATAAGTTTTAGATGATGTGCTTCAAAACTCGAACAGTAACCTTCCATTTTGCTATATAGAGACAAAAACAATGGAAGTCTAGAAGGGTCCACCCTTGCTTGCATCCCCGCGTATAAACACTCATCGATGCGTTTAATCGATATTTCGCGCTTTAATTGCAAGCTCCGGCAAGCGAGCGCCTTAGACATGGTGGTACTTAACTAACACGAAATATACAACGAGCAAATGTCTAACTAACTCGTCTATTTATAGAAGGATCCAATAATGTCATCCAAAACTCGATCCTATTACGAACGCAATAAAGTACGTTATCAATTTAAGTTATCGTGCAAGCAAACTCAACATATATTTTACAACTAAACAAAAGCGAGAAATCAATCACAGATCTATTTATTTGTCTAACCAGTGAAAGGTGAAAACCTTTACCTTTAGGTTTAAAAATTCAAGTTAGTAACTTTAAATAACACTAAGTGCATACATATATAAGTCAGTGACAAAGTTGATCAAAATCACCTAAAATCTCTGGCTTTGATTCCCGTCGGAAACAAATACACAGGCACCTAGTACCTACCTACCTATGCATACAAATCACCTTTCTATGTACCTCCGTGTCCTATGTACCTTTTATAACAATAATGATCTTTGTATTAGTGGGCAATTCCAATTGGTGAAGCTGTAATTAATTACTGTGAATATTATTAATTGACAATCTATCTGTAAGCGTTATTCAATAATAACGAACGATAAACTATAGGTTAGGTATTATGTAGCATTATTTTTCGAGAAAATCCAGATTATTACGCAACTAAAGCGCGAAGGAATTAAGATATATTCACTTATTGTCTTGTTAATAACACCTTATAAATAACAATAATCGTGTAATATTACCGTTATCAAAGACACCGGTTGGACTATACCAAAGGGGGGGCCGGGACTTAGATTTTTTTTTATTGGATGAGATGTCATTATAACATTATTTTTTTATGATTGCAACGTATAGAACTCGTTAAAATAAGCACATTTTACTTGAAAAACTTTTCTCTAAAATTAAAAATGGGCGAGATATACGAGTTCAAAGATTGATCATTTATAAAAGACTTAGTCGGCGTGGAATAAAGCAGGCCAACTGCAGGTGCCAGCCAAATTGTCAACGCCGAAGGCCGTAGGGCATAGTATAGGTATAGGTTTAGGTTAGGTTAGCTTGTTGTCCAGGCGCGAAGCGCCAAAACTACGTAGAATAGGAGGTCCGCGAAGCGGACCTCCGTCGACGTCGCTATTGTAATTTTTGATGGCGTCTATCTCAGTAATTTTCAATTTTAGAGAAAAGTTTTTCAAGTAAAATGTGCTTATTTTAACGTGTTCTATACGTTGCAATCATAAAAAAATTATGTTATAATCATTCGTCTCCCGCGCGGCATCGGGTGAGCACGCAGCGTTGAGAACGTACGAGCGAGTTACGATGACGTCTAACGTGATTAAATGTCACCAGTGTAATATTGTGATAAACGAAGTGTTAGCTTTCACTTTAAACAAGATGGATGTTATGGATGAAGAGAGTTTAGTGCGGATTTGTACAACAGCCTTCACAGCAGAGGACATCGACAATGCAAAAAGTCTGTTGTTCGAATCTATACCTTCTGAAAAGAGAAAAATTAAGAGAAAAAGGGATGGTAAAACTCAGAGAGACATTAGTGACATCATTGACCTCTTGAAACAAACCGACCCCAAAAAAATACCTATATTTGTTGCCAAGGAATTGCACAAATTACCTCCGGTGACATTCGATCACATCGATGCCACTCGGTTTTTGAAGGATATTTTGGTCATGAAAAATGAGTTATCTAAATTAAAGGAGGACTACGCGACTTGTGAGCAACTTAACAAGTTGAAATGTGAGCTAGAATGTCTTAAATCGGCGTCGATTGTCAACAATTTCGACTGCAACAATTTTGACTGCAACGTTAATACCAAAAGAGGCGGTTATTTACTATCACATACACCCATTTATAATAGTGGCCCTATGGGATTAACACTTTTACAGGAAAATGATAGCATTATTACGCTGCAGCAAAAAACCGTTGGTGAAGATGAGTCATGCCTGCAAGGAAAACCGGCGATGATCACCAACGAGGTCAACGCGCAAAATAAAGAGGGTACTTGCTCACCGGCGCCCGCGCGCGAGAATCTAAGTACCAGCCGGCATGAGGCACCGCGGCCCGCTACCATGAGAGATAACGGTGAGCTCCGACCGGTAGAAATAAACAAGCAACCCTGTACCACGAAACGCAGTCAGACGAAGCGCCCTGGTACCACGAAAATAGTTGGTAGTAATATAAACAATAATATTAACGAAGGGACTGTTAAAACAATGGCAGAGGTAGTAAGTAAGGAAGGCGACTGGAATACTAAAAACCCAGATGAGAAATGGACTGAGGTGCAAAGAAAACGATTGAAAAATCGTTTTATAGGAAAAGTAGGCAAGGCGCTAAGTACCAGCCAGTCTAAATTCAAGGCCGCGGAAACGAATGTGCCGCTTTTCATCTCAAATGTGCATAAAGATAGCCAGGAAAAAGATATTACTGACTATATCTTTAAGAAGACTCAACTTCAGGTCATACTGGAAAAGGTGACGATGAAACGGGAAAAAGGACACAACGCTTTTAAGCTATCGGTTCCGTTTAGCAAGTTAAAATTATTTTTAGACGATAACCTTTGGCCCGACGGAATTTCCTTTAGGCGTTTTGTTCATTTTAGACAAAGGGTTCAGGAAAACAATGAATGTCTAACTGTTTAAATATGGAAAAGAGAAACAATATAATAATCTCAACATTTAATTGTAAGAATGCAATAACGTCAAAGGAATCCATTCGAAATTTACGCGATACTGTGGACGTCGTTGCTCTGCAGGAGACCTGGCTGTGGCCCCACGACGTGCCCTTCCTTGGTACCATCGACGATAACTTTGCGTACACAGGTAAATCAGCTATCGACACGTCGGCGGGCGTTATCAGAGGGAGACCTTATGGTGGTGTTGCCCTCTTATGGAGAAAATCGGCGTTTTCGAGTGTAACGGTGGTGCCATGTGTTAGTAATAGGCTGGTCGCGATAAAAATTACGTGCTTAGACCATCCTGTGCTTATAATTTTCGGTATATATGCCCACGGACTGTGCCGACAACCTTATTGAATATACACAGTGTTTAAGTGAGATAATTGCAATAATTGATAACAATAATGTCGAGTCAGTGTTCGTGTTAGGGGACTTTAATGCACATCCGGGTGAGCGATTTTATAACGAATTGTTAAGCTTTTGTGATGAGCATTTGTTGTCCTGTGTTGACCTAGCTTTGCTGCCGTCGGATACACATACGTATGCTAGTAGTGCTAATGGGGCGTTACGATGGCTGGACCACTGTGTGGTTACGAGATCGGCGCATTCTTTGGTTGTGAAAGCCTCCGTTTTATACGATGTGTACTCGTCGGACCACTATCCTTTGTTAATTGAATGTGATGTTAACTTGTTTAAACGTAAAACAGTGGTACCTACGTTTTCCTGTAATAAGGTATTATGGGGTGAGAGGGATGACATGCAAGTCAATAGATACAGGGAATTTTGTCATAGCAGGTTAAAATTATTAAATTTTTCTGAACATTTTATTCAATGTTCTGATAAAAAGTGTTCCGATCCCAGTCATTGTCTATTATTAAAAGAAATGTATCAAAACATTGTTAACATACTAGTAGAGGCTTCTGAATCTTCATATAGGGGTGCGGACCGTATTAGAAAAATAAAACATGTTCCGGGTTGGAATTTACACGTCAGTGATACTCACCGGGGGGCAAGAATGTATTTTAAAACATGGTTATCGCACGGAAAACCTACTGGTGGTATTATTTATAACAACATGTGTAATTCCAGGCGAGTTTTTAAATCAAAGTTGAAATATTGTCAAGACAACCAAAAACAAATAGTGATGGATATTTTAGCTAAAAATCATTCCCGGAAGCAATTTGGTATGTTTTGGAAGTGTACTAATAAACTGAATCACAAGCCGGGTCTCCCGGAGAGCGTCGCGGGTGTGCATCACCCGGTCGGTAGACATTGCCAATGTTTTCCGAGAGCATTTTAAGGTCGAGTCATCTCTAGCCGCACTGCCGAGGATGAGAGGTGCTGATGCCGTCGATGGGGGAGATATCTCAGTTAGGTTTTCCGCCAAAGAAGTTGCCTCGGTAATCAATAAAATGGTCAGAGGAAAATCTCCAGGTCACGACGGCCTCAGCATCGAGCATTTAAGGTATGCGGGGATACATTTGCCCAGGGTGCTATCTATGTTTTACAGTTTATGTATTAGCCACAGTTACTTGCCGGATGACTTAATGTATACCTTAGTGGTGCCCATAGTAAAAGACAAGACAGGAAATGCCTCTGACAAGTCCAACTATAGGCCCATTTCACTGGCGTCAATTATGGCCAAGGTTCTGGATAGTTTGCTTGATAAGCAGTTGGCGGGACGCATCCAATTGCACGACTTACAATTTGGCTTTAGACAATCCAGGTGTCTACTGAAAGTGCAATCTTGTGTCTCAAGAAAACTGTCCAGTACTACACAGATAGGAAAACGCCTGTGTTCGCGTGCTTTTTGGACTTGTCGAAGGCATTTGACCTTGTGGCATATGATGTGCTGTGGGATAAGCTACTGAGAGAGACCACACTGCCACCAGAAATTGTTTCCATATTTAGATATTGGTACAGTTCGCAAAGGAATAGGGTAATATGGGGAGGTTCACTCTCAGACGAGTATGGGTTGGAGTGCGGGGTGAGGCAGGGGGGGTTGAGCTCGCCCCGGCTCTTCAACCTCTATATGAATCAGCTGATTGGTGAGCTTAGTAGCACTAATATTGGATGTCATATTGATGGTGTATCCATAAGTAATGTCAGTTATGCTGACGATATGGTGCTGCTGAGCCCGTCAATTGGCGGACTTAAGAAACTTGTGGCACTGTGCGAATCCTACGCGGAGGCCCATGGACTTAAGTACAATGCCAAGAAGAGTCAAATGATGATCTTTAAATCAGGCACTAAGACATACGCAAACGCTCCTGGGTTATCGTTGTCGGGCACCCCCCTATCTAAGGTGGATAAATTTAAGTACCTGGGTCACTCTGCAAAACGTGGGTCATATGTATTTCCGACGGCAGAGGCAAGATAAGGTGTCCAAACTATCCACTCAGACTCTGGATCACATGACGAGGAGACGTGAAATAGTGAAAACGCAGCCTAATTCATCAGAACACAGAGCACTTAATTCTCGGACCAAGCAGCTGATTAGACGCGATCTCCGATGCTTCAATACTCGCACCGTAGCGGAAGCGATTGAACGTAATAGGGGGTCAAAAGTATTTAATCAGCGGCTTGGGAGAAGCCACTTAACGAAGCTCAAGACTGCGGATGGCCGACATGTCACCTCCAAACCAGAGATTCTCGTGGAAGTGGAAAATTTCTACCGTACCCTTTACTCCTCGCATGCCTCCAAACCCGTGAACCACGACAGCCGAGATGGAAGAGCCACTCTGATCCGCCACTACACGGATGACCTCCCAGAATTTGACGTCGGCGAGATTAGAATAGCCCTCGGTCAACTAAAAAACAACAAAGCTCCGGGAGAGGACGGCATCACGACCGAATTGTTGCGAGCTGGTGGGACCCCGGTCCTTAAAGAGCTCCAAAAGTTGTTTGATGCTGTCCTTCAAAACGAAATTACCCCGGAGGCGTGGAACAAGAGCGTGGTGATATTATTCCATAAGAAAGGAGATAAGTCGCTCCTTAAAAACTATCGACCGATATCGCTCTTGAGCCACGTCTATAAGTTGTTCTCGATTGTTATTACGAACCGTCTCGCCCAAAGATTTGACTACTTCCAGCCACCAGAACAAGCCGGGTTTCGAAAAGGCTACAGCACCGTAGACCACATACACACAGTGCGGCAGATTGTGCAGAAGACCGAAGAGTACAATCAGCCCCTGTGCTTAGCTTTTGTGGACTACGAGAAAGCCTTCGATTCTATCGAGACCTGGGCGGTTTTGGAATCCTTGCAGCGATGCCAAGTTGACTGACGTTACATTGAGGTATTGAAATGTCTGTATGAGGCTGCTACAATGACCGTCCAAGTACAGGACCAGGAGACCAAATCTATCCAGTTGCGCCGAGGCGTAAGGCAGGGGGATGTTATATCCCCTAAGCTATTCACAAACGCACTGGAAGACGTATTTAAGACGCTGGACTGGAAAGGGCGCGGCATAAATATCAACGGCCAGTACATCTCTCACCTCCGTTTCGCCGACGATATAGTTATTTTGGCTGAGTCGTCGCAGGATTTGGCGGAAATGCTGAACAGCCTTAATAATGCCTCTCGACGTGTGGGGCTCGGGATGAATTTGGACAAGACGAAAGTCATGTTCAACGCTCACATCATCCCAGAGCCTCTGTGCATCGGAGAATCGGCCCTCGAAGTTGTTCAGGAGTATGTCTACCTAGGACAAGTGATCCAACTTGGTAGAAACAACTTCGAGAAAGAAGCCAATAGGAGGATTCAATTTGGCTGGGCAGCATTTGGGAAGCTCCGTCATATCATCACGTCATCCCTGCCACAGTGCCTTAAAACTAAATTGTTCAATCAGTGCGTCCTACCAGTTATGACTTACGCTGCAGAAACATGGACACTTACCGGAGGGCTGGTCCACAGATTCAAAGTCGCACAGCGTAATATGGAAAGGGCTATGCTCGGTATCTCGTTAAAAGATAGGGTGCGCAACGAGCATATCCGACAAAAGACGAAAGTCATCGATATAGCCCGAAGGATTAGTACGCTGAAGTGGCAGTGGGCTGGTCACGTCTGCCGTAGGATCGGTAACCGATGGAGCAGACAAGTTCTGGAGTGGAGGCCGCGTTTAGGCAAGCGTAGCGTAGGGCGCCCTGCAACTCGTTGGACTGATGATATCCGAAGGACTGCAGGCAGGGGCTGGATGGGGGAAGCCCAGGATAGAAAATTGTGGCGAAACATGAAGGAGGCCTACGTTCAACAGTGGACGGACCATGGCTGATGATGGGTCACTGGGTCACCGAGGATCTAAAGGATAATGTGGATATCGAGCGAGAACGCAGGTCGCTGGCTGTCAGATGCAACATGTTGGCCCGCAGGTTCGCACGTTGTACAGTCCCAGTAAAAATAACACTTTTTAGGGCTTACTGTCAATCATTCTACACGTGCGGCTTGTGGGCCGATTTTACACAGCGGACATACAGCGACTTGCGTGTCCAATATAATAACGCATTCAGGATGCTATTGGGGCTGCCTTGGCGCTGCAGCGCGTCTGGTATGTTCGCGGACGCGCGCACAGACGGCTTCCCCGCCATCATGCGCAAGCGCTGCGCGGCGTTGCAGACCCGGCTCCGAGGTAGCAGCAATAGTATCCTGAGTGTGTTCGTGGACCGATGGGACTCGGCACTATTACGGCGGGTGTCACAGATACATGTGTCCCGTCAGTGAGCTGCGTTTAATTTTTAATTTTCTTTTAATTATTATTATATAAATTTAATTTGTGTACTCCACTAACTAACATAGAATAGGCATGTTACTAACAATATGGATGTGTATATCTGAAATAAAGGGATTTTAATTAATTAATTAATAATGACATCACATCCATCAAAAAAATTCTAAGTCCCGGCCCCCCCTTTGGTACAGTGTGACCAAGACACCAATTTAACAATTCTATTTTTAGGTTACATATTATGGCACATGGATGGTATTATCTGACTTATTTAAGAAGTACACAATTTCGGAGGAGTCAAATGCGAAATCAATGACTATTCAATTTGGTCACATAATATGGTTGCATCATTAATCTGGACAATTTATATCAAATATAGACGTTTTTATTAATCCCGATTGTAATAAGGCGTATGAATATTTCGAATAGTAGACGATAAATAGTTCTATGAAGGAATGCTGTGTACTAACTCGATGTAACAACGTTTTTTTGAGTTAATTACGTTCAACACGACTACGAAATAAATGTAATTATACGATACGCTAAACGATAGTAACGATACGGTAGCAAAGCGACATGAAACGATACGATACGAAACGAAACGAAATTAGCGACAGTTTTCTATACCTACGAAAATGGTTCTACGTCACTCCTAGCCATGAGACAGGTTAGCTGTTCTCAGTTTCAGGAGGATCCGCGGCCGAAGGACCAAATGTACAATCGCCTGCGATTCAGAAGATCGTATTAAAGGTAATTACAACCAACGCGATTACCTACGAGAAGTTCTAGTGCCAGTGAAAATATATCAAATGCAAGCTGACTCACCCAATTTCTGGCTGGTTTGCATCCGAGCCGGTACCGGTCAGGTTCCACTGGTTTCTGGTTTGTTGGTATGCTTGAGAGTCTTGTAATTGTAGTTTGGAGAGGTATCGAAGATATTGTAAGCGTTCCTTCCAATTTAACACAAGACACACAGGGCTTACGCGTCTAGCAGCGAGCAGCCATACAAATCGATCTACCTTCAACTGGCTTTTTTTAAAAACGTCAAATGTCACGAAATCTACCCTACATGAACTGTCACTAACAGATGCGTTCCGAATTAACAGTATTACGAGTGCAATAAAAATAATACCTAAAACTAGATTAAAAATAATTGATGTACGGATCAAACATGGAGTTTCTTTCAACGTGATTAGTTTATGCTGAAATAAATAATAACTCAAATTAACACACTCGCCACAAGGAACGTCAGAGGATGCGAATATAATCATATTACGTAGGAAACTCACCACAAGCAAGTTTTTTTATGGTTCCGTAAGGAATTTCCTCACAGAATTTGGTTGGAATATGCAGTAACAAAAGTTTCATGTGTAGGTAAGGTACCGGCAGGCTATAAAGACAATATTATTCAGTTCACTAAGAAAAATACGACGAAATCCTTTATTTGGATCGATAAAATATATATGTTAAAAGGCCAAGAGATTAATCGAATATGAATATGAATGTGAATCACAGATAAGGGTATATGTGAACTCATAAATAACATTAACATAACATGAATTTAATGCAGTGTTGCGAGACCCAATTTCCAAAAGTTTCCCCGGTGTAATAAAAAAGTAACCTTTTGCCAAGAAAAGTTACCTCATACTATGGACCGTTTTATATCAATTAAAAACGTATACCTCTTGAACTGACCGAGTATAACTCTGTGAGACATTTTTATGAAATGAAAAACTGAACTCTGAAGTCCCTTTCACTCTTCTGTATTACATGTTATGAGTAAAAGAGACGGCACGATAGCAACGTGCTTCGCGGTAGCTGAGCTATTTTAACGTCAATCGCACGTTCCGTTTTACGTAGTTACAGAGTCAGCCGGACAAAATTTAATAAATATTCAACAGCGCTTAAATAATACTTGAACATAAAAATAAGAGTTCAAAAGTAACCTAAAAGTAACGTTTTGGGCTGGGTAACCCGGGGCACGTTTTATAAAGCTACAAGTTACAATTTTACAGGTCTAAACTGGCAACACTGCTCAAATGGCTGTGGCCCGTTTCACGAAGCTACAAGTTACAAATTACAAGCGGAAGTCTCTTTTTAACTCCTTTTGCTAGAAAGAGAGTTCCGCTTGTAATTTGTAACTTGTAGTTTCGTGAAACGGGCCACTGGTCGTCATTGGTCGAGGTTGTGTCAAATGGAAACTTGTAACCTGTAAATTGCAAATTTGTGGTTTTATAAAACAGGCCCCCGGTAGTAACCTGACAAAGCTAAAAGTACAAAAGTTACCTTCTGGCAACACTGATTTAATGGTCAGTCAATCCACAGACAGGGGCTCTACTTTGAAATCAGTAATTCGAACTTTTCGAATTAGTGACGCGTCGAGAGCAAAAGGGATAGGAATAGACGAAGTTCGAATTACGGATTTCAAAGTAGAGCCTCAGATTATATTATAGGGTATGTCAAGTCATACGCTATGCACGCACGCGCAACTTTGCTTGTGCGCGCATAGCCGTCAATAGGGAATATGCATGTTTTTTTACAGCTTCAATAAACGCTGATTCATTTAACAAACAGATGAGAAAAAACATTTTTTGAATAGCTATAAAAATAACCAAGATGTAAGCCAACAAAGATTTGTTCCTATCTACAAACATACATTAAATCACGCCTGTTTCCCAGAGGGGTAGGCAAAGACCACTTCTTGCCACCTGCTACGATCTTGACAAATCTCTTTCGCTTCTTCCATATTCATACATCGAGTCATGCACGCACGTCGGTTTCGGGTACTTAAAATTCGGGCCATTTCCAGTATTTTCTAGCAAAACAGAATTTTACGTGGAGTTTATATGGCCGAACTGCACAATGACGTCACCGGTGCACTTCGGATCTCTCTGTCTAATTAGCAGTTTAAAATGCTTTTATAATCCGTATTCCTTGACCGATTTTAATTTTAATTTCACTTTTGGTGATGTCTTTTACGGTATTTTTATGTTTTGTTGACAAATGCGATTTAAAAAATCCAAGCATATTCCCTATTGGACGATTAGTCGATTATTTAGATCATTCGAATCACTTTGCAGATCATTCGATTATCCGTCATACTACTAAGGTCTGACTTTTAATTCACTGCAGGAAAATGACAGAGCCAAATGTCATTCTGTGAAATAATTATAGCACATTTATTTTATTTAATAATGGGCGGTCTATGGCTGGCTGTCATTCTGAAAACATCTGTCCAATTATGTAATTTTTTGTAAATTACTTTATCGTTGATTTTGGTTCGCAAATCCAGAGCAGTTTTCTTAAACCCTACTTTGAAAATCGAAGTTAAGTTAGCTCCATCCCTGTCACTCGTCATTCGAGACTAAATCGAGAGAAGGTGATGGAGCGAACGTAACTTCGAACTTCGATTTTCAAAGTAGGGCCTCTGAAGATACCCGAATATCTTCGAAAGATATCCGAAGTTCGGTACTAAACAGATTAATATGGCGCCAACCACAATTACTGACATTAGTTTTATCCACAAATTGAGTTGGCTATTTAAAGATAGTGTAGATAAATCACAAAGCAATTAGTTAGTCTAGTAAATCCGTCGACAACTGCAAAGGGAAAGAGAGCTGGTCACGACGAGGCGAGCCCTTTTATAGACTCGCTGACTGGAACATCTCCCTTCCTCCACAGTTGTAGGGGGCGCTGTCTTCGACCGACGAGTTGACGTTCTCCATCGGCGTCCTTCAGAGATGGCGCTGGTGTTGATGTTTCACACGTAACACCGCCTTGTGGTCTCGATTGCCAACACGGCTGTCCTGCTCGGCGTCTGCCCCGGACGCCTCAAGAGTCCGGATAAAATTCTGTAACACAAAAACAACTTTTTAGTAATTTTGTTACTGACTATTTGTAGTAGTCTACTCTCGTAATGATTAAACAGCTACATATTTAGATTATCAAGATGTATGTAACTCCACATATTAAGAAACACCTGAGCTTAAAGGTTTAACCTCACTTAAGCAAGTTCGTTTCAGTTGACCACTTGAACTTAAATGGACTTTACCATTGATAAGTGTACCAAGTTAGTCTCATTGCGGAGTCGCTCACATTTGATAACAATTTATCTGTCTGTATAATAATCACGATGAATACTGTAACATGTAAAGAATTTTAAATGACCTCGCACACACATGAACACAAATAAGATGTTAATTTATGAGTAATTAAAAAAAATAATTATTTTGATTCATGTCTATGAAACATGAAATACAAGGCTTGGATCTAAATGATGTAAAATAAAATGTACAAGAATTTTAAAGTTCTTACCATTATTGCCAACATGGCTAAATATACATTATTTTAGTAAATAAATATTAACGCATTTACTTTACAATTCCCATTCTTCTATATTACGGCTTCATGTTTTCTGCAGCCGTCACTCCTGTGTACTTTTTTTGAGTTCTCTCACTACCTCTTACATCCGTCACCTCGTACCTGTCGTTTCCATGACTTTGCTAACTTGGAAAGATCCTTTAAACACCGGCAGGAGCTTTCGGCTTCGACCATCGTTACTTTGGCTTAATATTGTGGTCATCACCAGATCTCCTACGTGGTACTTGCGTGCCGCCATTCGGGAGCGACCAAATCTCTCCTTTTGCGATATTGCATTCGACTTAATATTGGAATCTACACTTTCACGTAACTGAGTAACATCTATTACCTGGCCGTCGTCATAATCCGGAGCCAAGCTGTCACTATCGGTACGTAATCGGTACCCGAATAAAATTTCACTAGGGACTGCTTTTGTGGTTTTATGTACTGTACTATTTAATCCCTGCTGTAATGATTTGACGTACTCGTCCCACCTATCCTCCGTCGTATTAGCACTCAGAGTTCTTAACGCATCTAATATGGTTTTATTGAACCGCTCCACTTGCCCGTTCGAACGAGGCATACCTGTCGCGACTGTATGTAAGCGTATATTTTTATTTGTACAATACAGAGTAAACTCACTAGAAGTAAAACATGTACCTGCATCAGTTATAATTCTTTTAGGGTTGCCAAATATCTTAGAAATATTTTCTAATTCCCTGATGACACACGAGGTGCTAGTGGATTGCACCGCTGCAATAAACACGAATTTAGTAAAACCATCAACTGCGACATAAGAACTGATTTTGTTTTTTTGATTTCACAAACGGGCCTAAATGATCAAGATGAAGCGTGTGAAACGGTTGTGCGTATTTCGGTAATGAATATAGTTCTCCCTCCTTTGGACCGCTCTTTTTTTATAATATATGCAATTAATGCAGTTTTTAATGTACTTTTTTACAACTTGCCGCATCCTAGTAAACCAGTATTGGCAGGCTATCCTTTCGACGGTCTTGTCTACAGAAAAATGCCCCAGGTCGTCATGGTTACATTTGAGGATCTGCCATATGCAGTTTTTAGGGACCACCCAACGACGACCTTGAGATGTTCTTCTGTAGACTTTACCCCCTAAAACTTCAAAGTTTTTGAAAACGTCTTTGTTATTATCGGCCTCTCCTGATTCTATAATATTTCTAATGCGTTGCAACTCAGGATCTTGCAACTGTACTGATAATAACCAATCCGCTTCTGTAATTGATAGAACAATTTCGCGTTCTGATTTTTCACCGGATGGCACGGGGTTGCGACTTAAAGCATCGACATGTTGCATGCGCGTTCCTTCTCTATGTACAATATCGAAAGAAAATTCCTGTGTCGTTAGTACCCACCGTGCTATCCGGGAAATAATCTCTTTTTTCGTAAGAGCATGTCTGACAGCGCTACAATCGGTCACGATCTTGAACGATGTGCCTAACAAATATAACCTGAATTTTTGAAGAGAACAAATTATTGCTAAAAGTTCTAGTTCAAAGGAGTGGTACTTTTTTTCATCGTCCGACGTTTGTCTACTATAGTAATGTACCGGTTTTTCGCCTTCGTCAGTCACTTGCATAAGAATTCCAGCGATCCCTTCTCTACTCGCGTCCGTATAAAGAATGTTTTCTTTAGTGGGGTCGAATATAGATAGCACACTATCAGATATAAGTTTACATTTCAACAATTGAAACGCTTGCTCGTGAACTACGTCCCATACCCAAACAGAGTCCTTCTTTAACAGTTTCGTTAAAGGTGCAGAAATCATCGCGCAATTTTTAATGAACTTTCTAAAATAGCTAATTAAGCCCAGAAACTGTCTTAGTTGGTGTACTGTTTTGGGGGTGGGAAATTTTTCGACAGCTTCTAATTTAGATTCGTTAGGCATGACATAATTTGGTTTAATCTTGTATCCTAAAAACTCAATTTCCGATTTGAAAAAATGTCATTTTTTTAGATTGAGTGTTAAGCCATTTTCGCGGAAAATATTCAAAACTTGTTCCAATAATTTTTAATTTTCTTCAACACATTCCGTGACTAAATAAACATCGTCCAAATATAGTATAACATTTTCAAATCGTAAGTTCCCTAAAACTCTATTCATCATTTGCTGAAACGTGGATGGTGCATTTGCCAAGCCAAATGGAAGTCTGAGGAATTCGTAATGACCATCCTCAGTGATAAAAGCAGTCTTTTCGATAGAATCCTTGTGCATCATAATTTGGTAATATCCGCTTTTCAAATCCAAGCTCGTAAAACATTTATGACCCTGGAGCCTATCCACTAAATCTTCGATCCGTGGCATCGGGTATTTATTTTTAACGGTGATTTTATTTCGACCTGTAGTCAATGCAGAGCCTTTTTTCCCCATTTTTCTTATTAACGAGCAAAGCTGGGCTAGCGTAAGGAGAGTTACTATCCCGTATAATATTGTTTGTCAAGAGTTCCTCGACCGTTTCTCGAATAATTTTTCTATCAGAATGGGAGGCTCTAAAGGGTCTGCATTGAACAGGCTGAGAGTCATTTACTTCAATTGTCATCTCATAATTATCAACTTTTCCTATTTCTTTTATATTAAATGCAATACACTCCCTATATTTCCTAAAAAGCGCCGTTAATTCATTTTGATGCGAATCTGCGTCTAACTCAAATTCTTTGACATTGTTGGGTCATTCTAATAAAAGTGTCACAGACAGGTTAAAGTTTCTCAAAAAAATAATGTTGTGTTTTTTTACTTTCTTTGCTTAAAATGAGCTTCTTGGTATTCTTATTGTTACATATTTATAAAAGGGAACGGAAAAACCATGAAAATATTAGAATTATGGCTTGTTGAAATATTGGAGATGCAGGTGAAAGTTTCATTAGACAGGTTAGAAGAGAAAAGGTTCCAGGTTAAAGAGAGTTATATTAAAATATAAAGTACTATAAAAAAGCAATTCCTTACATTTATTTTGGTAGAGCATTGTTAATTGGTGTTGCTTGATAAAGCATCTGTGGAGTTTTTATGGGAAATTATATGCAAGTTATTAAATTTAAATTATTTAAAATAGTTATTCACTTTAGCTTGACAATAGTCACACTAACCTGCACATTAGTGCACATATGTATCTTTAACCTGCCAAAAGTTACATTAACCTGTGCCTAACAGTAGTATATTATTGGGAGTTTCAAAACACATTTTACATGTTTTGTGTTTTGAAACTCCCAAGGCGTTTTTTTGATGAAACGCTCATTTCGAGTTGATCGTTTTTTTAAACGCTAAAATAGGTGTTTTGAAACTCCCAATCGGTTTTGAGGTGTTTTGAAACTCCCAAGGCGTTTTTTGACGAAACGCTCATTTCGAGTTGATCGTTTTTTTAAACGCTTAAATAGGTGTTTTGAAACTCCCAATCGGTTTTGAGGTGTTTTGAAACTCCCAATCGGTTTTGAGGTGTTTTGAAACTCTCAATCGGTTGTATGGTGTTCTGAAACTCCCAATCGGTTTTATGGTTGTAATTTATATCTTTGTGCATTCCTATTTGTAATACTTACTATATTAGAATTATTGTGTTTAGTACTCTATCTTCCAACTGCGCTTCCGTATACGCCCTGTCGAACTCCACTGATGTGGGTTCGAACTCCAACAGGGTTATGTCGGCCAACTCACCATTAATTTATTTTAACTTATCGCAACGTACTCGAGTTATATTCTTCGCATGTAGATTTTGTTACTTGATTATTTCACAGTTCATTTGAGCAAAACTGTTGCTTGTACACCCGACAATTGTCAGTTAATATTTGGTTTTTAATTTGTCAGGTGCACAAGCAACAGAACAAAAGATGTTTTTTGATAATTTCATGTACACAACGCGTCACAGGTCGTCACCAGACACGCTATCGTCGCACAAGCGCCCCACACCGCTACATACGGACTTGGTTTGCTAAAGCGAGTCACATAGCGCACCACACCGTTCGATGGACTTGGTTTGCTATGGTGTTTTCACAACTTGCTGCGAGGTTGATCAAGCCCCACATCAAGAACGGGTCACCTGGGATGCGTTAAGTTCCCAGTGGTCTTATGACCGCATTTTACGTGTTGGTGATTTTAGTCCTCTCACCGAGGTGTGGATCATCCATGCCCACCACCGCATAGGCATAGAATCTCCCTATACATTTTGAGTTGATTTCAGCGGTTAGTAACAAGGGTGATCAGGCCGAGCCACAGGTTGCTGGTGAACCCTACCATTCCGCCGGTCGTTCACGGAAGGTGGGAGCACGTCGGTTACATATTTTATGTTGTATATGTATGAACAAATCTTAAAAACTTCGTTAGCGCGATGTAGACCTGAGCCTGTGATTGGATGGTTTCTGTGACGTGCTCGTAACGCGTTGCAAGAAATTATAAATATAAACTAGTTGCAAGTCAATAAATACGCTGGTCTGATTTGTATTTTCACTAGCACAAATAAAGTCTGCAATTCGTTAAAGTTTAACTTCACATGCTACCTTATTAATATATGTGCATATGTACAATTAGCTGTCCCATCAGAATTAGACACGGCTATTAAGCAGGAATCATGACTACTACTGTAAGGGTTACATTATGTTAAAGATATACGATCAAGCGATTAATAAAATATAAAGCGCACGTAAATCCAACAGCGGCACTAAACTTCAGAGGAATTTACTTTAGTTTCTAAACTTGTTTTGCATAGTAACACTATTGGATTTAACATGGGTAGGGAATTGAATAATTATTGAGAAACAAAGTTGCAAAAACACAAAATTTTATTAAAAAATACAATAATGTAAAATAACGTATACTGTAAAATCTAATAGCTAACGTTACTGAGTCTTCTCACGATTCGGTCAACTAATGATTCCGTAGCACTTAACAATTCATCGTAGTTATCTTCGATGACAAATTGCACTGCCATGAGGTCATCAGCGTCCTGCTGCGATTCAAGGTTTGCAATACTGATCTTAATTAATCGCTTCCCTTTTTTCGCTTTTTTAATTACATGCGAGTTTAATCCAATATCAGTTTTTATTTGCACTGCTCTCTTCTTTATCTTGGGTTTTTTCGGTGAATTTTCTAAAGATGGATTTTGAATTTGATTTATACATCTATTCTGGTATTGCAAATAAGCATCCATATCTTGGGAGTAGCCAAATGGTTCGTCGAATGCCGCAAGGGTTTGAGACGAAAAAGACGGGAACTGTTCGTTGGTATCTTTCACGGAGTCAATGTGTTGAGAAGTCATCATACTCTGCACAATAAGAGAATATAATTAGATTTATATCTACTAGGAAAAAAAACAGTATCAGTATATTAGTAAATAAGTTAGGTACTCACCGTTTAATTCAAGAACTTCAGTCAGTATTATTGTAGGTACGGGATACGAAATAAAACTGCGACTTTCTGAATTGGCGACTAAAGAAGAACTGCGATATTAAACGTATGTATTTATATTTTTCCTTTGCTAAACACGTGCACAGCTCTAATACAGGTTTAAACATGTATTATTGAGCCCTACAAAATATAATATGCTAAACACGAACTTAACTCCAGTACAGGTTTATTCAAGTATTGTTGACAAGTCCTATAAAATAAATCAATCATCGCATTCAGTGTAAATTGAACCTAAATGAAGTCGGCTTCTTTGTTAAACGCCGGTTCCTTTCATTGATGCACCGATTACGACATATTTAACATGATACTTTTGTTTGTACCACAAATGCTTACTTTGCAAATCGACGTCTGAGGTATTAAACCTTTATAAAAACTTTGTTTTGTTCGCATTCCGTAGTACTGTTATTACAAATAGAATGTTATAAATATCTAAATGTTGAGAACTTCTGTGAGTGTTGTAAAGTGCTGAGCGGAAACTTTTTACGTTGTAACGCGTAATTACATTTATTTCTACAAGAAAGCCAGTGTCAATCAGTCGCAAGCTACAACTGCATTAAAATAATGTTCGTAAGTTTTTAATATTTATGTGTTCTGATATGGTTTTATTGATTATTAATTAAATAAATCGTATACAATATTCCATGTTCTTTTTTTTACAGGTCTGATACGGAATACTCTGAAGTGAAAGTCTCCAAGAAGACTCGTCCATATTCGGAGCTTCAAGATCCTGCTCCAATTTCAAGGTAATTAATTAATATCTAAGGTGCTGTGTGTTAGGAGTGCATTGTCGCGGTGTAATTATTATGTTTTGTGTTTTAAAGGTCTACGAAGCCGAAGGTGGTAAAAAAGAAAACCCCGCTGCCCGAATCAGGAGACGAAGCCTCAATACCTCGGTAATTCAATTTTAAACAAGTATTACCTGAATACTTTTTAAAGTGCTTTATTATATTATGGAACTTCTGTTTTATAGGTCAAAGAAGTCGAAGCTGTCAAAAAGAAAATTTCCGCCGACTGAATCTGAAGACGAAGCACCGACTCCACGGTAAGTAAGATATGTATTTATTTCAGTAAATGGTAATTTTAAAAATAAATTTAAATAGGTACTTAGCTCTGCACATGTTTGTTCCGTTTATTATTATTTATTTATTTTGATCGATTTACAGCTCAAAAAAGTTGGCGCAGACAAGTCTGCTAGAGCAGCTCAACGGTCCTGCAGGCGGCTGGATAATCGACTCCGACAGTGAAGATGGTGACTGGCGTGCTCGCAAACCCGAACCAGTGCTGCTGCCGTCAGTATTGATAAGGCAAGTTCCCGGGGGCAGGGTGCGTCGAACTGCACAATTATCAGGCGACCTTTTTCTTGAGTTAAAGTTATACAATGTGGCTGACATAAAAAGCATTTCGCCAAAAGATCGATGGGAGAAAGCTCTAGTTAATTTAAAAATACAGTTAGATGTTAATTCGTCAGAGGTGTCAGATATTAATAAAGTGCTTAAATTATGTAAGGACTATTTCGCTGAAGATGGAACGTTCTATCGCGATTTAAAATAATATTTCTAGTATTACTTACCTATGTTTGTAATATTTGCCAGTACTTTTAATCTACTATTCTTAAAAGTTAGTTGTAATTCTATGTCTTGTTGAGTTGAAATTAAATAATGCGGCTTACATAAAAAGCATTTCGCCAAAAGATTGATGAGAGAGATCTCTAGTTAATTTAAAAATACAGTTAGATGTTAATTCGTCAGAGGTGTCAGATATTAATAAAGTGCTAAAATTATGTACAAGGACTATTTCGCTGAAGATGGAACGTTCTATCGCGATTTAAAATAATAATTCTAGTATTAGTTACCTCTGTTTGTAATATTTGCCAGCACTTTTAAAATAGTATTCTTAAAAATAAAAAAATAAAATGAGTTGTAATTCTATGTTTTGTTGAGTTGAAATTAAATAATGTGGCTGACTTAAAACTATTGTGACAAAAGATCTATAGGAGAAAGCTGTAGTTAATTTAAAATTTCACCGAGCGTTATATTGTTACTAAAAAAATTAAATCTCGCGATACCTTTGTTTATCTTAATTTCTAGCACTTTTCATCTACTATTCTTAAAAAACAAATATGAGTTGTAAATCAATATTTTGTTCTGTTTGCGAAACATCTGTTCCTAGTCGAGCTTTTTCTGCTCATTTACGAAGTATTGTGCATAAAAATAATATTTCTATTGATAACGGTGAAGGCGTTGAAAAAATAGCTTCAGCTTTTAGAAGTAGGATAGCATCTTACCGTGTGCGGGGGCGTGAAGGCGGGCCAGACCAGGTTTGTGCACCAGCCGAGTTTATACGTAGCCTTCGCGACAGTGTTCGTAAAATTTTGGAAGCAAGACAATCAGTGTTTAATACTATCAAAGTCAATTTTGAATTATTTGCTGAATTTTCTTTACTTAAAAACGATACTTGCGACGTAAAATCTTTTGCAACGAAAAATATAGTTATACATCAGAACTATGATTTTAATGAAATATTTTTAAATCTTTTACAATGTATTTGTGGAAAAATTGATGAGTTTCAAGACAGGGATAGTGGTTGGGCTTTTATGCGTAATTTATACCTAGAGGTAAACATCAGTAAATATAACCCACTGAGAGCATCAGGATTCATTGATTTGCCTAAAAATATAAAACTAAAACGGGCGTGCATCAATATACAAAATAAAGATGTTTTTTGCTTTTTGTGGTGTGTGATGGCTGCTTTATTTCCAGCTAAAAATAATGTGCATAGGGTATCTTCATATCCCCATTATGAAGGTGTTCTTAATAGCAAGGACATGACTTTTCCTGTGGGATTATCTGACATAAAAATATTCGAAAAAAACAATCAACGTATTAGTATTAATGTGTACGCACTCAAAAATAAATCTGAAATCGTAGGTCCACTTTACAAAACCACATGTCGGAAGCAACATCATATTAACCTTTTAATGTTAGAAAACGGTCGTCAAACACATTACTGTCTTATAAAAGATTTAAGTCGCCTGCTTAAACTTCAATTTACAAAACATAACGGGAAAATATTTTTTTGCGATGAATGTATGATATTTTTTAATAGTCAAGACAAATTTAATGCTCACGTATGCGGGGGCGTAAAGACAATTTTACCTAATCGGGGTGCGCATATTGAATTTAAAAATTTTGAGCGGATGCAAAATATGCCTTTTATAATTTATGCAGACTTTGAATCCTTATTGCAACCAAATACGGATGAAAAACTTAGTTCGAAATGTACTACAACATTGCAGGAACACATACCAGCTGCATTTGCGTACTACATTGTTAGTTCATACGACAGCTCCCTAAACAAATTTGTGTCTTATCGTGGAAAAGACTGCGTAGAAAAATTTCTCGAATATCTGCAAAAAGATGTACATAGAATAAATAAAATATATTCTGACCCGAAGCCAATAACTATTACAGAGACAGAAGAAAATGATTTTTTGAACTCTCAATATTGTTTTCTTTGTCGCAAGTTATTACTCGGCGATTCCGTGAGAGATCATTGCCATTTGACAGGACGCTATAGAGGGGCAGCCCATTCTTATTGTAATATTCGGTACCGCCTACCAACATTTGTGCCAGTATTTTTTCACAACTTATCAGGGTACGACAGTCATTTGTTTATACGTCAATTGGGTGAACTTCCTGGTCAAGTCAAAGTTATTGCAAAAAACAAAGAAAATTACATATCATTTACGAAATTTTTCATTACAAGTCGAAATGAATATATGCCCGTTCGTTTTGTAGATTCATTCAAATTTTTAGGAGCAAGTTTGGAAGAACTTGTTAGCACCTTAAATGAAGAAGACTTTATTCATCTCTCACATTTTTTTCCTTTAAAAGAGCATTTCGATTTATTGAAACGAAAGGGCGTCTATCCATACGAGTATATGTCTAGTTGGAGTCGATATGAAGAGCAATGTTTACCTCAGCCACATTATTTTTACAACTCATTAACAAATGAGATTATATCCAAATATGATTATGAACATGCCGAGCTTGTATGGAAATCATTCAATATTAATACTTTAGGAGAATACACCGATCTTTACCTTAAATCAGATGTATTATTACTAACTGACATATTTGAAAAGTTTCGTCAAACTTGTAAAGTCAATTATAGATTAGACCCTGCTTTTTATCTAACTGCCCCAAGTTTAAGTTTTGATGCCATGTTACTTATAACTGGTGTGAAGTTGCAACTCATTGATGACCTTGAAATAATTAGAATGATTCAAAAAGGTATTCGTGGGGGTGTATGTTTATGTTCTACTCGATATGCAAAGGCAAATAATAAATACATGCCAAACTTTGATTCCAGTAATCCAAGCAGTTTCTTATTCTACATAGACTGTAATAATCTATACGGTTATGCAATGTGTGGCAATTTACCTTATGATGATTTCAAATTATTACCACGGGATAAAATTAATGTACTCGATATCCTACAAACACCTGATGATTCGGATTATGGTTATATTTTGGAAGTGGATTTAGAATATCCAGAACATTTGCATGACTTGCATAATGACATTCCATTCTGTCCTCAAAAATTCACACCGCCTGGTTCAAAGCAACCTAAACTTATCCCAAATTTATATGATAAATACGAGTATGTCATCCATTATGTGCATTTAAAAACATGTATAAAGCATGGCTTGGTATTGAAAAACGTACATAGAGTAATCAAATTTAAACAAGGTCCATTTTTAAAACAATACATAGACTTAAATACAAAGTTAAGACAAAAAGCTAAATCCGTGTTTGAGCAAAATTCGTGCAAACTTGCAAACAATGCTATATTTGGAAAAACGTTGGAAGACGCTGAAAAAAGGTTAAATGTTCTGTTAGTTAATGCGTGGAGTGATAATAGAAATAAAACAAAAAAGAAATACACAGCAGAGCATCTAACAGGTAGACCTAATTTTCATAGTTCTACCGTTTTTAGTGAAAATTTTGTCGCCATACAAATGAAACCGGAATCGGTAACTCTTGACCGGCCAATTTACATTGGATTTACTGTTTTGGAAATATCGAAAACTCATATGTACGATTTTCACTATTCTGTCATGAAACCTTTTTATGGATCTAATTTAAGTTTATGTTATACCGATACAGATTCTTTTTTGTATTCCATAAATACAGAAGATTTGTATGTAGATATAAAACGAAATTTTCAACATTATTTTGATACAAGTAATTATTCTGTCAGTAACGCATACGGTATAACTCTTAAACATAAAAAAGTACCCGGTTTATTTAAAGATGAACTTGGTGGAGAAATAATAAACGAGTTCGTTGGCCTTAGGTCTAAATTATATTGTATAAAAACAGAAAACAAACAACTGAAAAAGGCTAAAGGCACAAAGAGACATGTATTGCGCGGTGTGGATTTTGAGGAATATAAAAAAGTACTATTAAATAAGGAGCGGATAAGAAAACGCAATATTGTATTTAAATCTTTAAAACATGTTATTTTTACTCAGTCCTTGAATAAAGTAGCACTGTCGTCAAATGATGACAAACGCGTTATACTAGATAATCAAGTCTCGACGTTGTCTTGGGGTCATCAATCTTTGTTTTAATATTAAAGTTAAAATTAGATTTAAGATGCTATGTTATAAACAAAGGTGTGGTAATTAATAAATAAATGTTATTTCCTATGAATCTGGTTTTATTTTACTTCTAAACCTTTTGTAACCCCATTGGGTCCAATTCGAACTTTAAAATTTAAGTGCCCATGAAATAACAAATAGTTGTCATTATCATTGTTATTTTAAACTTTTACAGGCACTTAAATTTGTAGTTTTCGGATCGGACACTCTATCTTATCATATGTAGGTAGGTATATAAAGGGAAATAATTATGAAATAAAAATATGCTTTACAGTTATAATATTTATTGTACTTTATTTTCAGAATACCATTTTTTAATACATAAAACATTTTTTAACGCACAAGATTTTTTATGCGTTGAACAACTATAACTACTCTGGTCCTTACAATATTTTTGATACATAGATTCAAATTTAGGCAAACCGTTACAACCCAAGTCAATTACGGTACAGTTACTACACAAATCTTTAATCCATTTAACTTTTTCTAACCCTTTTACATATATTTTCTTGTTTTCCAAAAAACAGCGTATCATTCTTTTAAATTCTCTATAATCAACAAAGCCCTCATGCCATGAAATACCTAGGTTTTTCTCTATCCATCTTACTTGTCTTTTTTCGCTTTCCATTAACGTCGAAAACTTATATGGAGGTTTTATTGAAAATACCTGTGTGTATTCATTTGTACTGTATGCAAATTCCTTAATAATAAATTCATTCTTATACGATTTAAATCCCTGAAGATCCACGAACAAACAATCTGAATTCATGATATTTTTCGTGTAATGTTGCTTAACGGTTTGTATTCTACAATACTATCATTCAGAATTAAACAGTACGCTGCAGTATTATCAGGTATATCCTGTTCACACTCTAATTCTACTCGTACGTCTATGGCGCCTGTTTTTAAGGTTTCGTTTTGACGGGAACAATCGATTACAAACAGAGCAGCTTTCTCTTTAAATTCTTGCGGACTCAACAATGGTGTTTGACCACGGTTATAATAAGACTGCTGGAATTTAGCGTACTGTTCGTATAATAAAGCATACTTTTCAGCTGCAAAACTAACATTTAAACTTTCATACGGAAAATAGTTTGAATTTAAAAAAACTTTGACGTCTCTCAAATGACAGTGATCAAACCGTGTTATATCTTTGTTAGCCATATTCTTTCTATCCGTTTTCAATCCAATTATAACGAATCGCGGTTTTTCAATTTGAGATGAAGTTTTGATTGACCAAGAATGTTTTGATGTTTTAGGTAAAAGTGGATACTCATAAAGATCCCAGTTCCTAAATGCCATTTGAATAGCGCGATCTTTTTCTAAGCATTTGAGTAAATTTAATCTTTCCCTATCAGAAACTTTAATATGTGGCATACGCCATACTATTTTAGATATAGTAATGTTATCTATGTATTCATTGGTGTTCAATTTAACACTATTTATATTACTATTGGATCGTAGAAGAATAAGTTCATGCCTACAGTTAATAATTATTTTCTTATAATCCTCTGCGAAACCAAGAATCTTATCTAAAGGAATAGATACAGAAAATGATCCATGTGTAATTTTAGTACCATTAACATTCCATCCCCATAACTGTGACATAGACGATTCGATTTCATTCATGGATACAAGAGATTTCATCGTTGTTGTAACTCCAGCGTTTTTAATTTTATCTATTTCGATCCCGTTCAGTTCATATCGAATATCTTGAAACAAGTGAAGTATAGGGTTATTCGTAAATTGTACACTGTTCACCGGCGTCTTTGTCTCTCTATTGAATACTGCAACATCGCCTTCTACATAGAGAGTACTCGCCGATGGCAATACGTAAAGATCTTGTTGGTTAATAGGTATACGAATTTCATCGTTCAAATTAAAACTTGTTATGTATGGTTTATATGAATGATATTCAAAACTTTCAATCGTGTTATCAAAGCTTAAAGAATCTGTTAAATTTAATATACTCATTTTAACAATCCAATGTTTTTTAAAAATTGTTTATTTTCTTCTGTTAGCTTTGTAATTGGTTCTTTAGGTCTTCTTTTCTTGATAGTACAATGAGTACTAGTACGTTTGTCGCGCGAGACTACACTTTTATTGAAATTTATCATTTTTTTCGAAGATGTAAATAAATTTGAATCTCTTCACCTCGCAAATTAACTAAATTATCGTTTACATCCAATATTCTTATTTTGAGAGAGCTTAAGCTGTTTTGTGTAACAGGAAAGTAGATTACGTTTTTAGGTATTTCTATAATTCGATAACCAGGTGGAACATTAGGTACAAACTCGTGAATTATATGGCTCGGTTTACCGTTAACAAATGATCCACTCACTATGTCACATTCAACCCGCACTATAGTTGTTGATAGAATGGAAACAGGAAAAGGGGAATCTGTTAATATATTAGCTTGAATAGTTTCTTCTCCAAAACCTAACAACTTTCCAATCGAATTTTCTTTATTGAAGTAGATGTTTTTAGAACACAATATAGACGTCTTCAATGTGTTATTGTTACATGTCAGTGAAAATGTACATCCTTGCAGGTGTCGTTTAAGGTAATCATCAAGGTCTTGAAGTTCATATGACCCCTCTGGAATTTCTACTTCTTCATTTTTACCATAATAAAATGTATTATTTCTGTAATCTATATTCGGTATCGAGTTAAAAGTTGACATGTACAGCAACCCACATTCATATTCACCATCGAGTTGAAAAGCTGGTGAATAATTAGTGATCAAGGCAGAAGAGGTTCCGGTTATAGACAAAGTGAAAGACATCATGAAAATGATATGGTTTTTATTGTACAGAGATATTTAAACGTTTACTCCAAAACTGTTTTAAATATTTCAAACATAAATGTCCGCAATTTACAGTGTTAAACTTTTGATAAGTGAGGTAATTGTATGAAATAACATGATTCTTTAAATAATTTATTAATTCTAACGGTGGTTTCAGATCACCAAAACTATTAAAATATTCACAGTAATTGTTGTCCTTGACATAGGCTACCCAGTGAGTCCCGCGGTTTTCAGAACTATCTAAATTTATGATTGCACATTCTACTCTTTTTGGTCGTTTTGGCAAACTATCTCTCATATAAACACCGCGAAAATAAGGTATATCTTTTGAATACTTTAAAATATCAATATTTGTAAGAGCTCGTCTAGGTAACCTTTTATTTAGTTTTTTGAACTTTTTAAACACAATCCTTTACCGTTCTTATACGGTTTTATATGTAAACCTTTTCCTAATGCTATAGATTCCATCATTTTGTTATGGCGTTCTGATTCGGCTAAGTTTTTCTTCGCAGCTTTGTAATCTCCAACAGCTTTAGCAATCCCAGCAGCTCCTCCTGCCAAAGATCCTAATGCAGAAAGTCCAGCAAAAATAGGTATCAGTGGTAAAATACCTCCAGTTTTTGGGATCGGTATTAAACGAGGAACTCGTAATTTACTCGTATTGTTATTACGGAATACTTTAATTGCAGCTGCAAAAGCTTGATTAATTGCAGTGCCTTTATTTTTAGATTTGTTTTTCTTTAATTCAGCACGTATCTTAGATACAAACTGTTTAAATGTTTTTATCCCCGCGCCGATTTTTATTTTAGATTTCATTAGTTTGCTAACTAGCCATGAAGCAAGTTTTTCCCCTTTACCAGCATCATTCGCTTTCAGTCTTTGTTTAGCCATTTTATAAAGTTCTAAATCTGCATGTTGACGATCTGCCAGGTTAGAATATTTATCATAGGCTATGTCGTGTTGCATACATGCGTTGTCTAGCTCATTAATTCCCTTATCACCTCTTAGCAAACGTTTATGCAACTTTGTGCCTGGTCCACAATAATTGTAGCCGGGTAAGTGTAGTTCAATTGGTAAGTGATTAATAGCACTGTTTAAAAGTCCTCTCCCTTTCATATCCAAAATATTAATGACGATTTTTAATACAATAAAGTTAATAAATATGCTCATACAATGGCATTTCTACCAATCCAGCTATTTTCGCTATCATTAAGCCCTAACCACTTTACATACAATTTTTCCCCCTTCTTTTTGATCACCTTTTCTATGAGGTAAACATCAGGATATTTCGTTTTCTGAAGTTCTTGTTCGTAAAATGACCCAAGTATTGTATTTTTTCGTTGATCTTCAATAAGGTAAGTAACTGGGCGAGTGCGATTTACATGTTTAATAGTAAATATTTCAGTTGACCAATTCGGTGTATAACCTTTATGAAAGGCGCTTTTATACTTGCTTATGCGTACGCAATCTCCTATGTTAAATTTATTTGATTGATTACCTAGATTGGATTGCACGTTTTGGATGTTTTTCTTTACTTGCGACTCATTATCAAAATTTACATCAATTGGTTGAAATTTTGTTGTACGATGCATAGTTTGATTGTAGGATTTAACTATATCATTTAAAGGTTTTCCAACCCATTTATAATTTCCTATTAAACTAAAATGTTTGTAAAGTTTAGTTTTGAGCGTTTTTATTAACCTTTCAACAATAGATGCTTTTTTAATTGAATACGTAGAATAATGATTTATTTTTAATTTTTTTACATAGCAATCGAATTCATTATTATAAAACTCTTTCCCTAAGTCTGTCTGTAAGTTTATCGGTACTCGTTTAGATGCTTTAATAATTTGTTCGAAAGCATTTTTAATTTCTGTTTTCGTTTTAGATTTTGTTGGAATACACCACGCGTACTTTGAAAAGGCGTCAATTACAACCAAAATGTATTTATATCCTCTATTTATCTTATGCAAATTTTGTAAGTCAATCAAATCCGCTTGCCACAAATCATCAATTCCTTTTAATAAAACTGCTCGTCGCTTAAAGTTTTTTCGAGCTGATCTGTGTATCTCGTTCACGACTTGCTGCTTTGCCATCGTTTAATTTGGTGAAAATGTCGTCTGTTTCCTTTTTTGTATAAAAGTTCAATTTCAACTGATTTGCAAGCTGATGAATTTGTGAATTTATAGTGTCAAACAAAGAATCTAGATACTTCTTCTCATAAAGGTTCTGAACGAGCTGATCAACATACTGCTTATTAACGGCATCATTAGGCGACAATGGATGCGCAAGCCCCTTTAATCTCAATGACTGTAAATCGAAATGCCCATCATCTGATCTGAGTAAAGCATTATTTTTAAGTTCAGAAACTTCAGATACACGCAGGCGTTTATGAAGATGATGACCAAATTTATCTATATTCATTTTATGATATATTTGTACGTCAAAAGTTCTGCCTCGACTAACGATAATAGTACAGTAACTGATTTATATATTAGCATTGTTAACTAATCCCGCTTCTTGCAATTCTTCAATAATAGATATGATTTCATTATCTAATCCTGTATTACCAGCTTCACGGGAAGCTATAAGTAATTTTAATCTATCTACTAATTCGTTTGGGTCATCCCAATATACATAAGACACTTTATTTTTAACTCTTTTCATTGTTGGTAATCCATCACCACTTACTGTTCGTTCTTTAGCTAATTTAAAAAGCGGTCTTATTACATGTAAATATTTTATACCTTTGTTGCTTTTTATTGGTTTATTAGCATTAAAATCTCTTCTATGTGCATTAGTCTCTAATAATAAGATTTTGTAATTACGTTTATCGTCCTCAGTTACAATATCTAAATCCGGTATTTTCTTATATAGCAATTCGTTTAAACCTGGTGTTAAATTGTAAGTACGACCATTTACTTTGATTTTATTGTTACTGGTGTATACTGGATAAGTTCCTAGCATTAGCTTGTCCCGTTCCGTTCGTATACCAAATGGAATGTTTATGTTCGTGGTATATTGCTTTTGAAATGCAGGATCTTCGCGAGGAGATGCATAAGAATCAGATGTCTTAAATGAAATATCATTTGCTGAATCCTGATCAATCATATTTTCACTATCCACACCATCACTTACATCACTTTCATCGTCGTTTGATGTCTCATTCCCATCATCTTCATTATAAAGACTAGATTGAGAAGAGTTCCTCACAACAGTAAGATCATTAATAGTTTGCTTCTTCTCTTCACTAGGACTAAATTTAAATCTTTTTGCCAACTTTCTCCATTGTGGAACATTATTATCTACGTTCGTATCGTAAGTGTTTATGTAATTACTGTCGTCATTTTTTGCTATTTCATTAAGCGGATCTGTTATTGGTTTCAATACTGATTCCAACATCATATCATTATCAGTTTTCATATTACGAATCAGTCTAACCTTCTTTTTAACGGCTTCGACAGATTTAATTACTTTTTCTTTCAAAGTTTTCTCGTCATTCATTTCAAGGTTCATGTCTGATCATGATGGTTTCCTATGAAGCAATAAATGTTTCGTAACATTGCATTACGTATTATAGTTAATCCATAATGATAAATGTGTCAAAGCCCATTCTATAACATCCTGAATTACGCCTACAATCTTTATTTATAACCAAGTAATTATATGGTAGTTTCCATACTTTAGCACACATTTCTCGAAACTGTGACCAAGACATATCGCTTCCAACGTGTTCATCATAAACATGACGTAAATTCATATCATCCTGTTTAAATAGAATTATTAAGTTAGCATTGTCTCTTATTAATTGTTTAGGAATTTTACTATAAGTTTGATTAAGGTAGAAGCTATCAATATTTTTATGACGTCCCATTGCAAAGTAATCCCTTATGTTGTTTTGATTTTCACATGCAACATCATCAAATATAATAATTGAGTTAATCTTAGCTTCATGTGGACTGAGTATTTCTTCATTTTGTTGATATTTTTGAAATTTAACTGTGGGAACTAACGCTAATACTGTTTCCAAAAATCGATACATGGGTTGGAAAAGAGTTTTTGAGTAAACATAAAGGTTTTCAAAACGTAGCCCCCGTTCATGCAGTAAAAGACCAACAATTAAATTGGTTTTTCCACAGTTAGAAGGACCACAAATTATACTTCGAATTGTGTTCGGTAAAAGTTCTCCATGACGTGAATTGCAATCGTTGCGAACTGGACAAACGACTTCCAATTGTAAGTTTTGAGGTTGTCTCACAAACTTCATATTTTCTAAAAATAAACGTTATATCAAGTACTACGTGTTGTAAGCTTGAATGCTTTGTACCCAATGCGCCTACACCTTCAAGATATTAAGTAGTTATATGTGAATATGGAGTTTCAGAACAAGAATGTGTTTTTGAAACCGTATGAACTTCTTAAATAATGAGCGTTTAAAAAAACGTCTGAATGGAAATGAGCGTTTCGTCAAAAAACGCCTTGGGAGTTTCAAAACACCTCAAAACCGATTGGGAGTTTCAAAACACCTATTTTAGCGTTTAAAAAAACGATCAACTCGAAATGAGCGTTTCATCAAAAAACGCCTTGGGAGTTTCAAAACACAAAACATGTAAAATGTGTTTTGAAACTCCCAATAATATACTACTAATCAACTTTTTTTA